>JAOYSI010000020.1:2447067-2488331 GCA_025775065.1 Hiodon alosoides | reverse complement strand
AAACTATAATATTAAACTAAATTCTGTTTCTCCGTTGATTTTTAGCTATACCTAATTAAATCGTGAAGTTTAAAGGCTAAATTAAAATCCGTTATCCAGCGCTATCTGTAGTCTCCAAACATCCGTATTAAAAAGTAGGTTTTTGAAGCAAATAAAATTAAAGTAATTTGAAATCGCTACACATTTAATCCCGAAGCCATTAATGTTCGTATTGTATAAATGTATCCAAGGGACACAGAACGGTTACGATTCTTTAATAAGAACATTTAGTTTAGGTAAGGGAGTGGGGAGTCACTTAAATCATCAGACAGCTGCGAGTAACACGTGTAATGTGTCTCGAGAGAGTTCTGTTAGAAATAGAAAAACAACGTGGCCAGTCCGAGAAGTCTTGGGCAAAGTGGATGTAAACAGCTGTAAATCACCCGCTGTCACTTCGTCGAGGTCAGTTTACTGTTTAATTGTCCTTGTTATCGGAGTATGCCATTAACAAATAAATAAACAAAAAACATTTTAGCAAATTATCTATTTCCCCCTGTTTCCAAGCTTCATTCTTTACTCTTTATTTTTATCTTCAAAAGAAGGAGAAACGCGACGGCTTAAAACAGTTTGTTACCTGTTCGATTTTTAGGGAGAAAATTGAGTAATTTGTGGGAATTATTCTTGAACAGTCCTTTCCAAAGTCCTTGCCTCCCAGCGCGAGGCTGAGCTAACACATAGCTCAGAGAAACAGCTGGGCTGAATTTTTAGCACCCATAATAAATTAAGGGGCTCGTCTCTGGGATTTGATGATTAAATAAAGCAAAGGCGGTAGGCTATTCCCAGTGTGATTTCAGTGAAAGACTACTCCACTTCTTTTTAGCTATGTGATTAAGGGAGAGCGCGTGTTTGAGGGGTGTGCTCTATAGAAGATTAGAAATTATTTTCTTTAAGAGAAATGCTAGGATATTGCTGGTGAGGCAATAACAAAAGGTATATTCTAAATTGCGAACACAAAAGTTATATTATCATTGAGCAGCCTATGTGGTGCCAATTTTCGTCTCTTGTGATTTTATTTTCATATAGCAACCAGCTGTGGCAACGCAACTCACGTGTCATTCAACTGAAAAAATACTACAGCAACTACAAAACAAGATCAACACGTATGGTGGCTATGCCATAACCTTCTCTGCTGCATGTCTTCACTAATAATATAAGCAGGTCAGGTAAAAAAAAAAAAAAAAAAAAGGATTATTTTACTCCACCACCAATGAGCTGAATTTGATACTGCTCAATTCTTGCCACGCACTAACAGCAGTGTAGAACGCAGTTAACAAGTGGGCTTTTAATTAAATTCCTCCGCGGAGTCTTCATTGAAACTAGTATTAAACCATAGAATCATGTAATCCGGTTTCGGATACAGCTTTAAGGTATTTTTTATTCATATTATTAAATGTAAATATTTCTGTTTAGTTTTTAAATAAATGTACTGCAGGTGCATTTGTGAACCCGGGATTCTTATAGCATTAAACAAAAAAAAAATATGGCAATAATGTGTATAACTCATCGTTAGATTCGATTTCAAAAACAAACTGATATTTTAAAGAAACGAAAAAAGAAGTTTATCAGCTAGCAAGAAAAGAAAAAGAACGCCTCACAGAAAGTGGTAAAATTACTCGTTTTTAAAAAGGGTCTTGGATTTAAACTCTCGCATTGAGAAAATACAATAGTAAATCAACGAATGCAGTTTTGATGCGTTTGTTCTGTGTTAAATATCTTGATAGAAAGTTAATTCATGAATTTAAGGTAATGGTCATGTTTTTAGAATCTACTTAGTAGTCACCGATAAGAGATAACTTCTATCCTTTTTATGTTTAAAATAATGCAAATAAATCGGAAACAATAGTAGTTTTATTAAGATTAACTGTTAACACATTAGGCCTAATACCAGAATTTTGGCCTATATATATTTAAAATAAAATAAAATATAAATACATCGACCTTACTATGAAATTGCCTATAGCCGATTTAGACTGTGTGATTTTTGTATAGTTTCTTCTCATTAGATGCTCTTACGTTTCAGAATACTTTAATCATGACATGTTACAATCGCCCACTAAAGCAGATCGAGAAACAAATAGCCTGTCGTATTTATTAATTCAGCTTGATGTGTTGGCAAATACTTTTTTGTTTTGTTTCAAGTTTCTAAACCTCCAACCCCGAGCCCCTGACTGCCCCATCGGAGCTGCGTGAATATTGCCTTTTCTAGATACTTCAGCCAGGCTTTCGAATTTAAGGGGGCATTTGATACTCGTTTGAACTGCTTCGTGGCGAAGGATATGTGGCTGTATGCTCCACCGAGTAGGTCCTCAGAGTTCTCTGAGGGTTACGCGAACCGCGCTGTTCGGGCAGTGAGGTTTAGTTCAGTCCTCTACCTTAGCGCACTGGGGTGTTGGATCTGACTGAAGGCCTGTCCTGGAACAGCTTGCTGCATTTGCGTCTTTGATGGGCCACGCCAATTCCAGATGGGATTGCTTTGTAGCCTATAACGTGTTTTCTGTCCAAGTTTTACTTGAGCAACGAGAATGAGACAAACCTTATTGATATTTACCCAAGTAGATAAATTCTTAAGAAAAAAAATCATTTGGGTTGGTCACCCTGTGTTAAATATGCCAATAGAATTGTTCTTTTTTAAACAATTTTTGCACTTTAAAACTAGTAGTCTTTAATATCCTGTATGCACAATAGGATTGCCCGTTATGTTATAGTATAAATTGAATGAAGCATGCATTTTTAAATCGCATAGTTTCAGTAGCTAATTTTTCTAGTGTGTTATGTATTTTAGGATAAATGTTTATGGTTTATTCTTTTTTTAAATAAACTACAACATATATGTACAGAAACTATTTTATTTACTAGACAGTGCACACGAGTGTAAGCAAAGATTCGTGGGATTATTATTTATTTCATATTGATTTAATTACTCGTGAATATAAATGTAATTTTTCGTAAATAGGGCAATGCAAGTGATGCAGACTACGCATTAATTATAAAAGGCGTTCGCGGGCAAGGATGGTAAGCGGAACTGTGGGGCTGTGATGCTGTTTATCTGGGATGTAGGCCAGTTGCGAAAAGCTAAAATCACCCGAAATCTATGTATATCTTACATCTGTACTACAAAAAGCGATTCAGTAGTTGCATTTTTTGATGGATTTTATTTGTGGGATCGGAGTTTAAAATCGCATAAATAATAATCGCATACAATCTATCTGCGTACTCTTACAGTTCCATCTTGGTATAACAAAAGCTGTCTCAATTACTTCGATCTTTAGGCTTTTCTACTTTCTTCCCTCACACACGTGGGAACTGTTTCCCTCTCACTTAACATTCTCACATAGTGTATCCATGCTGAGCTGCCTAACAATGAGCCAGCTAACCATTCAACTGGAAGAGAGGCGAAGAAGAAGAAGAAAAAACATGAGGAAAGTTGGGCTAAAGTAAGACGGGATCTCTGCAGTTCCCAGCGCCACAGTTTCTCCAATTCAACAAAGGGTTATATTTAGACGCAGTATTTAGCATCTTACTGTGCACCGATACGGTTAATAGACAAACGTTTGCACACTCAAGATCTGCGTTGAAAAGGCCCGTATTAGCAATAACATATTATACTATATAGCCTTCACATCGAATGTTATACAGACGAAACAAGACTTCTCCTATGTGGCATTTTAAAATGATAAAAACTTTAAAAAAAGAAAGCGATTGAATTAATTTGGCACAAATTCATTAACAGCAACAAAGTCGTTTGTAATCCTATTGTCTCAAACAAGTGTAGTCTTTAATTAGTTTACGTATGACGAATAAGCAGTTTAGATTTAGAAATTAAGCTAAATTGCACTTAAACATAAATGACTTGTGTGATACGTATAGGTGTCGGAAAATAACAGCAGAATTGTACATAAAAATATCACACATGGAAAAGCCTGGCTGTTCCTCTCATAGGCAAAATCGTGTCAAATATTTAAATCCCTGGAGGGATCAGTGAAGAAAAACATAATTATGCTATTTAGCTTGTAGATGTGGCGCAATCACGGTTATAGCGCACTCCAGCAGATTAAAAATAGAAGCCCCCCTCCTCCCTTTCCGATTTATGCGACTCAAAACAGAGGACATTAGAGAACAGGGAATTATATAAAACCCAAGGGAGTTTTCAGCTGGAGTGTAGAAAGTAAACTATGGAGATTGATGGTTAGAACCCTTTGTTGAATCTTGCCTGCAGGGATTGATCATGATAATGATGATGATATCCATGATGATGATGAAGAATTATGATGATGACGAGTATATTATTATTATTATTATTATTATTGTTATCATCATCTATTATTTCTAGTATAGTATAGCAGAAGCAGTAGCAGCAGTCGAAGTAGCATCGTTGACGGAAAATTTCGAAATGTACTTAATTCTCTGAATCACATAATACACTCCTAAATACGAGTGTGATTGTGTAATCGCTACAATTATAAATTATATATTTTAAATGTTGTTTTTTAACACACAGCAAAAATTATCATTAGAGCAACGGAATCCTTAACTGACATAAATTATTGTTTATAGTTATTAATTTGTAACTACTACTAATTACGCATATGTGTAACTACTTATTCGTCTTATAATAATCATAATAACAATAATACATGTACTCTGTGTGATCATCTAAATGAAGTGGTATTATCACATTATTTAAAGAACGAAAATGTTGACTTAGTTCACAAAATTAAATATGAAATTACTCATTATGATAAGCGTATTACCAATTTCTGTGTGTCCCAACTAACATTAATGACTGAGTATATGAAGCTCTCCTGCAAGTTGCTATGAAAAGGGTAAAAGGGTAACCTTCTGAAAGTGAAGAAAATTTTACTACATTTATACAATAAGCAATTGCGTTTTAAGTGACGCCGACGATTCGATCATACTGTGTAGGATCACTGATGTTTGTGCTTGGGTCATGTCGTGTTTTATAGGCCGCTTAAACAGAGATACCTTGTAACGTCTGCGTAACAATGGAACCCTGAAATTAAGAGCAAGTCTGACACCTACCTGTGAAAGTGGGAAGGGTTTGAGGACAGAAGGGGGTTTGGAAGCATGGAATTTACAGTGAATCGTCCCCGTACCCACAAAGTAGCTATTTAATCGACGATCATTCTAGATTATTTAAAAACAAACAAACAAAAAAACATAACACGTCTATCCTATAAATTGCACGGTGTTCTCTATTCCTGTAAATACAACGTTACTCCATTTTAACAGCTTTGCCCTGTCTCAGAAACATTAATGAGGACTAAATTTGGCATAAAATCGAACTCATTAGCCAAGTTCGCCACCTGATTGCTTTGCATAAAATACGACACATATTGGATGTAATTGGTTTAAATGAATACCCTGCAATTTTCTTAATACATACTCTGCATGTATTATGATAACTATATCATCTTGCTGAAATAAGTCTTGTCTTTCTGGAAAAACAAAAACAAAAAAAATAAATAAACAAAAAAACAAACAAACAAACAAAAAAACAACCGCGTTTACTTGTCTCCTTTATCCGAGACTGGCTTTCAAAAGCCATCGCTTAACCAGACATGGTTGACGTAACTAAATTCTATGAACAAAACGAGTATTTCGCATTCCCTGTGCTCTTCCGGTTATATCGGGCTAAAAAGTAAAATTCAAAGGTTTTAAAAGAGTATTTTGTCTAGTTATTTGAAAAAGTAGATGTGAGATGAATGTATTCTTAAACGTTATTTTAATAATTGTTATTTTACAAGGCAACTGCAAGTTGATCGATATATGTGTCTTTCTTTTTAAGGAAGGAAAACGAGGAAAGCAATTCACACTCAGGGGAATCAGACGTCAAAATATATAAATCATTATTTTAAACTATGAAGCACTTTGGACACAAGCAATTATATATTCATCCCCAAAACAATTGCTGTACACGTGTATTTTTCATAATTTACTTCAAAGATAGTGTATTGTCCATTTTAAATACAAAATTGCTACATTAAATATACATATTAGTTTAATACAAATAGTCTCAAGCGTCTGCAGCGATTAAGACAATTCTTATACATCTTTTGGATGAACCACCAAGAAACTAAGACTGGAGAACTATCTTTTTTTCTCATTGAAAATAACCTTTCTTTCTTCGGGATTGTTTTTTTATTATTATTATTATTATTATTATTTATTTTTTGTTACTTATTTTGATTTTTTTTGTTAATTACTTTTTTCGCCAACACAAATAATAAATGAATGTCCATGTAGTCGGAGAGGAAGCCAGTGTTAAATGTTTGACATACCTTTTTTTAGTTCATAAGGGGAGTCTTTACAAAGTTCTACTTGTGCTTGGCTCCTGATTTTGCTTTCTCTTACTAGAGCCTCTGCTCTATTTAACACAGTCTGGTTTAATCCATTGAAATGTGGCGTGGACCCCGTGCTGGATCCGTGATTGCTGTGAAGATGTCCAAAGGTGCCATAGTTCGTGTACCCCGGGTAGAAGGGAGATGTGTAGTAAATAGGTCTGGAGAGTACTGTACTGTTTGGGAACGGGCACTGAGTGGGGGATCGAGACGGCGACGAAGGGCTGGCCGTAATTACTGTGCTTTGGCCCGGTCCTGAGGCCTGCGGTATATCGCTACTTCCCTTACACCTGTCCGAAGAAGTTGCAATCTCGGCGAGGGACCAAAGTTTAGGTTTGGGAGCAGATGGGGGCGAGTGAATCACAGATGTGACATTACTGCTGCCAATGACGTTGTTTACTGTCCCCGATGTGTGCACAATTTCTTGTGGTCTCTCTTGAACAATATCAGTTCCTCGGGGCACGTTTGTGGGAGAAGAGGTCGTAGGTTTCGGAGATTCGGACATTAGTTCTGTTCGGTCTTCTTGATCTTTCAATTCCGAGTCAGTCAAAACGGGATCCGGCTCTTTGCCAGGATTCTCTTCTTTAAATCTGTCGCATGTAATTTCCCCCGCATTCAGTTTATGTTCTGCTGTAAGAAAGGGATACAAATTAAGTAAAACTCGCATTTCGAAAGTCCGTTACTTGTCGTTTATTTGCTCAATTAATCACGAGTAATCTTTTGCAAAACGGCTTAAAATAATCAAATTATATATATATATATATATATATATATATATAATTATATAACATATATAATGTTATTATTATTATTATTGTAATTATGTTCAACACATTTTCGACTGTAACTACTAAGTGTATAATTATTATTATAAATTATTACAAGTCTCTTTGTTATATTTATTATTATGGTCATGAAATAGTCATGAAAGTAATTATCAAATATTTGTTTAAAGTGTATTCCACTAGTGAAACTCAAAATTAGTTGACTGCATATCAATCACCATGTGTCACCGCTCGACCTAGAACAGCCCACATGAAAAGTGGTTTAAACTGATTATTATTTAAAGCAATTGCGCCATATAAATAACGTGCCACCATTAGCCGACAATCAATTATGTGCCCAGGGTAGAAATGTCTTAGATTTAAAAATATAATTGATTAATCTCACACAGACCTGACTCGGTGTCTGTCGAGTCTTCCTTATCTGTCGGTTTGTGCGGCTCATCCTCGTCGTTTTTCTCGAGATCAATGTTTTCGTCCTCCTCCTCATCCTCGCTTCTGTTCCTCGGGGTCCAGGTCATCTTGTTCTCTTTCTTTAGCCGTCTCCTCGCATTGGCGAACCAGGTGGACACTTGAGTGAGGGTCATTTTGGTGATGATGGCCAGCATAATTTTCTCGCCCTTTGTGGGGTACGGATTTTTACGATGCTCGTTAAGCCAGGCCTTCAGAGTGGCAGTGGCATCCCGGGTTGCGTTTTTTCGGTATGCTGGGTCCCCGTAGGGATACGAACCCAGGGGAGCCGCATAGGGGTGATATCCTATAGAACCGGCCATGCCTGTGGTGTGATCGTACGGCGAGCCCTAAAATTAAAAAAAAAAAGAAAGAAGAACGCAAATACTCAGTATCGCGCTGAACAGAAAACTCAGAAAGATAACAATAACCCGCGACTGCATTGATTAAAGTATCTGTGTTAATTATTCTGTAAAGACAACATCTGCACAATGTTTTATAAACGCTTCAACTTTATATTGTGTATTCATTTTTCTAAATGGATAGCAGTTTATATGTGCGACATTTACCTTAATTAATATAATTGCGGTGTTTGGGGTTACAAAATAATCGTTTTACAACCATTACTATGATAATTCCTAGATTAAATAAACCACAAATAAAGGCAAGATACGACATAATTAAATTTCCGAAATTATCATTATTAAAAATAATAATAACAACAAAATCCTTATAATTATTTTAATTGTTTTTTTGCCCGATGTTCTCCTACAAGCCGCATATTTTTTGTATTTTTTCGTCAACATAATATATACCGTTTTTTTCGGATTTAATATTTATTTGCGTGAAAATTTTATAATTATAGCAATATATTAAAGTTTACTTTAAAAAAAAAGAAGAGAATAATACTTAGATAAAAATTAGGACGCGATGACTCTTAGTCAGTCCGATGAAGTGGAATAATCAAAGAAAATCACCTGAACATCTGTGAGCTTCTTCGCATAAATATAGGCATTGCAATCATATTGTTCATTTAGTTTAGCCTTAATAATCTCCACGAAAACCATACAATTGGCCTATTTTCCAACCTGTTGTAGGATGAATTGTGTATTCCAACGCATTATCTATCGTATAACAATATATTGTAGAATTATAATCCCATAATAAATAAATCAGTAAGCAAATTGTTTTAAACCGTATATTATGTTGCATTTAAGCTGATTATAAGAACGAATATAGAAAACAGTGAAGCAAAAATTGAAAATAAACACCCGTGCCTCACTTCTGTCCACGGCGGCGTATCTTTAAGAAATTTAATGGATTCTAAAGTTTTCACAAAGACTTTTAGTATATGCCACGGAGCCGAGGTGCATCACTATTGTACACGAACGCACTCACCACGTACGAAGTAAACGTTGCTGCCGCAGCCGGGTCCGCACTGTACTGGAGATGTGAGTTGTAGCCAGGAGAAGGACTGGTAAACGCTGTAGATCCGGCATAGGGAGCAAAAGCAGAGCCCGAAGAAGATCTCCCAAGTTCCTCGGTCCTGGGTCCCGAAATCACGCTTGTGCTGTACGCCGGGCAGGAGTACAGTGCCAGAGAAGCTGACGGCTGATACAAGTAGCCCTGAGGATACGCCATAGTAAAGCCCGAAACTAAGCCACTTATTTGTGCACTTTCCTTCTATTTGCTCATGCACTTTAAGACCTGAAACATAGAGACTCGCATCGGCGGGCTAGTATTAGTTTCCTTCTATGTACTTGCAGTAAAAAAAAAAAAAATAAAATAAACGAAAATGGTTTCAAGAATTATATTGAGTTGCTGTCAGATACAGCTGATCAACTATGTTTACTAGCTCTCAACGTTCTTTTTTGGTCTCACTCCTGTCCCTCCTTTTTCTTTCTCTCTACCATGCACTGCAGAATAAGTTTTTTTGCCTTCAGATGGGGGCTTTGCTTTGGAAAATGTCCTGCCAGGATGCTAAGTTGGAAATTGAGGATTCTGACGCCTACTACGTGCTTCACGCTCCTCCTCTCGGGGTGTAGTCAGTGAAGGAAAAGGCACGCACATGCTGGGCAACCACAGCCCTGCCTATTTATAGACACACTCTCCCCCTCTTTCTCTCTCTCTCTCTCTCTCTCTCTCTCTCTCTCTCTCTCTCTCTCTCTCTCTCTCTCTCCACCCTCGTACTCCCTCCCTCTCTCTTTCCCTCTCTCTCTCTCTTTCTCTTTGTCAGTGCCTTTTTTTGCTATTCCTCTCTCCCCACTCCTTTCCCCCCACTAACAAGGCTCATTGCTGTTAGACTCAAGTGCGCCTGCCCCTGGATGACAATCTCGTGTAAAATGGAAGATGAACTCCAACTTTTTCCATATTTTACTACATTGTCGAAGCATTCACTTTCGCTCATGATTTATCAGTAAATTATTTACTGGCGGTTGACGGGATATTTAATAAATTAAAGAGTAATGCTTAACGTAGGTTACTTTTTAAAAAAAAATCGATTTATTTATTTACTTATTGTCTCGTGTCAATTTACATTTCACCGCCACTTGCAGCAGATTTGTGCAAATATAATGAATTCAGTGACGCTGCATGCTTTGTTGGTGGCTCTGACGAGTTTAGCAAGAGGGAAAGCTTACAACTTATATTTCCTTCATTAATTCTCAGCAATGAGTGTTAATGTTAAATATTTGTTCAGAGATTCGTTGCGATAAGCAGTAGCCTAACTAATCAGCATGAATACATTTGTTTGTTTGTTGACCGCATCGCTCAGATTTTAGTATTTAGGCCCACATGTTTTTAGACCCACAGTTCATGATAGCGAAGGCCTGCAAGCTTCATAAATTGCATTAGTGCGCTGACACTCACCAGTAAAGAGGGGTTTTAGCTGTTGACAGGTGTTGACTGAAGCGGCTGTTTCACAGTGTTTGCCAGGGAATCCAGGAATAAACCAGCCCGATATTCCTTCCCTAAAACTCATAAAAGGGTCGAAGCCAAAGCTGATTAATACCATATGAACTTCGGCAAATCCTAACCGGTCAGAGGATGTAATCTCCTTTGATTCCACCAGATAGATTTCCCGACGGGAACATATCCCGATTTATTTAATTCGGTCTGCTTCTTCGACTATAATGTTAATCTAGCATTTTGGATACCACGTAGAACGGGCCAGTTTAAAGGCACCACCACACCAACAACAATAATAATAACAATAACAATAATACCAATACTACTACTACTACTATTACTACTACTACTACTACTACTACTACTACTACTACTAATAATAATAATAATAATAATAACAATAAGTGGCAGTAATAGAGGTAATAATAGTAGCAGTAGTAATAAAGCGCTAAATTAAACATATCTTAGAATATTTTAAATAAAGGAAATTAAAAACGTAACCAACAGACACACTTAATAAATGAAGCATACTTCATGTTATGGTTGCCATCGCATTTTAAATATATGTATTATTACCTCTGCGGCTGCTGCTATTATTGTTGATCTTAATAAAGAAAAACGCTTCTTTTATATAATTGCTTTGAGAATCTATGATGAACATAATACGTTGTTTTGTAATTTTCTGACATCCATCGCATTACTGGTGTAATTTGGATGAATGGCGAAGTGGTTTCTTGCCTTGGGTAGTTGAACTCTCCGACAAACCGAAAGGGATCGCTGTAGGCGCTGCTAAAAAGTGTAAGCACTAGGTCACATGTTGTTTCGTTCTGAAAAGCTCTTGGTACCTAAGAATGAATGAAGATGGTGCAAAGCCGTTGGTGCAGAAGGAAAAGTTCGTTCTTACTGTTATGAAAAATGTTATCGATTTATCCACAAAAATAACAAAAGTAATAAAAACGACATGTTTCGCTATGTTTAGGTTATAACCTATTTATAATTTTCACTGCGCAATTCAACGAATATTTGGAACGCATCAGTTTTGTCGCAATTGAAGTTATACTGAAGTTATACTGGTTTCTACACCATACATGTTTTAATTATTAACATTAAAAAATAGAGCGTAATTAAAACAGGCACCGTTGAAAATACAGAAAAACAGAATCAAAGTATTGTCAACATTTTATATTAATTTTCAATACTTTATATCAATATATATTTTTTCACCGTAGCTGAAAAATTGCAAATGCACATAATTTACACAATTTTAAGGATTGTTTAATGTACAATATTTAGTACTGCATTGATTTACTAAATATGTATTTACATTTCATCTTTAACAAATAGGTTTAGCAATATGTCATAATTTGCAACCTATGGTTTTTATCTTAAATTATGAACAAATAATAAATATGTATACAATAAAACTACAATTCCCAAACTGCTTTGCTGAGACTTGTACATCATTGGGCAGTTATGTTTTCTTGCCCCGGAAAACAGAGTTTATATTGGCTAATTTGATAGTCAATCATTTAGAGATCTCGTTCCCCAAAAATTAGAATGACAGAAACGTACCTGTTGTCAAGGATACCGGAAGAGGAGCCTGTCCTCTGCATATATCAATGACGTCACAATTCAGCGGTTCTCCGTTATCAGCAATAATGACTTCCTCCCCTCCAATAGAGCCTGTCAAGGAGTTTATTATTTCTGCAATAGAGAAGAGAGGAGGTAAATCGAAGTAAAGCAAACACCTGGAAATTAAAAACCAAGTAAAAACGGCTCACTTACCACCCGAAGATGAGAACGGTAGGGTTTGCTTACCTTCAAGCTATATTTTGTAACATCATTACAGCGTTTGCTAGATTTACAAAATAACGTTTTTTTGGGTGTCTTCCAATGCATTAGACCAAATTGTTGTTTATATCTGGTTATTGATTTGATAACTTATATTAGCATTTTTTCACTAATGCTGTGTACTATAGTGCCGGCGTTTTTCAGTACTATTTAGCTAAATGCAACGTTACAATACATGGAATGTGTCATACTATTAACATATTACATGATTATGTTCATGATACAGAACTTCACAAGGCATTTATACTATTCAGTAATATTCGGTACAATAGGTGCCATCAGCGGTAACCACGCACGAGAACAAGCCGTGATTTAACAATTGTGCATGGTTCTGCTTAGAACTCGGAATGCCCGAGGGAATGTGCGTAATCTAATTTGAATTTACAGAGTGTTATTATCTATTGTAGCTGGCTAATTGCTGCACACGTTCACGCAGAGGATGTTTTAAGTTAAATGGTTACCGTGAAACATTTGGCAGGTTTCCTCGAAGTGTGAGGTCAGGTTGCTACTTTGAAAATCAGTGGCGGGACTGTAACGTATACAAGTTCTCAAAGAACACATAGGGATTTTAGCCATTCTAAATCTGTGTCCTAAACCGATTAGTAGACGCTAAATTTACTTTGAAGTATTAGCTGAGGGGTTCTGCCACTTGGCAGCCAATTGAAATTCAAAACATCGTTACTAATGCCAGGGGATATCTGCGATTAAAAAAAAGAAAAAAAAGAAAAACCATTTATTTTTGACCTTGCAATTTTTGTATCGACATGTTTGGCTATTACTTTAATAACAATTTCAGCTACAACTAGGCTACTACTTTTGCTGCTACTACTACTACTGCTACTACTACTATAATGATACATATATAATAATTTTAGTAAAGCATTCCTTGTCACCAGAAGTTAGAGAATTGCGAAATATGTGCTATACACACACACACACACACACACACACACACACACACACACATCCACAACATTATTATTATTTTGAATTGGTCTCTATTTCTTAGTTTTTATGCTTTAGATATTCACATTGCCAGTTGGACTTTTGCCCATGATGAGAGGCCTTTTGTTTGCAAGTTAAGGTAAGGTAATTAAGGTATATTTTATTATTCCAAAAAACTGTACTATGAAAAATGAAACTGTTACTCTGCATGTTAAAATATTACACACACACACACATACATATATAAGTTTCAAAAAGTAGGATCATGCATACATTTTTGCTATTGGTTTGGTTGACTCCATATATATATATATATATATATATATAATCTTAGGCAATTGTACAGATTTGATAATGCATCGGGGGGAAATAACGTAGGCCTTATGTACTTCAGATCAAAGACCAAACTCTCTGTAAAGCACATTTCTAGGTGAGTTGTACATCCAGTTCCTTCAAATCAGTTTGTATCAAACAGTGCAATCAGAACATTGTGACAGGCTGATTTAGAATACTTCCTGTTCACGACGTAGTACGTGCACTGGCGTGTGTGTGTTTTTTTTTTTTTTTTTTTTTACAGTACCGCTAATATAGTACCCGTCTGTATGTATTGTATTTAGTTTTTGTCTAGCTATCTGGGCCTTAGCCTGAAATCCGTAATTTTCCTTTCATGGTGTCTAATCGTTGTGTGTAGCAATTCAATGCTAGAAAGAATGTTTGAAGATTTGGTTTTGAGATTTCATATGGTTTGAGAGTAGTAAAAATGACAGAATTGTTATTCTGTCATTCCAAAGAAAGACAACACAGCTGTTCATCATTATACTGAATTTGGTAAGAAAATAAATTAAACAATTTCTGTGGAATTTGAAAGCATATGTATAGAAGGGTCATTGAATAACTTTCACAACTCCTGAAAAATAATAATCTGAAAATTTGGAATGAATAAAATTGCGTTCTGTAAAATGTGTTATGGCCATAATTCTCTACATATTGTATTGCTTGTATAGTTTTTAATGATGGATTTCATGTGACAGTTGTCTTCGTGACATGTACTTGTATTTTTAAACCCTTCGACTTCGAACATTACTTTATACTAACTGATGAATTTGTAGTTAGTGTTTGGAATATAATTTCATATATTGTGTGTTATTCTCATTGACATGTGACCTCTGTCAAGTGTTTTCAAAAACTGTTAAATTTTGTGTTTCACGTTATTTTTCATATCATATCCAGTGTACTTTTCGTATCCAATGTAAAGGTTGAAAAGTCTTCGTTTTTATTTTTGTTAAATGCATTTTATCAATTTCTTAAGATTTATATTTTGAATCCATCAAATACAAGTCAGTATTTTCAAGGTATTGAGTATTTACTTTTTTTAAATGTGTTTGATTGAGTATTGTATTTACATTTGGTGTGTTGTGCAATGCTATTTGGAATATAATCATCATTGTTTTCCCATCTTAATTTGCTGGATTAAATTAAAAGTCTATTTACATAGGGATGGATTTCCCTGTGTCACCGTCCACCTTATCCCTGTGTCCTCTCCTGTAGTTCGCTGACGATCGCTTAGTCTTTAAATTATTATACTATAATGTGATACCATTTCGAAATGAGAGATTTCAGACTAAGATTAAACCGGCACCAGTCTCCCTTGCATCTCCCTGCCGACTGCTGTGCAGATTATGATTGATTTGTTTGTGACAGATTGCAGGAAGCAGTCATTGATTTTCCGATGTTTTATCCCAAAAATTATTTACAGTTGTAACCGTGGGGAGGTATTTCCACAGACTGTCAACACTTGAAAGAGTGGGATAATACTCCCTGCTCCGTGACAAGACAAATTACCTGTAATGAGCATAGTAGCTGAAGGGTATACTTTTATTTTAGAATAAGTCAATAACCCCAGTGACTAAACGAATATTGATTCAGCATAATGAAGCCTGAGTAATGTGAAAATGAGCCCTTCAAGGAGGCTGTTACGGGCTCCCTCCTCAGCACATTACTGAGGCGACGGCGCTCCACTCTGGCGCTTTGCGAAACGATGCAGATTGTGGGCAAATCATTAGCAGATTCCGTGTCATTTCTTAGCATAAAAGCTACAGATGGGCCCAGGAGATGAGAATCCCCACTTTAATCCTCTTCTCGCTTCCGTGCGTTAATGTGCCTGCTCCATCGTCTGGGGGCTTTGTCAACGCACACTTTCTATACAGACACATTTTAATTTGCTGTGAAACTCATTCTCAGGTAATTTTTCAAACAATTTGCTGCCCTGAAATTGATTTTATATTTCTCTTATTTGGCTGCATAAGCAAACAATTTTGCAGAATGAGGCACTTATATCGACCAACGGTTTAATGTCACACTGAATATAGGTTAAAAAATAAAAAAAAGGCCTAGAAAATTACTTCAAGCGTTCGATCAAGTGATACACTACTTATTGTGGCAGAAAGACAGCTGGTTGACTTCGGCAATAGTTGGGTGTTAGCTACTTTTTTTGCAGTGCTTGTATAGAGAAACCCTAACCGTGGGTTTGAGGTGGTCAGTGTGGGAGTCATGTGTTGCGTTCAGTTACAGGATCTCTGACTACAACCTTTGCTTGGGGAAAACAGCTGTGCGGAAGGAAAACCCCCTGAGCATTGAATCAGGAGACCCCCTGAGGTATTGAGGGATTGATGGCTGCTGACACCCAGGGACCCCCGTCAGTCAAGCAGGGGAGCCACTTTTCCTTTCCGATTCTAGACAAGACAGAAAGTTGCGCTGTCTCAGCTTAGTCGACAGCCTCAGACCCCAATGCTGTGGTCAAACAACCCCCACAGAAAAACCCTACGGTGTGCTCTAGTAATCCAACTCATGGACAACACTGAAGAGGTACCCACCTCTTCCACACCCACATTCAGTCAGTGTCCTCCTCTTTCATACCCAAATTTACTCAATAGCCGCTTTTACAGTATTGGTCCACCTCGGGCCAGACTAACTTCCAGGCCAGACCTGGAAAAGACTCAAGCTACTGGACCAAGACTTTAGCCCTGTTGCTTTTGCAGAATTGGGCCGCTTGTGAGCTAGCTCACACCTAATCCATCTTTTAATCCAGCCCCCATGGATCCATGGATAGTTAGTCTAAAAACATCTTGTTCTGTTTTTTATTAGCTATTGCAATAATGGAGAAAGGCATAGTTAGGGTATGATGTTTGTAATTTTTTCATACAAATGAAATTTAGTGGACGGCATGCATGTATCTAAGCTAGATTTCTAAATATTAATGTGAATTATACAAATGTTTTCTGAAGCATTAATTCCTTTAGAGAAAAGGCTACTTTACTGCACCAATATAGTTGAAGCTCACTTGATCATTCGTTATCAATTAATAATTTAGATCGTAAAAAACAGCATGTAGAATGCCAAGAAAATGTGGACATGCCAAAGTATGACCTGCAAAATGTTCCAGCATTGGAACTGGCAATGAACACAAGGGGTTGGTCTTACCTAACATAGGAAATGAGAACTAGCTGTCTAAGTGCTTATCATCATGGTAGGTGCATTTTTTTATTTCATTCTTACGTTTCAAATGCTATTACTTTTCCCCTGTCCTTGAACCTGAACCACACCCCTGGCACGTCTGGACTCGATTAGACCCAAGTTTTTTGGCAAGGCCAGGAATGTCCCACATAACTTGAACACCGACATTTACACAATGCCCACCTCTTGAACACCTACATTTACACAATGCCCACCTCTTGAACACCGACATTTACACAATGCCCACCTCTTGAACACCGACATTTACACAATGCCCACCTCTTGAGCACCCACATTTACACAATGCCCACCTCTTGAACACCCACATTTACACAATGCCCACCTCTTGAGCACCCACATTTACTCAATGCCCACCTCTTGAACAATACAGTTGGTGCTCTCATGTGACATATATATTGTCTTCAGTTAGCACACTCCATCTTTGTGCGCAAAATAACCGTGGTACTATGCAATGGGAACATCACAGGCTGATGAGTGTGATGAATGCTATTATTTGATTGACATTTGACATTCAAATTTTTGCATGGGGGGTAAGACACCTGACTTTCCTAACTTCTGAAATATTTGGCGAATTTGGGAGTCAGGGGGCTTTGGTGACTCCTATAATTTGTCATCTGTTATGCCCACCTGACCCTACGGATCCAACAGCCTTATGCCGCTGACACAAAATCAAACCACAAAACTTAATTTGCATGTTTTTCCTTTTCATATGGAATACAGCAAAAACTGTTGCTCTCATGCTTTTGAAGTAGGCAAGTAACAATTAATTTGAGGTGGCGCACCATTACAACGGCTCTGTAGAAATCACAGACTCCCCTCTGATTGCCGAACACACAGCCCCTCAAGCCTTCCTCTGTGGTGTCCACTTGAATCCTAAGCTTCCTTCTACCTAAAGAGACATTCTCAGCTTCCCGGATGAGAAGAACATCGCTTCGCCAACACCTCCTCACTTCCCGTAGTCTTTTAGCGACATAATCTTTGCCCCGTGTAGCTAACCCTAAAATGTTATCTGGTGTTTGTACGCGAGCCGGTGGGCGCAGAGTGGTTCCTGGAGCTGGCGGGAGTGGGGAAGGTGGAATTAAAGTTGCTGAGCCTGGTTGCCGAGAATCCTTCCTGCATTATGTTTCGGCGATGGATTCTGGTGCAGTCGTGCTTTTGTTTTCACAGATACGGCTTTGATGCCGTATCCTCTTACCTTTGTAGTCCCAGCAGCGATGTTTCATAAACACTGGGTGGAAAAGCATCGTCCTCGTTTGAAATTTAGATCGCTCTCTCCCGGCTCTCCGCATTCCACGCGTGCCCGCTTGCGTTCACCTCCTCCCAGCAGTGAGGTATTGAATTTCTTCAGATGACTTTGTTGCATTTGAACTGCTACAGTACCTTTTTACTTTATGTGTCACGTGCTGTTTCCGCGGCAATGGCAATTCCAACACGGCCCGGTTCTTCATTGGTTTCTTGTAATTAAGTATCTGAATGCCCCTTTAGTATAATGAGTGGGGGGCTGGGGTATGTTTCGCAGTTGTAATAACAGAGCTGTGGAATGATGAGTAGAATGACAGAATGAATGCGGACACTTCAGTTACTTTCAGAACGCCTTTTAGGAATATAGAGCTCATTCTGTCTTTATCCCTTTGTCAGCCACAGTCTCTGAACCAGAGACACATGCAGAAAAAAAAGTTCCTAACTCGATTTTAAGATACTGTTTATTTTTTTATTTTTTTATTTCTAAAATCCGGCTAACCGAAGTGTTTTGATAGGTACATGTTGTTCTTTTTATTTGTAGGTTTACATGAATGTGGAAGGGCGCACAAATCCGAAGCCTAATTGAATGCGTAGCATGGTAAGATATTTGTGATTGTTGTCAATAGTTGGTTCATTTTTGCATTACCAACCTGGTAATTGCAGTACTTTTTCCTCATAGTCTATGGTCATGCATCTGGTTTCACTGTGCAGTCAAACCGGCAGGAAGCAGAGTCCTAGTGTAGGTACTGTGAAACTGGGATACCTCACACCTGGCTAAACTAATGCTGTGGGTTTGAAAGGTTTTAAGCGGTGTGTGTGTGTGTGTGTGTTGGTGTGTGCGTGTGTTGGTGTTGGCGTGTGTGTGTGTTGGTGTTGGCGTGTGAGTGTGTGTGTGTTGGTGTTGGCGTGTGTGTGTGTGTTGGTGTTGGTGTTGGCGTGTGTGTGTGTGTGTGTGTGTTGGCGTGCGTGCGTGTTGGTGTTGGCGTGTGAGTGTGTGTGTTGGTGTTGGCGTGTGTTGGTGTTGGCGTGTGTGTTGGTGTTGGCGTGCGTGTGTGTTGGTGTTGGCGTGCGTGTGTGTTGGTGCTGGCGTGCGTGTGTGTTGGTGTTGGCGTGTGTCTGTGTTGACGTGTGTGTGTGTGTTGGTGTTGGTGTTGGCGTGTGTGTGTATGTGTTGGTGTTGGTGTTGGCGTGTGTGTGTGTTGGTGTTGGTGTTGGCGTGTGTGTGTATGTGTTGGTGTTGGTGTTGGCCTGAGAGCCACATGTCGACACAAACGATTTGTTCCTTGATCTTAGGCCTCCCTCCACATGACGATCCCCCCTCTCCGTGTTCAACAAGGAGGTGCCACCTGCAGGAGGTTCATCTCCCAGCGTCAGAGTGCTACAGCATGACAAGAGAATGCAGATGTAGCAGGGACAGCGATGTCCGCCGCTGGGGTTTCACCTGGAGAGAGGCCACTCCAGCTTCGGATGGTGAGAGAGAAGGGGGGCTCCTCTTTTTCATGGCTATTATTATTATTATTATTGCAGAGCGCTGCTCTCTTGGAGTCAGCGGAGACTAAATGCTAGGGCAAACATCCAGTAAAGACTGGGGCGAAACCCGAAAAGAGCCTTGAGAGGGAAAGGCGAGCGCGGCTTATGAAGGGTCCCTCCGCAAGCCTGAGTTAAGCTGGACCGAGTTTGTTTTAGCCGGGTACAGTTTTAACCGGCCGCTCATACTAATCACTCCTAGGGCAGTGTTGCATGTAATTACTATACCAAACGCTGGCTTTTGGCAGATTAACACTCGGCGCTTTGACCCGCGTTTTCCTGTCTTTCATCAGCGGGCTAAGGTTGTGCAGACACAGTTGAGCTTCTCCTAAGCGTTTCGGGAACCACGGGAAGGTGCACAGTGGTGGTGATCTTTCTCCTCTGCGGCCTTCCGTTTGAACAGCTTTGAAACCAGAGCCCGGCTGGAATCAAAAATAGCCCTATTGACTCAGACTGGGAACAAATGAGTATACTGGGACCGCAGAATTCAACCTGGCAAAAGGCACCGCGAACATTTGCTCTAACGCTTAAAAAAAGAAAAGGGAAAAAAAAGGGGGTTTGTAAATGTATTTTTAGCTATTTAGTTTTTTTTTTTTTATTTCTCCACGTCGAAGCGGCATTAGTTCTGTGTTTAAGTTGCTCTTAAAGGAAGAAGCGTAATTTTGCATCACTCACCGGCTCCTTCTGTCCATTCCAATGTCCCTGCCACTCTTCTTTCCTCTGTCTGTTTTCTGTGTGTGGCCCCCCCACCTCCCTGTGCGAATATGCTGATAAGGTGAAGCTATGCAAATTGAGCCAGGGAGGAGGCTTCGGGAGGGGGTGGACAGGTAGGAAACGCAGGGAAAGGACTATTAGTTGGATTTCATGGGCTCCCTGTGATCCCGGCTTTGACAGGGGCCTTTGTCTCATTAGGCTCAGCGTGCTGGGCACCATGCCTGCGCCCTGTCTCCCCATATGATAAGCAGCCCTCACGCGCTGTAAGACAGGGAGTGGAGGCACCACACACGCTAGCCTTTTCCATTGTGTGTGTGTGTGTGTGTGTGTGTGTGTGTGTGTGTGTGTTTACCCTCTCTTGCCTCCCCTGGTGGGCGAGAGCCGTGCCCTGCGACTTCGGATTCGTGCTCAAAGCCGATCTCTTCTTTAAATGGCGGTTGTTGGCGCTCAACCCATTTTGTGCAATTTCTGTGTCGTTTCCTTTCATTGTCTGTCGCTGTTTGTTTATTTTTTTTAAATCTGGCTTATTTTTCTTAATTATTTGGTTACTGTTGAATTTGGTTTTTATTTTTTTATGTTTTATATCATTAAACGACTCTGCCTTCTTTTCCGGAATTAAATACAGAAGGCTGATGTCGTTACAAAGACTGGCTGTGTAAGAATGATAAAATAAGTTATATCTTTATGTGTTTTAGGCATATAATTCTCTCAAATTGTGTGGCCAATTGAGGAGAAAGCATCAAAGTAAGTGTAAAGCCGGCCTCGTTCACTCTCCATGCTAAATTATCCGTAGCCTAGAGACTGTTTCAGACGCTGTAATATGGTAATGACGTTTTGGAGAGGAATCCACTTTATCTTCCTTATTATTTTATTGCATCAGTCAGTGGCAACTAAAAATACGGTGAGAATCAGCGGCCAGCCCTTGACGTTTTTATCGCGTTTTGATAACGCGAAAACGGGCGGGTTTGCTCTCAGTAGAACGGATCTGATCCGGGTTCACGGCTGGAGTCGGCCACGTTAGACGTATCGAGCTTTTCAAGCGCCGGAACCCAGGGTCGTTTTTTTAATTTCTGTGAAAACTGTATGTCTTTTCCCATTATTAAATGTTAAGAGCAGCCAGTTAATTCCTTTGTAGGGGTATTTTCAAAAGATGAAAACATTTTCTTTCCCTCCCTCCTTTTTTCTATTCTACACAAATTAGCGATGGTCCTGGAGGGCAAAATGACAAGAGGTTACTCGAAGACTGTGTGTTTAATTAATTGAAAAATGCTCAAATTGCTTTTACAGTTGTTATGTAAAGTAAAAAAATGGAATCTATGTTGCCAGTACTCAACCGTAATTAGTACCCATGGGAATGAAATATTTAGCATTAGTAATGTTGCAGCACTTAGGACACAAATTTCTATTTTAGTAATGAAAGCACTGCAGTGTAAGTGCAAATGGCTGAAACGACAGCTGTGACAAGGCGAGCAGCCTGGGATATTTCAATAAGACACCTCATTGGAGAACCAGGCCTGCCACATTACTCATTTGTAAGAGATCTGCAAGTTTAATTCCCAGCGGTGGCACGTTACCCAAAGTATTTATATTTCTAATTGGACAAAGGGCCAGGGCTCCTACTAGGGGTTTGTTGGAAATGGATGGACTCCCCCCCCCAAAAAAGCATCCCCTGAAGACATTCCCTCCTCCCAACACGAGCACACACCTATCTAATTTCACAAAACAATCTAATTCTAATACCCCCCCCCCCCCCCCCCCACAGCTTTTAACATATCCCTCTTCTAACACAAACCCCGGTCCTGTCCCACCAACCAGCAGACTCCTCACCCTGCCGACACAAACGAACACCCTAGTTTGTGTCAACTCAAAGATGTCAGAGCCAGAAAAGGCGGAGAAGAAAGCCCTTGTTTATTCCAACTTTAATTACATGTGGACTGTAATTGCTTCAGTGATACCGTGTGGAAAGTGGGACTTTGGGGCCTTAATGAACTGAAATGGCGGATGGCAAGTGATCCACAGGGATTCATTGCCCGAGTTAACTGTGCAGCAGGGTTTGGTTTGGACTGAACTGTATGACAGTTGAACTGTGTTTAATGCCTAGTTAGCGAGATGTCTGGCCATTTCCTTTTCATTTTAAAGGGAGCTTGTACAGACATTGACAGCTGACTGGAGCAACTGCTATACTTGTCCAAGTGTATCAAGTTCCCAGCTAATGAGAATAATAAAGGTTATTCCTACTAAAAGACTTTGATCTCCGCGCACTGTAGGATTTAGAATCACAGGAAAGGGTACTGCTGAACAGGAATAATCATTTAAAGCTTTCGTTTTAATGTGTTTAGAGAAAGAAAAGGCAACACGGGGAGACTCAAGTGTGCTAATTTTGGAAGTCAAACACAGTATTTCCCGTTTTGCGTTTGACGGATGGGTTTTTCCTTGTTTTATGCTCTTAAGAGAAAATGCTTTGATAATCCACTAATAGACACTCGGTTAGCTCTGTAAACCTATGTAAATCCACTGTCTGCGTTAAATGGCTCTCGGTCGCCGCCGGCGATACAGTTTGGCCGTGTTTATCTGTGTGTTTGTTTTCAGTCTTTGGCCTCTCTTTGTTGCGCCATGCTGCAGTCTGGGAAGGCAGGTCTAATTTGTGGAACTGCGGCCTGGGGGACTGTTTGAAAGATTGCAGCCCGGGCTCCAGTCTCCCACGCCACTGACAGATCATCCACACTAATCACGCGACGCAGAGGTTATTTTATTTTTTCCTTTTCATAGCCATTCATTTACTCTTCTCAAAGTTACACCACCGAGCGGCTCGACCACAGCACATGTGCAGACCGCCGCATCGCTCGGAAGACAATAGGCGCGACATGAAATGACGGAGAACCTAGGACGCAGTCAGTCTGAAGTTCTCGACTTCTTTTTTTAAATGTTAACTAACAGAAAGTAACAAGCATTTCTCTGATCATTTAAACCCAGTCTTCTAATAGGAAAACAAAAGTGAGAAATGTACCTTCTATGCAGTGTTGAGACTATTACAACTGAAAGCTCAACAGTTCTATCAAACAACAGCGCGCCCTGTATAAACCCTAAGAATAAGGGGCAAAATCCATGCGTGTAATTGCTATCCTTTTACAGAAAGCGGCATTATCCACTAGAGGGAAATATGCTAATTGGGCTCTCAAAGTAGTTTAAACCTCAGGTTATTTCATTTCCCACAATAGCTTGAATTCTGCAGAGATGACAAGGCTTGCAAGAGGAGTCAGTGTTTATGAGCATTGCAGTGGGAGCTTTCTTGAGAGAGCCCTCCTCTGCCTTGGGGAAAGAAGAACTTGGCAAGAAACGGAGAAGAAGGAAAAAAAAGGGCCCATCTTTTTCCTCCTGCTTTTTTACGAGACGGGTTTGCAGATCACAAACACAAGATAATGCGAGGATAGACTGTAGGACAGATTTTTGACTGAGCAAATCATACTTCTTTTACAATTTACACCAGAACACTTGTGTAAGCGCTATATCGAACAAACAAGGCTCCTTTCCCCCTGAAAGGCCCTTTATCTCAACAACTGTCACTTTGCAGTTAGACTTGTCGTGGTTGTATGTGCTCCCCCCGCCGAATTACCCTAGATGTTTGTTTTTGACTTTATCAGTCATCACCTCGTCACATGGGGTGTTCCTAACAGTGCCTGGCAGAGGATCTGACTCCTCTGCATGGTCTGCCAGTGCTACCCCTATCAGTGCCCAGTGTGTCATCCTGCTTACCGTGTTGATGTCGGTTCCCCCCCTCTTTCTTTACCATCTTTGCAAGTTTGTTGTCAGTAAAAAAATAATAATACTATGTACAAGAAGAAGAAGAAGAAGATAAAAAGATAAAGGAGATGGTGTAGAACAGAGGAAGAAGTCGGTTCTACCCTGCAGACAGAACTTGAGAGAGCAATGCAAGTATTTGCTGATAATTTCTTCGGCTGCAGAGCTTGCTTTGAAGCCTTGATTGCATAAACTAATTAGACGGCATTCCATTTGGCTAAACATTTGCGTCAGTTTGGTGAAAATGGGCTTTGCCTGGATTGTTGTGGGCTCAAGGTCCTGATCAGCGATGTCCTCTGCCCACAGAGTAACCAGCTGTTTTTTACACCCTGGTTGGAACGAACATGAGCTGAATTTGCAGATGGAAAAACGCAGTATACAGAGGTCACCGGACGGCTGCCTGTTTCACTGAGCTAATCAGCGCTACAGTTGGTGCCCTTTGTTTAACACCGCAATTTTACAGTTGGGCAGATCTGTTTTCTTTGGAGTCCTATTGCTTGAAACAAACAGTGACACACACATGCAAAGCTAGAAGATTGCTCACACATGTTTTACCCAACGTGTGTTTTTTGTTTGGCTCCCGTGGCTCTAAATATTTGACGCTATCGCTAACGGGGTTGAACCTAAATGTTTAACCGCACCGGGTGTCCGGGAGCAGAGCTGGCTGGATACGGGAGCGCGCGGTGGCCCGTGCTGAGTGTGGATGGCGGATCGGCGAGGGGTCGGCGCGTTCAGCTGGCTCTGCCCTTTGTTTCTCTCCCGGTAGGATTCACAGCTACACGCGTGATCCCCCCCCATTTCCTGTCGAGGGTCACCGGCTGTCGCGGAGTCGCGTCTTCCAGCCTACGTGTACGTCGCAGCCATCCGCCCGCCCCCCAAGCCCACCACGTCCGCAGTGATTTCCCAGACGAAACTCCCTGAGCCCCACGCGCCCCTGTGACAGTGCTCCCTGGGTAGGGTAAGTCGGGGCACGGGGAAGGGAGGCAGCGCGGAGATGAAACGGACGACAAAGGCAGCCGCATTCCAGAAGTAGTGATCACACAGGCAGATGAGGTGAGTGACAATACCTGATGTAAAATTCTCTCACATCTTCCCTGATTTGTATTCATGGATTTCATCTGGTACCCGCTACACTTGTACTTTCACTGCCTGGCTCTCTTTCCTCCCTGATCCCTTTTATTTTCTCCACTCACAGGTAGCCCTCCCTCCCCTAAAATATTTGCTGGCTTTGTTCTCCGTCTAAATGACGCCTCTGATCGCTGAAAATTCAAAGCTGTGACAGCGTTTTTTTAATTTATTTTTTATAATCTCACCTAATTCTGTTTCCTCAAACTTCATTTTTACAATTTGAATGTGTTTATTTTTTATTTTTATATACTGTAATATAAACACAGTACGTTTGATGTTGTGCTAAAGTTTTCAATTGTACGAAAATGATTGAGTATTTATTTCCCCGGCAGTGTGCCAAAGGATGATCTTTAGATTCTGTTGGAGGTACTGGTTAAAAACGTTGAAAAACAATCCATGATTTTCACAGATATTAAAAAAAAAAAGAAAAAAGAAAAAGATCTTTGTTGCTGGGGTGAAAGTGATTGTGAGGTCCCTCCTTTGACCCTCTCTAAAATGTTCTGAGAAACAGAAAAAGAAGAGGTTCTCCAGATGGCAGTGATGAGCTGAAGGACAGAAGACCGATCGTTCGTCCCTAGGTTTAGAGATCTGCTACGCTGTTCAGCCTTGTCCTGTTTGCATGCCGAGAATAGGGAACTGGCGCAGCTCCGAAATAGGATTTGTTTCGATATTTGTGGAGAACGTCTGAGACGTCTTAGCGACTGTGTTTGCCTAAGATGCTGGGGGAACCTGGCTCCCAAGTGCGCACCATTTCACTTCGTTGGGAATCGTTTGACAAAGCTAGTTAGCGTGACGACCGGTGCGCCTACGAAGACAGAAGGCGTTTTTTATATTGGAATAGCTTGCATGGCTCACCGTTGAGGCGTTACATTGGAAGTGATATCATCGCCCTCCAGGGTTCACACTGAGAGCGGATCTTTGATATATTTAACAGAACAAAGAGTTAAGGAAATGGAGAAGAAACGCTTGTTTCTCAGTTGTTGTAAGAATCGCGAAGATATAAAGACCGACAATAAGCTTGACAGTGAATTTCTGGGCAGATGTCTTTGTAACGGGGCTTTCAATCTGCAGCCTGTAATAACAAGGGGGAAGAAAAGAGGAAAAGTATAAAAGAGATCGATGCCTAAATTGACTGGTTTTACAGGTCAGGCCAGCTGAACGTGTCTGTGTCGGGGATGGGTATTAGCGGAGGGATCTGAAACGTTAAGGCTTGTCCTTCGGGAGCATAACTGCGTCTCCGGCACGGGCCGGCACCATAGGCCCCTCGAGCGCCAGGCTTAAAGGGGGGCTTCTCAAGGGCCCGGCTGCGGAGCCCAGGGACCTGCACGCAGAGGGACCTTGAGGGAGCGGGGGACCTCGTCCACCTACCGAAGGTCTCCGCGGTGGTTACGGCCCTGCCCTCCTCGGTCTCCGTGGTGACGCCGGTCGAACACTCAGACTGATGGGGGGCAGACGCCACCGGCAGGAATGAACTGTGCTTTGAAGTTGTCCAGAAGGAAGTAAATTGATATATCAGCTTAAGCCCCAGACCCTATTAAGGGAGCCCCCGGCAGGTTAATGCGATAGCCTCTACATTACCTCGCCCCTCATTCTGCCGGGCCCTAATTCCTGGCTCGCACCGCAAAGCAATCCCATTTTATTTTTCTATCGGTAATGTTCCTGCCGTTCCAGTCACCCTGTTGGTGTAAATCACGCCACCAAACACTTCACTATTACTCTTCGTGACTGATTTAAGCCTGACGTCGCCGCTCCCGCCACCGGGCTCCGGAGCCCAAAAGCATTAGGGAGGATTCTGTGTCTTGAATTGTGGCTGGTTGGTGGCAGTGTGATGTACACCCCAAACTATTCCCAGTCACACTTTCCCAGGCCCTCACGCTGAACTCTGGTCAAAGCACCAATTAGAGGCCCTTCAGAGCCAGCGTTCAGGCCCGCCTGTAAGTTCATTTCACTGGCACTGCAATGCCTTTGCTTTAAAAACCTCAAATTTGTTCTTTGCATTCACAAAAACTATATTTTTCCATAGATTTCCTTTACATTTGCCCCCGTCTGTCATTTTAACAGTTGAAAATGCTTTTTTCTTTTCTTTCCTTCTTCTACATTTGTCTAACCCAATAGGGCGGGCCTGGTCGGTCAACCCTGCCTTACTGGACGGAGTGTAAGGTGGGGAGAGACGGTGCACGCTGGCAGGGTCATGTCCCGCCCGTCAAACCTGCGGGTTATGAGGGATTAGGGTTCTCACGGGGACTACACGTGTTCAGGAGAGGCAGCTGGAGAGGATCTGTCCTGGAGCTGCCGGTGAGTCGCAGGAGGTCCCGAGGAGCAGCCTCCCTGTGAAAATGTCTGGGTTACACACACAGGAAAAACAAAATAACCCTCGCCTGCTCACACGAGATGACATGGAGGGAAAGCCTTAGCTTTTCAAGTCAGAGTTCAGGGGCTAGTAATGATGATGCTAAGCAACGGGATGTTTCAACGTAATTATTATTCATTATCAATGGATAAAAACGATAGGCTGTGAGATGTGAGATGTGAGATGGGGGAAAAAAATAGGAAGAAAAAATAAAACTGTTTTCAAGTTTGGTGTCGGGAATAGTTTTATATTTTACATCGTAAATCACAATGAGTTGGTTTGAAGCATTTTTAATTTTTTTTTTTGTCATTTTTTCATCTGTCGCGCTCTGCTCTTAAAGATGTGTGGTGGCCATCTCCGGTGCTTCTAAATCAAGCCCCAAAAGCCTGATGTGGTTTCCCACAGGAACATGAGGCATGAGCTAACCCTGCCGTGGGTTTGGTGTCTCTGGGTAAGGACACACGGGAAACGGCTTACATCAGTGGACCTCAAAAATGGACGCGCTGAAACACAGGAAACCTTAAGCACCGTTTTTTTGGTCAGGGGTGAAACTCGCGCCTAAATCACAGCGGTCGTTAAGAAACGCAAACAAACTCGCATTTATAAAGGGCACGTTGAGGTAAGTGATGGTTTTTGTTCTGTAATAATCAGGATGAAGTCTAATTTATCCGAAACGGTGCCTTTTTCTTTTTTTCATGTTGTTCTGTGCTCCGCCGCCCACACACGTTTTCTGAACGACCGTCCAGTGACGTTTAAGCTGAGGCTAAGACAATGGTAGTTTGCTGGTGAAAGACATTTGCCTCAGTCAGGGTTTTGACCCACCGAAACCCAGCGACTGGGCAAGCGCGGGGCGAGTGCCGTGACCAGCCTTCATCTGGTTCTCTTTATCTACAAAGATAGGCCTAGGAGAGGGATGCTTTGCGCTGATGTGGATTTGATTTATACAAACAGACCACAGCCCTTCAGCTTAGAGTCAAAACCCCTTGGCTTTTTTTATTTTTATTTTTTTACTGCGCTGTTTCCCTGCATTCTGTGGCATTTTGTTTTGTCTTCGATATTTTCTGTTGTCGTCATGCAGCAAAGGCCTCAATTAAAGGAAAACTAAATTTGCCTCTATGCATTTTTATTTCAGTCCAGCATGAGAGATTCAATAGTTTGCTTACACGTGCTGATATTTAGTAAAAATGTATCAATAGCAAACAACATTTTTTTTGTGAAATTTGTTAGTTTTAGTTCAGCGTTGATCCAGTTCCTGTTTCACGGCACACTGAGATGACTGAAGAGAATTTTTTCGTCTGACCACAAAAGCCGCTTTGCATCTCTCATGGTTAAAAAACTTGCATGTAAAACAGGCTACTTGAGAATTAACGGTCATCTCATTCTTGCTTTTCCGGCCTGTTCGCAGTGAGCATTCCCTAGCACATCCAGCATTGATTACACATCCTGACACACAGAACGGAACGGGAGCAGACGTGCGTTTGGGCGCTATTGATCTGGGAAACCGCAGTGTTGTTCTGCGTGGCTTGCAGTTCCTGTAAACCACCCCCTTGCGTTTGCTCTATTTTTCCAGGCACAACACCTGATTAATTGTAGCAATGTTTTTTTTTTATTTTGTCTAGCTGTGAAATTACAAATCTTACTAAGTGATTTGAGTATGAACGCCACCAAGTCAGAAGATCTGCAAAGCTAAACACACGTGCACACACTCACACACTCACTCACACACACTCACACACCCACTCACACACACACATACACTTACTCACATACACACTCACACACTCACTCACACACACACATACACTCACACACACACACACATACACTCACTCACACACACACACACACACACACACAATCAACACACAGGTTTCGCTAAGGCTGCACTCAAAATAGGCTTTTGTGTGTGCTTTGACCTGCCACACCTTACTAACCCCTCCCCTCCTCTGTCGGACCCAAATTCAGATGCATCTCACTAGTACTGCATAAAGGAGAGGATAAGGAGAATGGCAGTCTGATGGGAAGATCCAATGTTCACTGGAGCCTTTCGCATATATATATAGAATTTTGAATATCTAAACCATTATTTAGCATCCAAATCAGTTCTGCTTGTCTGGCTGATGGACAATTTCAGCGTGACCCCAGACACTTCACGTGTGACCTATACTGTCGAAATACTCCCATATTGTTTAGATGCTCGCACTCAGTTCTTACACCCCTTTTAAAGGGCAGCTTTTCTCGGCACACATTAAATATGTATAAGGAAACCGTGGCTTTTCCACTTTTTAACTACGTTTAGTCAAATGAAACCGATATACTTGGCTTTTCTGCTGTTCTATGTCATTGGTGCTGGGTTTTTTCCCCTGCTCCTGACTAGAGTTACTACAAGGGAATAAAAAGGCACGAATATTAAGAAAAACCATGCTTACAAATAGAATGCAAAAGGTTTTATTGTTCTTATTCTAAATTTAAATATATTCAAAGTGCTATATTTAACGGTGCTTTTGTCTTTTATTACTTTCTGCGGTTGAAGAAGAAGTCGTATAAGTGTTATTCATTTTAATGTGATTGTAATGCGATAGATAAGGATTGGCAGTCCAAAGGCAGAGCGGCCTGTATCCCCTCCCACTTGTAAAATCTGATTTCCCCTTGCACTGCAAGTGTAAATAATGCATATGTTTATACAATTTTTTTTTTTTTTTTTTTTTTTTTACCGCTTAATAAACACACTCAAGGTTTATTAATGTGCAAATGGGTCAGGGCACCTTTCCCTCGTGCCCTTCGAGTTTGTGCACAGTGGCACAGAGCTGTTTAAGGGGAAGATTTACACATCAGCCTGGGAGGGTTTAAGCCTGTGGAACTCCGCTGGGGAGACTGCAGAAGAATCTAATTCTCTGACAGTGCGTTCATGATCGACTCCATTACACACCATGGTGCTAACATGTTTGCTGATCTGTACAGCTTTCAAATAAGTTTTCCCTGATGCCGGTTAGATGGAAGGTGTATTTAAAAGAAATTGGGTTCATGCAGTAGACAGGAATTATTAAAGTTACTGATACCGCAACTAGAGTTGTTTATCTCGCAGAAACGTATAAATAGGCAAATATTTGGATAAAGATTCCTGGGAACTAATATGAATGCAAATAGGATTAGTGCTCGGTGTAAAATGTACAGTGCTTAGTGTTTGGTGGAACCCGGATTTCCGAGTGAAGAAATGGCGCCTCCCGCTTTCGAGGCACTGACGCCAGGAGAGACCCGCTCCCTCCGCACTCAGGTTTTACTCGACACAGCACTTCATTACGGCATTCATTGCTTCCATTTGCACAACAACATTTCGCCCTCTCTTTTTTTTTTTTTTTTTTTCTTTACCTCGGTGTCAGATGCATTTTCTGAACAGTTGGTTAATCAATCTGTCAGCCAATCAATCAAATCTATCAGCCATTTGGTTGTGTTTGGTGTAGCAGTTGATTAACTTCCATACAGCTGATCAACTGTCCAGTAAAGTGATTTTTTTTCCCTTTCTATTTGACTGATTTAATTAGTGTTTTATCAACTGAGTGCCAAATTTTGCTGGAGTCTGTTCAGATTTTCTCTCTTGGCCACTCTTGAGTTTCATATCAGTTTTAGTGGCTTCTTCTGCCTTCTCCTGGTGAACCGTCGCAGTGAACCAATAAAAGCTTTGATGACTCCTGCGATTTCCGTCCCATCCGGGGCCTTTTCCCCCCGCCTACCGCAACGTTAGCAAACCCTTGCAGGAAAAGCTATAAACTCTGGTGCCTTTGTTAAAGTTGCGGCTGGGGGTCGTAATTTACACCGATCCCCAGTGGCCACTTGTGTCCCTCCAGGGGCCGGGATCTGACAGCTTGGGGCCATTAGGGAGGCTGAAACTCGCTGGGAGCCGGGACTCCGCGGGGCAGTGACACCGCAGGGGTCAGCCAGTGCAGCATGGGACTGCATACGCGGGGTCGCACAGCACTGTTGACAGCGCACTAACTAGACTGCTTTACAACCCGCTTCATTTGTGGAGCCTCACCCCGGCTCGTAAAAGCCACATGCGTCCCTGGGATCTCTCAAGGACTGTCAGAATGATGGTGATGATGATGATGGTGATAATGATGGATACACAAACGGGCTCTGAGTGACAGCTAAAGAGCTCAGCGCTGCTAAAGTCTTTTCAGCACTGACTCTCCCGTCCGGAGCATAGGGGCGACTTGGTTTTAGGGCCACTTTTGATGGTGTGTGAGCCACTAGGCATGTGATCTGTGGTCAGATTTTTAAAAACCAACATCCGTGTGGCTATTTGTTACTTGGTCAGGTAATTATTTCAAAAGTGCATGCATTCAAGCATTCCAGAAAATTGTATTCATAATTACAATTTATGCAAAAATCTAAACATGTAATCTGATTACCAGAAGTTTTTTACTCAAAGTGTTAGGTGTCCAGAAATGTCACTGGTGAAGCCAGCGATGATTATTATAATAGCGGATACTATATGCCGTGACTGAAACTGTATGCCTTCACTGATACTCTATGGTTTTAATGATAGCCCGTGCATTTGCTGATACTGCACGCAGTATGCCCCTGAGCGCTTGATTGCTGCCTGTTGGGTGTCTAAATAAGCTTCTGATTTTCGTCTACCTTTCTTCTGTTCTTGACCAAGATTCAGATGTTTCATTTTGCGGCTTCTTTATTTTGGGACGTTACAAAGGAGGAGGAAGAAGCCCTGGTGTCCTCGGAAAGCCTGTGGAGAGAAACTGGGAGTCAGGGAAATGGGGAATAAATAGCCCTCGTGCTGGCCCGCCTCTGGTTTGCTTCCCAACTTGGATCAGATTGCAAGGAAAAGAGTGCGTATCATTTACGGCCTTTCTCTGTAAACACTTTCCTAGGAAGGCAAACAAATAGCCTCCTGAAAGCGTAACGAGTTAACTAGCGTGGCACAAAAGCAGAGCCCAGTTGAGTTTGTAGGACTATACATTCACAGAAGGGCTACGCTCATGAATATACAGTCCCCTATCAATTAATAATTAATAAAACATGCATTTGGTGGAAATAACTGATGAAGAAAAGGTGCTTAGGTCATCTTAGATCTTTAGAGAACAATGGAAGAATGGCCTCCTTGGAAGGGAAAAGGGGTGGAGTTGATGGTGGGGTGCGTGGGCAGATGGGCAGATAGTTGGGATTGTATGCAATCTGGAACCTTCGCAAATATTGTTACTTGTCCATCGTGGAAGCTCCTTTACTGCCTCCTAGTGCTGATGTCATCAGAAAGGAAGTCTTTAAAAGTCATGGTTATCGCTACATCTGGGGGGCACAAAAGCACGGTTTAGCTCGAGACTGCTGGTTTACGTTAAAGACTAAAGATAGAGCCTGTCTTCAGAGGCTGCGCTGAAGGCAGCCAGGAAGTGCTTTGATATCTCTCTTCTTACTGAGTATATCAGTATCAGAATATTTAAAGGGGAATATATAAACCTCCATATCTGGTGTCCAGGTGGCATGGCTTCCATTTTGTTGGGTTAAAAAGGAACGTCAACTAAAAACAAATCTAATGATATATGTTCTTTTAACATCATCTGACAAAATGTCAGTTGTTAGTTCCGGGGGTTATTTATAATGTGTCCCTTGGACCAAGAGCAAAACGATGATGATGATGATGATGACGACGATGATGATGATGATGATGACGACGATGATGGAAAGGATGGCAATCGGAAGGAGCTGATTTTCTCCAAGATTACTTTCAGTGCTAGACCTGAACAAGACCAAGGGCACTGGGGCAGGTCCGCCCGAAGCATTGCCTGCCTGCTGGCTATGGGTCTCTGACACGCTCCGGCCCCCTCTGTGGAATCCCGGCTGGGAAACCCGAGGCTGGTTCTGCGGCCCACACCTGCCCCACACTGCGGATGGACACAGTCCGCCTGATGGCCCCTCCACACAACGTCAACACTTCTTGTTTTTGGCGGTGTCATATTTGCCCCGTGCCCTGAAGCCACCCTCATTTCCATCGACATCCCAAAGTACTGGGGTCACGGAAAAGCTTTACTTTCGGGTTGCTGTGGAGTAGCTTTACATTTTTGGAATCTTTGTGCAAGGCACAAACTGACCCATTTTTGGAAGACTTGGGGTAATTTTTGCTGGCTGTTTACTATTTATACTATACTATATGCTGACTATATAGAGACAGTGGTGATTGCACGGGATGGGATTTTCTATGAGGAGCAGTCCTTAGTTCCAGGGACTAATTAGGGGATAAATTGAGCCTCTGAACTAACGAGCAGGCTAGACTTAACTTGGAGAGCAGTGGGTCCCTTTGTGTAATTAGGCACAGGCGTGGCATTGCTGTTGTCTCCAGATGTGTGACAGGTGAGGTTTCTTTAGCAGCTCTTTAGCTTCAAAGCAGAAAACGAGGCAGACTTGACTCTAACGGAGATGATCGTGCAAACAAACTCTACGATTACGATGTTAATATGATACGTACAAATTGTCTTCCCAATCAGAAGGATGTTTGTTATCGCTGATTGTCTGTGACACTATGTTGACACAGAACTAGAATATGCTGTATTGGAAAGATTCTGTTTTGAAAATGATAATGAACGCGCTCTTACAATTGATCGCTTAATTAAATTCGGATTTATTTTTTACACCAGTGGCATTGAGGAATAAAATTACATTCCTTTAACTAGCATGTTCCACAAGCAGTTTTTTTTTTTTTTTTTCCTTTTGATTTTATTGCATGCTGGAATCTCATCTTTGGTGGAGTTACTGACCTTTTTGGCACCCTGGCGCATGACCTGTGGGTTAGATCTAGGCATGTTGTCCACTGGCCCCTGAAGATCAGTGGAATGATACCAACTAAGCCTTATTAAGTGGGAAAAATGTTGCTAAACAATGCAGATGAATGGGATATGAAACCTGTCCTGTCCCGATCCGCTGTGTCTGGATGTGCTTCCTGTGAGGTGAATGTTAATAAATATGAGGTCAGTTACTAAGCAGAAAGCAGAGACGGAAGGCCTGTGTGAAGTGTAAATGTCGGCTCAGTGAGAACACACACACACACACTGCGTAACTTCCATCTGTATTTGGACTCCCTCTATTTGTACTTTATGGATTCCCGTGAGGTGGGACCTGCTTTTACCCTCTCAGGTCTAAAGCATTGTGTTTCCTTCTTCTTCTGGGTTTTTTTTTTTTTTTACCAGGCGAACCCATGATTAGTTACTATTAAAGATCTAAAGGGCGCTGAGGAAGTTTCCCGCTGCTCAGGGTGTTGCAGTGTGTTATTGTTGGAATCGTTTGAATGTCCCGCTGGTGTGCTAGAACAAGTTATTATGTCACAGAGTTTATTAGTATGCCTGTGGGATGCATTGGTTTAAATTGACATTACTCAGAATTTCTCTGTAAATCACGTCCCACACTCTTTAGTTTTAAAATGGGAAGTCCAGTGCAGCGAGGTTTCAACTTCCAAATAAAACAGGATTTGCACGTTTCCTTACTCTGCTGCAGCCAAGTCAGCCAGCCTAAAATAAACTTGCCTTTGAAAACACAGAAAACCAACACAGACTGCTTATTGTTTTGGTAGCATTAGCAGCCAAATGATACGGTCCCTCTCAGTACACACAGAGAACCCATAGTTTTGATATGCAGAAGCAATTGTCCCTAGTATGTGAAACATTAACCGGTCATATAAAACTATAAAATTAATGAACATATTTGAAGGCATGTTAGAATTCTGGATGTTACACTTTGATTGCATAAGGACTATTAGAAGAGTCATATTGCACATTCAGGCCTTTCAGTCATTGGGCACTGTTTACTTTGGAAGAACCAGATTCATTCGCACAGAATGAATCTAATCAAAGTAAATAAGCAGAAGATTACCAAAAGAGTTTATAACTTTAATAGTTTCAAACGCATGCTTATTTAACATTCTCTATTTCAGGATATTAAAGTTACAGTTAAAGTGTATTTAATATAATTGGTAATTGAATGTTATTCATAACATGCAAAACTTAGGCGGTTTCTTGCTCCGTGTTATTGCAGAATTAAAATATGACCTGCAATTCGAAAGATCTGGAAGACTACAGACGTTATTTTCGTTCGATATCAAGGTGAATAAATTGAATGTTAAGTCCGCCGAAGCAACGTACTTCGAACAGAACTGGGCATGCGTTGCCTACAATGGCGAGCACTCACTTGAAAGTCTCGTGACAGCATTGAGGCGCTCTCTATTTGGTAAGCGAGGTAAAAATATAAAATATCAATACGCAGTTTTATAAATGTTTAATTATTATTATTTATGACGTTTTATTTAGGCCTACTGTGCCCTAAAAAAAGTTTTATGATTTAATTTTCTATTCTCTAACAGGGAAGGCAAAACATTTCATTCTTCAAATTTACAAAGACATTGTTGCAGGGTATTAAAATAATTTGTGTTTTTCCTCACCAAGGTAATTGTCATCTGTACTTCGTGTGTGCCTGGTGTTGTAATAACCGCACCTAATTACGACATGGTCAGAAGACAAAAGAAGAGCGACTTCAGTAAAACATCTAACGTTTCGCATACCAAAGTCGTGCTGTCTGCCAAAGAGACATTCAGGTGAGCTGTAATGACAACATTGTTTTCCATCGCACGGAGTAAATAAATAAATAAGTAGGCAGCATAAAGAAACTAGTTGTTCATGAATATGTCTGCTCTCACAACTTAAAGAGTTTTGAAAGTTGAAAGACCCATTTTTCTCCCGGATCCGGATTTGATATCGCCGAGCTTCCTTTTGTGCTGAACCTGCTGGGGAATGTTATTACGTTAGAAGAAGAACGCGGCTGTGACAGCCTTCAGTACCGATTTGAAAAGCAGATTCTGCGGCTTACGTATGCATTGTGTCTCTTAAAAAATATACCTCTCTTCTTCCACCCCTTTCAAGAATCTTGTTAAACACGAAAGGAGCAGCAGCTTCAGAAAAAATTTCAAGAAATGATTATGAATGTGCGCTCCGGATCCGTGAGTGTCTACACGAATTTGGTGCGCCGCTTTAAACAGTGCAGTTTAGGGGCTTTGAGGCTGACCTTGATTCCCCGCTTGTCAGAATCGTGTTTGTAATTTTGCTTCCTGGCTGTCTAGGTATAGTAAAATCATGACATTGTTCACTCCCTTTGATTTGTCACGGATGTGTGCCGGTGTATTGACAAAAGATTTTCCTTTTTTTTTATATTCTCATTTCCTTCCTTCTGCAGCGCCACTTGAGCAACTTAAGTGTTTTATATGCACCGGTTTTTATTGATGTTTGACTCTAATGGTGTACTTGTGGTATGGGAACTAAAGGAAATGTTGATGAAATGTATTTTTAAGGGTCATTGGCGCCCATTAAAATAATAACACTGTGAGCCTCTTGTCATGCATGTCACTGTTCCTTTCGTTTGCATTTTCCCTCCTTTTTTATCCCCGGAAAGGGTGTCCATATGTGGCACTCTTCCCCTCAGTGTAACAGATCAAAACCCATAAAGTGGATCATTTATATGCCACTCCCTATTACTGAACAGCATGGAGACAGTTAATGAGAGCAGTGGCAAAAGGACTATCTCCACGACTTTGTCTCTCGACAGGCGCCTGCGAAAAAGAAGAAAAAAAACCAAAAAACCTGGGTCTTCGGGGAATCATTGATTTGTTAAAAAAAAGAACAAAAGCCGCATATGATGTTTTTGTAGCCCACAGTGCTTCACTACAGTTGCTGCAACAGCTTGAGAAAAAGAATTTGCAAAACACACATAGAGTTGCGTGTGTGTGTGCACGTGTGTGCACACGTGTGTGTGTGTGTGCATGTGTGTGTGTGCATGCATGTGTGTGTGCACGTGTGTGCGTGGGTGTGTGTGTATGCGTGTGCGCGCGTGTGTAAAGGTCTAGCGGTGCTGATAAAAAGGTAGCTGTGACATTTGCAATTTTCTATGCACCAGCCCACTCCATTTTCTTCCCTGGTGCCTCTTCCATGGTAGAGTAAGCCTCTAGGATTGACAATAATTACAGCCCGCATAAAATGAAGAGGGTAATATGAACACAGCTTTGCCATAATTGCCTTTTCATTATTTGCTAACAGTGAGCTATTCAGTCATAAGAAAGAGATTGCATAGTAATTGGTTGACAATAGGAAGCTAAGGCTCAATTCGGGGGCTTTGGTAATTTTTGTGTTGCTGTGAAGGTTTTTTGGGGGTCTTTTTTTATTAAAAATCTAAAGCATTAAACTGTCATTTAAAACTACAATTTCCAGCATGAATGGAAATCTTGGTATTAACATGAGCTTCCATTTGGAGTGGAACATCCTATTAGCTGTATTAGCACTAGTTGGTAAGTTTCCATATGGGCTGCTTTAACCCAAATAGGATTTATACAGCTTTGTTTTTCTCTCTTATTCAGACACATGTTGAAACCAAATTGACATAACAGTTATTGCAATCCCATATCATGTGGTGGTAGTGAACTGGGCGCGTGCTGTATAAGTTTTGTCCTGGAAAACACTCTCAGGTAAATGTAATTGATTCCTCTGAATCTCCACTGAACTCTCACTGGAAGGAATTAGATCTGTTTATTTACACGCTGAGAAATAAGTAAGCATAATATACACACACACACACACACACACATGCATATATATATATATATATATATATATATATATTGTCACATGCTGTCTCCATGTGACAGAGATTCTGTCTGTGTGGCCTCTGTGGTGATTTTTGTAAAGCGTCCCCCGGTGACAAGCGTGTTTGAGCTGAATACCTCTCCCGTCAGCGAGTGATTGTAGTACAGTAATGCACACAAGGCTTGCAGGCAAGCAGCAGGGGCAACGCTGTAGACTAATGCTGTTTGTCTATAATTGAGCGAGACCTTACCCGAGCCACAAGAGCAGATTTGCTGTACATTGGATAACGATTTCAAAAGCAATCCATTTCATAGATTGCATCAGAGAGGGGCCGCTACGTTGTTGCGAAAACTAAATGTTAATTTGTCTGGATAGGATTTTGAGGTCACAGCTCCGCGCCCGCAGTGCAGGGACGCAACAACCTCAAGGACGATGCAAACACAGAGTGCTGGCGCTAAGCCGGGCCTGCCTGGTGGCTGACATCGCATTTGTCCCTTTTAGAGCCAAACAGGTATCACAGGCGCATTAAGTCACCTTTTATATTTGCGGGGGCACTTTCGTGACCTCCCCCAAAGTGGAAAAAGTGCGCGTCTAGAGGAGTGATTTGTATGGCAATTAGCTCTTTGCTCCCAAAACAAATGTGACTACGCGAGGGGAATGCGGAGTGGCATTAGCCCCCGGAACGTTCTGGCGGCTTTGGCGAAGTTCACATGTCAAGGAGAAAGTTGACCGAAGTTCCACTGGAATGAGCATTCGCAAAGGCCCGAAGAAGCCGAGTGTTTGTTTCCGTGGGTGGATAGAGTGTGGCCTCGGAGCAGAATCTTGTCACCCTCCCCCCCTTTACTTCTGTCCGGCGCCCACCTCTGACTGCACTGCCCAGCTGCCAACGGAGTGACTTACACCTCAGCACGATTGCTTCAATGGGAAGACTTTGTTTTTTTCAGGCCTGTTTTTATGGGTTGCCATTCCCCTGAAACGACACGGCCTTCTTTGAGTTTTTGAATCATGTTGTTGCAGCACTGAGCCTGTTGTGGTGAACACATGCCTAGCAGTCTATCGACGTTCTGGCTTGATTACGTTCACACTGATGGTTAGATCCATATTACAGTCAGCCAGAGGCCCTTCGTTTGAGGTGTGATTTGGTGTCATAATCATCTAACACAACAGGGATGCAGTTCTTATTAGTAATTAACTGTACCAAACTGATTGGTATGGCTTCCTGTATTCGTCCCTTTTAATGTTTAAACATTTACTTTGTGCTTGAAGGATTTGTTTGTATATATCTTGTGTCTGATGAGCGCTTTTCAGTAATTGGTTCCTAGGGGACAGCAGTTTCTAACAGTTAAAGAATAATTACAGCCCTATGAAATGTTAAAGGGCCTCTGATGTCTTTTGTTTAGGCTTAATTGCACGCAACAAGTAAGGCAGGCTTTTCATTCCGTTCCATCATAGGCATGGACGTAACTTTCATAGAAACACATAGAAATTTTGTAGAGTTGTAAATACCCTCTCATATGGTAATTTTGGAGAACACCAAAGCAATTTGAAAGGCAGCACCCTTATTGAAACTGATGCCGGTAGCTTTTTTCATGTTGAGCGAGTTTGAGGGCTGGGTGTCTGTACGATTTTTTTTTATGTGTGTGTTCTAATGGAGTTTTGCATATATTTATTACAAAGAGAGTGAAGTTCACTTTAAGGGGAAATTGTGCGCTCACCAGAATATAGCTTTATTTCTTTCTCTCCATTATCTTTAAGGGCTTTGAGTTCATCACGTGAGCAGTTTTTATTGAGAACGTTTTTTTTTAATTGCTTTGTTCGTTTGAGTTGGTATTTTGTGAAATTATATTCCGGTGAAATACCAAGAATTTCAAAAATTGAAAGACCCTCATCAAACATTTAATGTCGGATGTATAAGGTTTTGGACTAGCATATTGTGTAACAGAGGGTTACTGGAATGCTTGAAGCGTGTTCTGGCATGGCTGGGTCGTGCTGGTGAGTACTGGCAGGGGCAGCAAGCCAGCGAGGGGACCAGGTAGGCAGAGGTGCACGGGTGAGTGACCAGCTGGAGGTGACCTGACTTGGGACCAGAGGCCCGAGTAGTGATAAAAATCACATAACTAACGGAGCTGCTTTCTGTAGGAAGGTCGGATCTCTCGGCTACACGTTAAGAGACAAACAGACATCCGCACAGAATAGTCACAGGCCTCAGTGTAGAGGGAGTGTACGAGTGGAGTAGGCTTATCCTTCAGACGGAATATAGAATGCAGAGGGACTGACAGTTAAAGGTTTGGAGCTGGGGATTTGGTGTATGTCCACGGATGTCCTTTGTGGCGTCATCTGTGCACCTTCTCTTCAGCGCTCCAGCACATCTCCACATTCACATGATTTCAGTGTTTGCGATATTGAGCAATTCATTCAGCCAGCCCCTTTGCTCAGTGATCTACTGATTTAGAAAATAACCTGTGTATGCTGTGGTTTGCATAGCTTGCATTCCTTGTGAAACACAGTCTTGTGTTGCCTGTGATCAAGGGATGATGTCTGTCAAAGCGGGTGCCCCTTCACTCTTGATACAGATTTAAGGATTGACTGGCTGTATTGACCTTCAATCTGTTCCTCATCACAGGGGCTGGCTCTAGCTGGCATTGCTTGCATTCTCCAGATGTAACTGGCTCCCTCTCTCCCCTTTGCCGTGTTCACTCTATCCACTGGGCTCTTTGTAAATAAAAGGTTATTACACGCACTGGTCTTTTATGCTCTGCACTTAGTATGTGCTCAATGGTTTCTTAGTCTTATCTGACAGGGGTATAGATTACTCCCATATGTCTCTCATAAACCTAACAGTGGGCTCTGTTTTCACCATTTGGATCCCATGTCCTCTGACCTGTAGGCTTACATAAAAAACAGTGAATGACACATACATCAAGGCAACTATATATATATATATATATATATATATATATATATATATATATAGTGTAAGCATATATATATGTAGTTTTTTTTTTGTTTTTTG
>JAOYSI010000020.1:2391430-2413549 GCA_025775065.1 Hiodon alosoides | reverse complement strand
CGAGGCGGGCATCCGGGATGGGTGTCCTAGATTCCATTTTCTGTAAAAATGACAACGGCCAAAGTGCACTCTAAGGCCAAGGTGCGCTTCCTTAATTCCGAGCCTTGATGCTGTTATGGTACACTTCATGTTTTCTGACTTAGTCCACCTCTGTTTTGTGTAATGGGGCTATGTTCCTTTCTGTATTCAACACCCGAGCAGGGGCAAGAAGAAATGCTGAGACGGATCAGCCTGAGCAACAGCCTTATCTTGTAAAGTATGAATTACTGACCAGCAACCGGTGATGTGTTCCCAAAAGCTTTGTGCTCCGATGACATTCCACCACTCTGATCTGGTGAGAGTTTAACTCTCTCTTTAAGAATGAAGTTCAAGTTACATGCATGTAAATCCTGGTGATAACAAGACAGCTGGAGATATAATCGTCTGGAAATAATCCACCACTCCAGAGACCTTGTGTAAAAGAAAGCAATCAACATATTTAGATGGCCTTTATTACAGATTAAAATGTGGACCAGCGTAAGCGGGATAGAATACAGCTATTATGTGCCACTGAATCGTTTATTATCTGAGGATTTTATTGCAGGAAAGTGTTTTTTGGCAGAATACGGGACAAAGTCACTTTTAGGGCCCGGGCCGGCATCGTTAACTGCGGATCAGTAAAGTTTACTGCTTTTCCATTAAACCTTTTAAAGTCTGCAATGAATTCCCCTTAACTCACCTTGTTTTGAAATAAACACAGCGTGCACAGTCATTGCTTGGGGAAGTTCACGGCCTCTGTTTTCACTCACGATGGAATTGGAACCACACACTGGAGACAAACGAAATGAAAGATATCATCTGTACATAAAAACTATTTATAATTGATGTGCATTAACTGTCCTTCTTAACCGTAAAACGATTCTTTCTTTCCGTTCTCTCATGAAGGTCATTATAATGGAGTTTATACAACTTAAGTGTACGAAAGGCCTGGAGAGGGATTCCCTGACACTAGCTTTTCTCAGCACACTCTCTCCTCTACTCCGTGTTGCCGTGATTAAGATATCTCGCGGGCAAGGCCAATTGTTTCAAAGCTACACAGTGAGGAGTGCAGCCACTGCCCCTGAAGGAAAGGCCTGCAAGAACGCAAAACGAAACACCTAGCATGCAAGCGGCTTGGGCAGATTTGGGAAAATGTCAACAAATGAGAACATGGTTCGTTTGCAGCTCGGAGAAAAAAGACTGCGGTTTCAGACAACAGAGAGACCGTTAAAACTGAAAACTCCCCTATTTGCCTGTACATAAGAATGCCTCCAAGTTTAAAGTCTAATTTAGCTTAATGGCACTAATTATGTAATCAAGTATTTTTAAAGTAGGTATTTTCAACCACAGTAAGAGACCAAAGCAATAAGTTCCTGCTTTTAAAAATATATTAGTCACGCATATATTCTGCTTTATACATGTTTCGCTTGGTTCTCCCATGCAGTGATGTTACAGGCAAAAGAGTTACTGTTAAATAAACAGGAAGTCTGACATTTAACTAACAAACAATTCTCATATATCCTAGATGTTTAGATATTATCTTGGAAATGGCAAACATTAAAGAATCAGAAGAGGATACTGAAGAATTTTGTTAGAGTGTAATTGTTTCTATGTTTTAAAAAGAGCACAAAAGAGATACCCTATGTTTTCCCGCTTCACACGTGTGAAGGAGATGCTGATACAACCAGAGATTATTATTATTATTATTATTATTATTATTATTATTATTATTTCCTCATCAAAAGCATCTAACTTAATCTTTTACTTGCTACCAGGTATTGCCAGGGCGTCTTGACATGGAGCTTTGTGTAGAAGGCAATTTCTTTCCCATTGGTCTAGAACTCTTATTACGCTCTCCCTCCCTTCAGGTTCATCAATTAAAGGCGGATAGTGTTGGGGCAGTTCTGCTTCCTGGGACATGTACCAGTTACAGTCCACGTACACTGTTTCACAGGCATCACTTTGGTCACTGACGGGTTAATGGAGAAATTACAGCTGTTTTGCACTAACCCACATAAAATGGCAATCAAAGTGGAAGGAGCCCATTCTGACAACTAAGAATAGCTTATTCAGATCAGATTGGCAGGCTGGAGGTAACAACTGCAGAGTCTGAATACAGAATGAGATATTTACAAAAACAGGATCCGTTGTCATTCATTTTAAAAAGGCAATACAGACTGTCGACACTCTACAGGAAAATGGGAGACGTTGACCTTTTTACTATAGAGTTTTTTTCTCCTCTCTGGCAGACCTCTTTTCAAATGCACATTTCTCCCTCTCTCACTGTATGTTATCTCAAATAATTACCCTCCACTTCTGTCTCTCCCTAGTGACTTCTCCTGCTAAAAAAGCTGCTCATTGTAGAGGAGGAGGAGGGGGATTTCAGACCTGCTTCCTCGTGGCCCCGGCAACAGCTCTTAATTAACCACCCAGGTATTCGCGCAGCTCCCAGCCCAGTACCTCTCAATATGGCTGGAACATGGCCACAGTGATAATCACTGAGGGAACTGCGTATCAAAAAGAGCTCACCCAACAGAAAGCTTGTTTAAATTATTTTTAATGATTCCCCTCTGGTGGGGGCCCGTATGTGTTATTTCAAGCGCCAGGCCCCGCGACTCATTTGTCCTTGACCTCTCTTTTGCCACGCACTTGCCCCTTGCCCGCCGCCGTGACTTGTCAGTCTGTCTCCCTTCTCAAACACTGATGCCGGGCCATTAGCGGAGTTAGCGAGCTTGGCAGTTTCCACCCAGAGGCCATGTGTGCGTGTGTGTGTGTGTGTGTGTGTGTGTGTGTGTGTGTGCGTGCGTGTGTGTGTGTATGTGTGCGTGCGTGTGTGAGAGAGAGTCTGTTCGTGTCTTAGTGTGTGGGTTTACGTGGGTCTGCCAATCCACATGCACACAGACCGATGCATGCCAAAGTGTTTTCTCCGTGGTTAATGTTATCGGTGTGTACATACATGACAATATTAAAAAGGGGCAAAGGGGCCCTTTAACAATCACTAAGTGCTGCAATAGAAGTGCTAATACGTCCGAGTTTTTAAAATGATTGATTTCATTTGTATTTGCAATGTTGTTTGCTGGCCTTTATAATTTTGATAAATGTTCATGCAAACGTTCTAAAACACTTAATAGCTTAATAACTTCTAAGTTTGTACAAGCATTCACTGAGCTGCTGAAATAAATTTATTTTAAAAGAAAAATATGGCATCAGCTGCAGTCCTCAGTTGGGTGTATGTAAAAGAGAAACCGTCTGGTGGGCCATAGAGGAAGACATTTGGGGATGTCATTTGTTGGTTGTAACAGGTGCTCAGGTATCCTCTCACAGCCAAAAGGCATGCTGCTCATGTTGATTGGAGATTAAAAACTCTGTGTACCTGTGTGTTATCCCAGAATGACCCCAGAGTCATGTCTGCAGGAGTCTTGGCCTACTGTGTTCCCTACTTGAGAACCCATGCTTTTGATGTAGGCTCTGATGGGAAAAAACAGTTTTGATAAAGTATAACAATAATACCAATATTGCCACTACTACTACTGCCACTGCTGTGGATATCAATGATATTAAAACTATTGTTAGGGACTAACCCATTATTATAAACCAATGTCTAATCTGAGCAAATCCTGCCACAGAGTTATTATTACTGCTACTGCTTATTGCCGCCCATTGCTGCTACTTTGGTCAATTATCTTTCATATGAACAAAGAACCCTTCACTAACATCTGGAGACAAGCAATCAATATTTTTTATAATGTGCTTCCAGAAAGAGAAAAGAAAGAATTCCAGTGTGATAATGCGCACCTTCCACGGTCTACAGGTAAGATAAGGGGTGATGGATGTCTCATCCTTACAGTAACTGTAAAGGATGTGTATATCTGCAGGACTGAACCTGTCATACCAATCCATCACTGCCTTGCGCCAGTGTGAATCTCATTATTGAACACAATGGGTTTGTTTTTTGTATATTCAAATTGTTTAATGTCAGGGTGCTTGATTTACACATTTGTATCAGCCGTGAAGCAGTGAATTGCAGAAGAAAGACATCATTGTGTGCTTTTGATGTGTTTAGTAAATTTTCCCTTTTTCTCTTCGTCTTACTTTGCTTTGAAATACTTAGCAGCAATATAAGTCGTATTAGTACCATATATATATATATATATATATATATATGAATTATTTACAGATAGCCTTAGATTTAAAGAAGCAAGCCTTTTCTGTTGCTCTGTTAGTCAAACTTATCATATAAATGATATTATTTATTCTGTATGTGTATGTTTATCTGTTCTAAGAATTATTTCTATCTTTGGTATACATCCAACTCTACAACTTTATAATGTGCATTTTTTGGTAGAAGCACTGTACGTGTTTGAAATGGGATCAAATCAACAAACGAAAGGAACATGAATACAAACAGGTCTACCCTAAAGCTAAGAAAGTGGCTCTTCTTTCCATTCATTATTTTGAATCCACCTTTTTTGAAACCTACACCACTTCCATCACGGATGGGTTCAGCATCACAGACTGACCGTGACCCCATCACTGGAAATCTCTGCACTTTGACTCTCAACAGGCAACCTCAACAGGCCGGTTTGGAAGCTGGGTGAACCTGTTACTTTAGCCAAAGAGAGAAACACTCGCTTTAAGACCTCTAATTCACTCTTGTTGTCCAAACTGATACTCCGCAGCTTTTGCATCAGCAGCTTCGGTGGATTGTGAATTATGGTAGAAGTTGGGAGTTCGAACCGCTGCTAGTCCGCGGAGAAAGGAAAAGAGACCAGTGCAAATTTCCGTCAGTCTTTAGTTTTTTTGACCATGCGCTTGTTCAAGGATGTTGTCGTGTACATGAGGCGAACAAGGCTGAGCAACTTTCAATGCAGGCCAGGACTGCACAGTCCGCTATCTCCAAGCCAACAATAACATGTTAGGAGAACCCGGGTCATTTTCACACTCAGTACACTCCATGGCAGACCTTTCAGAGCCTGTTTTCTTTAGGAGGTCTAGACTGGGACATTGGCACTTTTTACCTGTTAAATGAGGGCTAGCAGAAATAGTCCCAATGCATTCCCCTTGATTGTCATCCATACTAATTTTGTGAGAGCTCTGAATATTACAGGCAGGTGCTCACACTTCCTGATCCTGATCATTACAGGCCATGTCCTCTAGAAACACACCGGACACAAGCACGCACACACACACACACACACACACACACACACACACACACACACACAGGCGCATTAAATTAATGGGCTTGTTTTCCAGTCAGCAGTATTGTATACTTTTTGGCACGTTTCCTGTTTTGCGGTTTGGATGTTTGGATCCAGAGATGTGCGGATTACTGTTGGATTCACCTGAGAAACCCTATCCATTAGCAACATGTACCTGTGAAGGTGAATCCGACATGACAGCTAATTGCAGCAAACAAATCCTGTGGTGACGTTTGGCTACACTTTAGGATTTCAAGTACAGAGAGATGGTGTTGTTACAGAAGGCAATGGCGTAGCTATTTTGACACCCACCTGGGATATTGTGTCAATGCATAAACAAACTGTGTTTCGCTATGCTTATTTCTCAATAGAAAATAAGAATCGCAGATTTAAAAAAAAATGCTTTTTTTTTTTTTTATTCATTGTAATACAGTAAATAAATACACAAATAATTACTATTAGAATTACAAATATTTATTGTTATACCTGATGTGTGTGTGTTTTATATGTCTACAATGTAGGCTGTCTTGACTCAAATTAAATAACCAAGCATTCCAAATGAAACATAATACAGGGATGCTAGATAATATACAGTTAATGAGGTCACATGTTTATTTACAACATCCAACAAGTAAATTATTGGCAAAACCATTTGATCAAACAGCAATTAAGACACAGCTAGTTTAACAATAACCGGAGGAAACGAGAATGAGAACAGTGTCACAGAGTTACAGAGGAAAGTAACTGAAGCCAGTTTAATTCATTATGACTGCATCCTGCACGCAATTTGGTGAGGTTCGATGTGACGTGCAGCAAAGCTGAAATGGCTCAGTCACAAGAAATTCCGGAACTCAGCCTCTGATGTCATCTGTGATTTGAAATCAAGACACCATGAAAGTGCGCAAGGGTGGTGCCGCACCGAAACTGTCACCGCTAAACGCTGCCAATCGGAGGCCAGGAGAGAGCGGCACCGTTTCATAATTAACAGAGCACCGTCTAAGCTGGGGAAATCGGCAGGGCCTCTCTCGGATTGTTGCCTAACCAGCGTCTCCTATTGGCTTCCCAGGCGCCAAGAATCGCTCGTGTTGGCTGTGTAGCCTGCGGAGTGTTAAAGAGATGGGTGGCTCAAAGACGATTGGATTAGATTGGGGAAGACCGTTCAACCCCCACCTCCCCGTTATGAAAGTGTTTGGTGACCAGTGAAGATGAATTGTTCATCCCAAATCGGGGATAAAACTGAAAAATAATTGACCATTCCATGTGCACAAGCTTATGGGAAATTTATAGTCATTGACATAGGTCAGTTTCCTTCCAAAGTTATCAGATTTTTGCAATTTGATTTTCACAAACAATAGATTGTGCTCTTTTAAAAACCATTGAATACTGTTTTAAACCTTTTTTACATGAGAAATTTTACATTTTACATAAAAATAATTTAAAATGAAAATGACTGCTTCGTAATAGATTTTTGTTAACTTCATTAAGTACATGGTTAAATCAAACACCAAGTCTCAATAAACAGCTCTCATATAATGAACACAAATCAAGCGTTCCCCTTTTAAGAAAAAGGCTGAACTATATTGTCAGGAAACGTTTTACACAGTTCATATTCCTGTTATATATTAATACGCCTCCAGTTTATCTGAAGAAATGTTATTACAGTCTAGCCCAATGACAGCTGTAAGAAACTAGAGCATAAAAAGCTCGTTTATGTCTTTAATGACCCACATAATGACAGAGCAAGTGCGTTATTCATAGCAACATTGCATGGCGCAATCAGAATACCCTAATGCACAGTGTCAGTAAATTAGTGAACAGCTGTGGTACCGTGACAAAGAAAAGGAAAGGTAATGTATTATCTCTACATCGCTCTGTCTGCTCTCCTCGCTCTCCTCGACTTTAGCATGTCTGCTAACACCATCAAACAAAACAATTTTAACATATATCTTTCATTCGGGCAGGAGATCATTTGACATTCATTTAGCTTCTTTTTATTTATTTATTTTTAAACTAGTTATCCAAAATGTTTGGAGAGACACTAAACACCAAACTAAACTGTGCGCGTATATACAGTTACAGCACAGGAGATAGACTGACGCAGTGCAAATCTTTGGGGTTTGCAACTTATTAACAGTGATTTATTTTTTGTTGTCTTAATTTTTCTGGTGTCTGGTGCCCTGTGACACGCTGCTATGTTTTGTCTCCGCGATATTTGCTAAGAAAATGTTTAGCTCTCTTCGATGTCTGGTAAAAGCGCAAACTTAAATCACTGGAGCTCTTGGACGGAGAGGCTGTCCTTAGCCGCGGAATCTGAATAACGCGGGATCGAGCCCAGGAGGGCCAGAGGTCGCCTAAATAAAAATACATAAAGAGCTTTCCCAGGGTAATACCCACTCTCGCTAGTTTTTACAGTCTTAAAACACTGGGATTATCACCCAGCGGATCAGTGGTGGATGTTAAAGGAACCAAAGAAGGACCAGCCTCTCAGCCAGGGAATGCTTGTGAAGCTGCAGTCAATATTTGGCCTGGGCTTAGGTTTCCAGCCACGTTAGTCATTTACCGGGCAGCCTGCCTCTCTCACAGAAGAGCCGGGCTATACAAACAGGCGGCACAAATCCAAAACATCATTCTTTTTAACCCATTTTAAAAGATAGCAAGCGGCGTGGAGGATGTGCAAACCACTGCGTACCATGCAACAGCCCAGGAAACTAATGCAGAGGTGTCAGATTACACCAATTATGGAGTGGCTGTGGAATGGATGTGTGTAGAGCCAACAGTTAAATAGGCTCGGCTGACACATTTACCCACGTTCTTAAATGTTTCTTTGTCATTGCTTCCTACCACGTATGCTTCATATTTGTATAGACAGAGTAATTGCTACATTACATCAGTGTCACAGAAAATGGGATAAATAATGCATCCGGTTCAGTTTATATGTGAGCCGGCATCAGAAAGAATGCGAATCTGTGAGCCTGGAAACTCTCTGCTATAGATCTCTGACTTGATTTATGGAGCGCTCCCAACGTTTTGATTGCTAATTAGTATTAGAAACAACTGGGTTGGTAGTGAGGCAGTTGACGTCTCCAGTGTGAACAAATGTCACCCCTCTAATGGTCTTGTTTACTGCTTTCACAGACGCCAAGGCAGATGCACAGACCGTGGCGGCGGAATGGCCATGCACCACTGGAACGGCAGCAGGGCCTCTTCAAAAGATTCACCTCCTGGGTCACATGAGCAACTCTGAGTTTATTTGTCCACCACTCTTACGATCTCCTCAAGTTCCTGCTCAGGCCAAGACGAAAGGCTGCGTTCCAGTTTGCGTACCTGCGGTCTACGGACTGGTGTGCTAGCAAGACCGGTCTTCTAGGCACACTTCACACCATGCTACAAGTCTGGAGCATGCATCTATTGGAACGACCTTAAAGTCATCACAGACTACATTACTTACTGCTTTGCTGCGGCATATTCTTCTTTATGACTATATGATAGCTAAACATCAGCTGCATCATTTGGATGTGTAATTGGTTGAAAAAATTTGCGGAAGCTTGCTGTTGTTAGCCATCATGTTTTAAAGTAAGTTTAGCTAGCTAGTCCATTTCTTTATTGAATGTTGAGAGCTAGTTATATATTTAATAAAATATTACATAAAATACAAACGTTTCAGCACCTAATTTTCAGCGTAGCTAAAAATAATCAAATCACTGCCTGAAGGTTTGAATTAATTCATCAAGGGAGGTGGCTAGATAACCCCGTCAGCTGTTATTACAAACGAGAGAAGGTAGAGCGTTGGCGTTTGACGTTGCCATCTTTGTTACCCTCAGCCAGCCATACCTTTACATGCTGCATGACCTAATTAAGAAATATGGAAAAGGTTCAAGCGCTGAAAGGAACAGACCACTGACCTACTCGTCGCTACACGAGGGAAGCTGGCCAGCCAGCCAAACCTCTGCTGTCTGTCAGACGGGAGTCATTTATAACGAGAACAATCACGTGTCATGGAGAGATCCACCTAATAATTGGTTCCATTAAACCTTTAAGAGGTCGCCTTCGCTTAGACAAAACAGAGTCCATTCCCTTCCTGTCCGTCATGCTAATTTAGCCACGCCAAATGAAGCCTGAAGCTCTGCTATTTCTGTACATGAAAACTAGACAAAGAAGTATCTTTTTTGCAGCAGAAGTAGCTGCTGTAATTTGAAATGATCCAGACAGTAAAATTGGACGAGGAGGGATTTATGTGGCTGAGTCGGCAGGGCACCACACACACGCTGGCGGGGTCTCCGGTCATTTATGCACCTCGGTTGGCTGCGCCCTGAGTAGGTTGCCTCCGCAGACTGCAGCACTGCAGCCAGCCCCTGGACAGTTCACAGCTGACCTTTGGAGAAACCCACCACCATCAGAGACGGAGCAGGAGACAGGATCGGGCCGGTTACAATTAATACAGTGGTGGCTGCTTACATAATCTCCTCACAAATTTTTTACTCCAAATCGAGGACACTTTTATTATAACAGAGGGCTTGTAGCTGAGCTGCTCTGCTTGACAGAGCCTTTGTTCCTCAATTAGTAATTCATAATTGGTGTAAACAAACTGTAAAAGAAAAGCTGAGTAAAAACAGACATCCGAGCCTTTGTTACATTTTTCTTTCCCCCAGATGAAGAAACTGTAAACAGTCGCTGAAACCCGTTAACCGAATTGCGAAACCATTTAAACAGCTGAACAATTTCTGCCCGTTCCATCACATTTCAGAGAGGAACTACATCAAAACACAGTTTATTGGATGCTGTGGTAGGACAGTTTGGGCTTCAATCATAACTTCATAGGAAAATGAGACTCACAGCCTGCAAAATGAGAATAATAAGACCCACTGCGCAAACATTTCACTCTAATAAGAGCACAGAGACCACACAGAATAAATCGAAGACGACAGCCTTTGGATGAATTGAAAACGTATAGCTACAGAGTTAATGAAATTTACAGCCTAACACACGGCCCGACAACACACACATTTTAATATTTCATTTGCATGGAGTTACGTTTGAGCAAATAGATGCAAACAAATATCCGACTCCATTGCAGTTGTCTGTCTTGCCGACAGCTATTATAAAACATTCTCCTCTCTTTACACTAAAAGCTGGAAAAACGGCTCTCTTTTAAATGCTGCACTTTTAATATTCATCAGCTCGCCATTAGATTATATGCACAGTCAAATCATCCACACTTGTGATTTATCCGTCTGCTAAATTATGGAGCCACGGAGCACAAAGGAGGAAATTCATTACCGCTCAGGGCAATTTTCTCCGAAACAAAAAAAACAAAAACATTTCATTCAAACAGGAAAACTAAATTAATATTGGCTTTGCATAAATCTACTTTATTCACCTAAAAGCTATGGCATTTTATTACTGTTTATTATTTACTTAATTCGTTTTCGGAAGAATAGGAACGGGAGCCAGGTTGCAATAGCTTCAGACACGTTGGCAAATGGGTCAGTCCGGAAGAGGCCTGCCTCTGTGTTCCTTGCCTGCTCAGTCTACACAGCGAAGCGCCAACAAGACAGCCAAACCTGCTGACTTTATTCGCTCCTTAGTAGTGTACTGTCGTATTTCCTCTTAAACAAAGGTATCCCTCGGCTGTAATTATTTTCCCTAAGTAAAGCAAGCCGACAGTAGAAATCTATTGGGCTTCCTTCAGTACGTATTCAGGATAACCCTTTTAATGCACTTTTAAAGCATGCATTCTTTTTTTGCAAAGACTAAATGCAAGTTTACCTGAGAGCGTGTGTGCTGTGTAGGTCCAATAACTGATAATAAGCAAGCGCTGTGTTCTCATCTGCGGAGGGCTTGCACCAAAAGAGGGGGTATCTATTATCTCATTGGTACCGAAACTATACCAAAATATTTCCTTAATACTGGATTCATCTTTCAGTCAAACACAACATACGCAATTAGAGTAGTCTGTAAAATGGCACAAGAGGAGATACACAAGGGTCGGCAGAAAATGTGGACTGTACCCATTACTTCTGTATTAAAATCCTTAAAAAAAAACACTGAAATAAACTAAAGAGTAGACACGGAAGTAGATTCTCAGTTGCTTGGACAAAGACAAAGCATTGTCCGGAGATATCTGCAGAATGTTTTACATAGGGTCAGTGCTGTGTCTCATTATACCAGTATCACTGGTTCAAACCAACAAGCAAGCATGCAGGGCATGCTTTGCAGAGGCATTGTAAACACAACAAACATATTTGCAATGCCGCTCTAAATTATTACTGCATAGACTCTGCTGCCCCCAGATATTATGAGCTCTGATATATTCCCTTACTTAATAATCATTCGTTTGTTCATAGCTTAAATATAAAAATAATCATGATAATAATAGGTGATGAATAGTGCCACATACCAATGTTTATTTGACCATAAAATCTCGGAAGAAAGCCATCTAAAGCCATTTCCATCCCACCATTGCTGGAAGGTCATCTACACAAGGAGAGAAACATGTACCGTTAACTGACAGTTGATTTGTTTTGCTGCTTTGAATAGCTGATGAACCTGTCAAGCCTGAAGTCTTGTTAAAATTCTAATAAACAGCTCACCAGTCCGTTGACTGGAAGTGAAATAAACAGGGTGCTCCGAGCTGTGCTTCTGCAGAATGGCACAATCATGTTTGACAATGTGCAGTGCAAACCTTTTCATCAGAATAAAGTCTTATTTTTCGGAATGGTAAATACCCGGCCCCATTCTGCATGTGTCAGATGAATTTATGTACCTGCGAATATTGCTGGGCGCAATTCAGTCTTCCCCGTAAATATGTGGGTACTTCACACATTGACCGCCTCGTACCCTGCCAGATAGTCCCGCAGTGGGGGGGCGACGTAGGCTTAAATGCGCTAATCCGACGTTACCCAGTTTGGGCAAAACTCGCCCCAGTTGTGATTTTTTTTCGCATGCATAAAACTGATTTCAGAACTGGAACGCAGAGCAGTTGTTAATTACTTTATGAAATGAATCATATGAAACAAGACTGCCAGTGAGATTGCAATAACTTGCTTGAAAATGGGATTTCTTCGGCCTCCTTTTGTGGCTGCAATGAAGAAGCAGGATGACTGACAGGCCTTGTCTCTTTATGTGTTAACTCCTTCTCAAAATCACTGTAAACATTTCTTTGAAGGCTGCTTCCTTTTTATTTGCTACATTTTCTGAACACAAAGCCTTCGTCAGATCTAGCTACGGAGGCAAGTCAATCAGAACGGGAGGGGAAAACAGTTAATCCGTAATGACACGAAACCCAAAGCTCAAATATAAAGCAAAACAGGCATGAGCGCGCCCGGCTCGTATTGGTTTGTTCGGTTGTCACATGGAGTTGGGTGGTGGGCGGGGTGGAGCGGCAGGGCGTTAGACTCTGCTGTGGGTGGATGTCTGCTGTGATGCGTAGCTCTGTTACCCTTGCGGGTGGGCAGAAGACAAGGCGCTGACAATATCCCAGCCTTTTCCTCCTCCTCAGCTCCAGACCCCACAGATGCCCACACCTCGACCTGGCGCCGGTGGCTGGGCCAGAACTGACCCCCCACCTGCTGCGGCCTAACCCCCCCCCCCAATCCTGACCCCCACTCGCAGCCCCCCGCCAGCTTCCCCAAGCTCTGCCAGCCTGGCAGACACAATATTCAAAGCAGCTTTCAAAAAGCACTGTTTGGGTCAAGCCAACATGCACTTCTAAGTAATTTATAATGCGCTTTACTCTAAGGTATTGCACAATCTCATTATCATTAGTTTTTTGCATATTTAACTACAGTTTTTAATTAGATGGTATTTCATTATTCATGCACATAATTTGAGTCGAGCTCACGCTGCAGCTATTTGCTGTATATAAAGAAAGAGAAAGACGAGGAAAAAATGAATCTTACAGATTTTTTGAGATCTAAAATAGAAAGTTTGTTGGTCTTTAACTGGCCAGCGATTCAACCCTCCACTTTGGCAACGGCTCGGTTTTAATTTAGCTAATAGCTATCATGTTATGCACCTTTATAAATTTGCTAAATCCATAGCACTGGGAGTTGTTTCTCAATGCGCTAAGTCTAAGTAGTTTGCTGTGTTTGGCTGTTACGTAGAAAGTGTTTGCTCCGGGTATGGCTCCTTGATGTATTATTAAAATTGGAAATGGACTCCTGGGACGCCGTCGACTTATGTGCTTTCATTTGCCGAATAAACCGAGCGTTGTTTTCATCTCTGCTCATGATTGTTAATGGCTCTGCTGATGAGAGGGGAGGGTCCCCCCCCCCACCCCACCCCGCCTTCTTATTGCTCCGCCTTTATCACCGTCGGCCTTATTATGCGGCCGAAATAGCCAAGCTGGTGATTTTGTTTAAGGTTTTCAATTAGTCATTTGACTGAACACATCTGTTCCTGGCAGCCTCCCCAGTCTGGACGGGGGGCTATTACTCGCTCCCACCTGCTGAAGCGCCGCGGCAGGCCGGGCCATGGGGAGACACTTCTGACGCAGGCCTCTTAGATGTGCTCCAAGAGTCGGTCCACTTTCCAATGTGTTTTACAGCAGGAATCACCGCCGAGGTACAGACCTCCCCCAGCTCCCCTCTTCTCTCACACCTGGAGAACTGCCAGGTTTTTGGGGTTTTTTGTTGCATCAAATGCTTAATGTTCTTCTTGTCGTCCAGAGATAAAATGTCTTTTTACATTTCATCTCGGTTTTAGAATTATTTAGTTCCACACTCTCACCCCGTTATATCAGAACTGCAATACATGCAATTTCCAAAAAATAATGTTATAAATAATATTATTAATAATAATAACTAAAATGGAAATATTTAATTCACATTTAATTAATATAATGTACGGAATGTATGCAAGGTAATAATGCTTATTATTTATTACAAATTGTATTGGTGTGTTCAGTTAATTTTATTGTTGTTGATAAAACATCATTGCAGCAACCGGCTGGTTTCTGTATTATAGTTCCTTTTATATTCGTTCCTATATTTGAAATGCGTTTAAACAGTACACAATATTACGAATAGTACGAATATTCAGCCAAAGTTACCAGGAAATATGCAGCAGCACACCCGTGCATTTCTGTGCATCCTTGCTTGGCTTTAAATATACAGGCCTTCTGTTCTGTTTACCGTTTCCGTCTCCTTTCCTCCCCATGTAAAAAAGCAACAAACTCTGACTGCGGATGATGTGGAATAATCACATTCCGCGCGGAAGAGGTTAAACGGGGATCAACGCGTCTAATCACGCTCCCCTCCTGTTTTGAGAAACGAAGAGGCCCATTCTGCCCGGATGCGCCCCGTTTGCACTCCCAGGGTACACCTGTTTCATATTTCACACCACCGCCAGTGTCTTCTTCTACGCCACAGATGTAACGCATTCAACGTATTCTAATCAATTCACATTATTGTCTTTGGAATATGGAATATTCAAATACGGATAAGTTATAAAATAAAATATATCACCTTAAAGGTTACGCATACGAAAGGCTAAATTTGTTTTGAAATCTACCTATTTAGTTACTCTGCAAATCAGGAGATATTAAACATGAATAAAACCCTTTTTTGTTCTCCCATAGGTGTGTGGTACTGACGTCATTGATGGGACTGCATAGCAGCCTGTGTAATAAAAAACTCCTTCACTTTAAACCGAGCGCACCCATTTCATTATGGGCAGTGATTTCCTAATGGACTCGCTGGTCTAATACCTCAGAAACATAAACGTCTCTGTACATTTTGTAAAGGAAGACAGTAGCCAGATCCCAGTAACTGCAGGCAATCTTTGATTATTGGAGTTCAGGGAAGGTTCAGTAAGTAGCTGCCGTTCTGCTGGGTCCAAGCGGTACACCAGGGATTTTAATAAAACATTTTGCTCATTGTGGAAAAGTAATGACCAACAATGTAAACTTGTGACTTGACAACAGATGTTGGCATGCTTCGTGGAAACAAGGTGCTGTAAAATTAATTTCATTTGAATTATTTACTGTATGTATTTCATGCTCCAGGAAATAGACGGGATGAATGGTAGGGGGGAGAAAAAAAAAAAAACCCTTCAATTAAAACTGAACTAAAGTCTATTAGGAAAAAAGAAAAGAAAATGATCAAATATTTCAAAAAATCAAATATAAATCACAAGTACAGCTGACGTTTCTGTTGTGATTTATATTTAATAGGTTTTATTATTTAATATTGTCACTTCAAAGACGGCGCCAGGGAACTTGCTGGTGATGTTTTCTTAATTAAATTAAACAGAATTAATATCCGAAACAAATATCAAGCACTCTTGGTTTGCGCTTAGTGTCGGAATAAAAAGTTTTAGGGATGGAGGGGGGGATTCTGGCTTGCTTAACCTTAAACTTAAACAACTGACGAGCATTACACACCATTTAGAATTTGGGTAGTGTAAAACTCATTATCGAGTGTAATAAGGTATGCTAAACCCACATGAATAAATGACAAAGTGCTAATGAAATGTTCAGTGGAACAAAACTTCACTGAGCATCGACAATGAAAGCAGATGGCGTGATTATGAGAAGATTTGCGCAGTACTGCTTCTCGCCGAAGACAAGAAAATCCAAGCCGTGCAGGTCACGTGGCAGCGTTTGCACCAGCGAGATGGAAGTTGCTCTTTTTCACTGGGATACCCGGCCCCTGTTTTGGGGTTGACCTAAAATCACGCAGAGTACACTACCGCTGGCATCCATGCTGCCACGGCGACACAGCACAGCATGGCAATGGTGTCAGAGCAGGGCTGCAGGACTGACAACCAGCTCTCCGACGCGGCCAGCTAATAACGGTGAGTCATCGAGGCTCATTTTTAAGTTCAGATCAGGAGAACGCCATAACCAGGATATCCAGTGTCATCATAGCCCCGCTTCTCTCTGCAGCAGAGCGGCATGAAAGCACCCCGAAAACAAGTCAAGTCAAAAAAATGTCAAGATAGCAGAAGGGAAAAACAAACTCACACACCTGTTTTTGTGTGTCTGTGGAAATATTTATAGTTTTACTTTTTCTCCTTTCGGAGTATGTGTGTTTGAGCATATGTCTCTAGACTTTTTTTTATTTTTATAACTGCACAACTAAAAAAAATAAAATAAAAATGTTCTACTGCAGAGCAGTTGTGATATGTGTGTGTGAAGTGCAGAATTAAGGAAGTGGAACTGCTCTTTAACCTGCAGCAGTGATAAATTTAGTCACTTAACAATAGTGCATCATGAGGTCCGGGCCCCTGACAGCGGCTGTCCTCAGCGTGTGTCTTGCTCTGCTCAGGGCTCCTCGACCCGGGGCGCCGGCACTCATTTATTTCTCCCCCGTCACTTGAGAAAACAAAGACCCGGAGTGCAGATGTTTATCATCTTCCCAGAGCACAGACCCCCAAGGCCTGTTAGCGACCCCTCCACCGCGCTGCTTTTCTCAGCCTCTCTCCTTCCCGTTGGAGCAGGCCGCTGGTCGCCGGCAAACAGGTCGTCATTTCCTGCCCCCACCATTATAACAGAGTGAAGTTCCATCGGGTCATATGGTCGACACTCCAACGCCGTTAGAGTGGTAGGAAGTACATTCTTTGGCGTAATTTACTGCTTATGTGGAAAGACATAATTTAAAGCCCGGAGTACCTGATGCCTTACATTAAATCGTCATTTGATCGCAATTATACGTTTAATATTCCAAAAAAGGGATCATGGGCCGTGTATTTTAAGCCAGGCATGTGTTCTGCAGGGTGATGCCTGCCGCTGTTCTCGGCCTGGCCACCAGCGGGACATGAAACCCCTCTGTGTCCCCTCGTGTGGCCACATGTTCCATCCTTACGAAGCGCTGCCCGCCAATAAATGATGTTTATTGGGAGCACATGGGAAGCAGGGACGGGGGCGCAGCGGGGCTTGGGGCAGCTCCGATGGGGGCAGGGTTTGGGAGTTCACCGAGGCTTAATGAGGCTCCCCGTGTGAGCGAGGAGGCCGTCTCAAGTTCAGGGCCTGCTTTTCTCGGCTCTGGGGGAACCATCTAACGCACACCCACACAGAAACAGCTGAAGGATCAGCACACTGCCATAGTGTCATCCACGATTGGTTGTAATCTTCAGCCCCCCCCCCATTAATGTCGATGATAGGCTGATGGAAACTTCAATTGTGCGCCCTTACAAGATTTATTGGAATGTAATCGTGAGTTATAATAAAACGCAACAGATGTTCTCATTCAGTCTGGACTATAACGCATTGCTTTTCCCAGGCACCTACCACCGTTAAATCCTTATGTGTTTTATAAAGTAGAACACGCACACTTACCCGACACACCACGTGTCCTTAGCACTGCAGAAGCTAGGCATCATGAGCGCAAGCCTGGTCCTTTTTGACTGTATTAAACTCTCAACATCACTAACTCGATTGTGGTTTGCCACAGCTATTAAGGATGCACATCATTTCCAGTTCATCATTTGGACATCTATTGACTAATGTGCCCCACCCCTTTATGTTGGATACTGGCTAAGTAACAGGGATGACTGTCACATGGGTCCAATACTAAACCAGCAAAATGCTACCAGACTGAAAAATTATATATATTGGTAAAATGGAACAGAAGGCGTCCAGAATGAGAGTGCAGAAAAAAATCTTTTAATTCCTTTTAAACGTATATTTAGCATTTATAATCTTATTGAAGTTATCAAAGTCAGCCCCTTTACACATATTTTATAGAAACGTAATCAAATATGTTCTCAATTTAAAAAAAAAAAAAAACCGTAACTGCAGTTCACGATCATGTTTGGAATAACCCCACTTTTTAAATCAACTATCAGTGACTATATTAAGTTTGATTGAAAAAAATTAAAGAGGTGGCACAAATTTCTCATATTATTTTTCAAATTTTTTAAATTTATTTTTCATATTATATTTCAAAATCTATTTGCCTGGCCATACAATGACTACACGTACTCTTTAAACACAGGACGTCCTGCTTAAGTTCTTCACTATTACCTGTCCAAAGCACCAAGACATCCTTAGCTCCCTCCACTCAGGAGCCCACAAACGAGCTCGAAAGAAAGAGAAACAAGCTGAATTAATACCAGTGTCTCCCAGCGGTATTAGGAGAGGATTGTTTTTGTTGGAGTTGAAACTATTTCTCACTTTCTGCGAGCTCCCACATGTATTGTCTAGCTGTGATCGTGTGTCAGAGCCGAACAAGAGGGAAGTGGGGTCCGGTGCCCAGCAGGCTTTTTCCAATGCAGACGGCTTGTTTGCGTGTACTTAACAGCTAGCCGCAGCTGTGTTCCCTCAAAATGTAACAGGAGAAGAGCTCGTCCGTCAAAAAAAGTGCATTCTCCTTTTCCCTTCTTTTCTTCTTCCCCGTTTCGGCACAAGCGCCTCCTGTGAGAAAGTGTCAATAAACAGGCGCGGGGTCAGGCCGAAGGCACGGCTGCTAATCCTCTCCCTGCTTTTTACCGCCATTTCACGGCCGCAGCTCACCGCTGGTAACGCACTGCCCCGTAATGACGCTGACGCAACGCTAATACGTCCGGTGCGCCGGTTCAGTTAATACGCCACTTTTGGTGACATGCAACCGCTGCTAATAAAGAGAAAGGCTAAAATATTTATGTGGTTTAAAAAAAAAAACAAAGTACATATGTTTCTCAGTAATATAGCCCATGAAGAAAATCAATTGACTTTAGGATATTTTGATTAGTTTAATCACCTAGTTAATCTAAAACATGAAGTTTCATAATCCATACCGTTTCATAATTTAGGTTGAAAAGCTAATGCAGTGCATTTTTAAAAAGAGTTAGTTTTTTTTTGCTCATTTGTACTAAAATATACTTTTCTCTTCATCTTAATGCAGTGTTAGTTTCCGTCTGATTTTGAAGCATTCTCATTCCTCCGTTTGTGGAGAAATCTAACTCATGCGATAAGTCATAACATGACACTCTATTTTCCATTGCCCCAGTGAGCCAGTGTTTTGTTTAGCTATTGACAAGTTCTGGCTTGTACAGGGTTAAATACTAAATACTAATACCACACAGGTAAAAGACACATGAAGTCATAGAATACAGATGCGAAAAGACTGACATTTGCTCTGATTAAAGAAATTACTTATTGAGTAGAAAAATACAAAAACACATTTTGAGAGTTGACATAGAGCATTTGTGTAAATATACAGTGACCCCATTGTGTCCAATAAACCTTTGAACCCATAGATGTTTTAAACTCTTAAGACTGAAAAAAAATTAAAAAGAAAACTTCAAAACCTCTTCACTTTTACTCACCCCACCCCTGTGTTTCCTCATCACACAGGTAGTAAATGTTTGACTTTGATTTTAGACACCTGACAATAAATTAAGGGGCATTTATCAAAGTTGCTTTGTTGTGTACTGACAAAAGCCACTTTTTGCATAAATTACAGCATTCTGCAAATACACTTAGCCATATCCTGCGTCGTTTGAAGCTGACGGCGAGGATTTATATTTGGTGGAGTTTTCCTTGAATGATTTATCTGGCTAACTTTGATAAGAGCCGGGCCGATGTTTGCAAGTCGCGGCGTCCCCCGTGGCCGCGGCGATGAGTGCGCAGGCTCAGAGCTGGAACGCTTTCAAAGCCCAGGGAACAACAAGCCCAGGAATCAAACGGCACTCTCCCGTGACAGGCCCACACCACTGGCCATGGCGGCGGGTCCATATTTACCAGCCCAGCGCAGGGCATCGTTTGAAGTGCGCTGTGGTGTGATGTGAGGGACCGGGCTTGGTCTCCCCCGGAGGCAGCCCCCCGGACCATCTGACCAGGCCACTGTGCACTCTGCACGCCGACGCTGGTGTACACACACACACACACACATACTCACACACGCATACACAGACAAACAGGAACGCCGGCTCTTTCTCAAACTCGCCACGCACATCATCTCAGAAACGACATCATGATATGTGTGTTTCATGCAGCGAAAAAGTCTTATTCTTTTTTTAAATACAATTTGTTTTTTTCCGACTGACGTAAACTAGAGACAAAAATGTTTTAAGTGATTAAAAGTCTTAGGCTAACTCATTAGTCACGTTTAATAAAATGTAATTTAATAGAGCTTTTTGTGTGTGTCTTATTTCTTCTACTCATAAAAAGAAAAGGCTATTAAATACAGTTACGTAAAGTGCGATTACCGGGTTTCCCTGGTTTTGATTTGGCCCCAGGTTTAATACTACATACTCATAGATTTTTAATGGATTTGTGGCAGCAGCTGCCGTACTGGTTAACGCACCAGAGGTTAATGCATCAGGTTTTAAGTTAAACAATATTGCAGCATAGCACTCAACCTGAAATACCTTTGTAAAAATCCAGCTATACATATTGATAAAATTAAAAATGGTGAGCTACATCAGATGCTCTGAATAGAGTGTATATGCATAAACATATATATGTGATCAGATGGAGTTTTAAACTTTTTTCAACACATTAGCAGTTCCAGGGATGCTACATCTGTGTTTACCCTTGTTTTTGTGTTTGCCTGCTCGTTGTGCTACAACGCCTCCTCTCCAACGCCTAAATGTAGCCTATATATGCAGGCTGGGGAAGGGTGGTAGTGAAAAATGCCACCACATCCCTCTTTATCAGGTCCTTTCTCTCTTCTCCAGCGGCAGAAAACAAATGCTGACATTCTTTATCTGTGACAGAGAGAGAGAAGGGAAGTGGTGCACTGAAGTGTTTCTATGGGAGGCAGAGAGAGCTGAGAGAGAGGTTGGGGCGTCCGCACAATCACCTCTTTCAGCCCGTAATAAGGAAGCCCAGGAAGAGAAAATATCCCGGCCGCTTTGCGGGTGACAGCACAACATCCTCTCGGAGTCCGAAAGTTAGCGCCAAAGTCCGCTGTCAGCCCATTAAAGATGTGAGGCTGGCATCCACGGCTATTGGAACCATATGTGTGAAAGAATTTTTCTTCTGGTAAGACATTCCAAATATTGTCCCAGAGCCAAACACTTTGGTGTTAGTCTAATTTAAGCAGTATGTTGGAACCAGTTCTTTGGACTTTGATCATATGGAGATGGTTTGTTACAAATTGAACTAACCCAAGCTCCATTTCTGGTGGATCAGAACCATGGATTTGTTGAATTAAATGCTTCATTGGATGCAGTTTGTACATGAAACGAAAGTTGCAACGAGGAACCCGATAGTGAGTTTTTCACCTCACCAACAGGTCTACTTCTTTTATTACTTTAAAACTTAATCCATGGCAATCCAGGGCGCTTTAATATGCCAGTGGCTAGACTTCAGGAGCTTGCATTCGGGGGTTGAGAAAAGGAGAAATTACCTGGCTTTGTAATGGAGAACATATTGCAACTGGACTCCCAAGCTTGTCATGGACGAAATGCGTACATGCACTTTCGCTACTCTCACATAGTTGCAAACACACAGACAAGCATTTTGTAACTCTTGCTTCATCTTCCATTTTCCTGAAATTTTTACATGGATATATCTGCTTTGTTTATTTTTCCTTTTCAGACAGTGGGACAGGTAATATAAAATTTGATTATATAAAATCCGTTTTTGCTAATGTTAACCTGTAGCCTCTGTAGCTCAAATAAGGAAGAAGCCCTTTCAGTGTGGTGGTCTGTGGGAGGTGAGATTTCTGGGATAGCGTGTTGCTGCTGGCACCTAACATATTTAAACCCACTTTGGTGAAGGCCCAGCTAAGTTTTCCAGGAAGAGCAATAAGCGGCTCTCCACAGCGCTACGCCTGGCCCTCTCACATGGACAACAAAGAGTGGAATACCAGGACTGTCTGACACGAGAGTTAGGACGAGAGAGGGGACGAACACCTCAGCTGGATCAGCGGAAAGCCACCCTCACATACGCCACGCTCACCATGCTCACGACACACATTCACCATGCTCACGACACACATTCACCATGCTAATACCACACATTCACCATGCT
>JAOYSI010000020.1:2379230-2387073 GCA_025775065.1 Hiodon alosoides | reverse complement strand
TATAAATACGCACGCACGCACACTCACACACACACGTGTCTATACTGGTGCACATATTCAAATATAAATACACGCACACGCACACACACGTGTCTATACTGGTGCACATATTCAAATATAAATACACACACACACACACACGTGTTTATACTGGTGCACATATTCAAATATAAATACACACACACACACAAGCATACGCTCACACACACACACACACACGCACACTCACACACGTGTCTATACTGGTGCACATATTCAAATATAAATACATGCACACGCACACGCATACGCACACTCACACACACACACACGTGTTTATACTGGTGCACATATTCAAATATAAATACGCACGCACGCACACTCACACACACACGTGTCTATACTGGTGCACATATTCAAATATAAATACACGCACGCGCACACACACGTGTCTATACTGGTGCACATATTCAAATATAAATACACACACACACATACTCTCACACACACACAAGTGTTTATACTGGTGCACATATTCAAATATAAATACGCACACACGCACACTCACACACACACACGTGTCTATAGTGGTGCACATATTCAAATAGAAATACACACACACACACGTGTCTATACTGGTGCACATATTCAAATATAAATACACACACACACACACACACACACGTGTCTCTACTGGTGCACATATTCAAATATAAATACACATACACACACACGCACACTCACACACACACACACTCACACACACACACGTGTCTCTACTGGTGCACATATTCAAATATAAATACACATACACACACACACGCACGCACGCACACGCACACATGCACACACACACACGTGTCTATACTGGTGCACATATTCAAATATAAATACACATACACACACAGACACGCACATAAAGGTGCACTTTATGCACTTTAAAAATGGACACAGTGACACACATGTACAAACTGGCATGCATATTTAAATAGACACACACACATACGCACATTCGCACGTTCAGGTATACATATTCAAAGAGATTGACTCACACAAACACACACACACACTCCATGGGCAGACTCTGATAAGGATGGCTTCTGGAACCATCTCCGTAACCCGTTCCCTTCACCGAAAGGGGCAGACAGCGTTGAATAAAAGAGATCAGCGAGGCAGAGGCTTGATTGATAAAGTTCCTATCTGGCTATTTACGATCTGGCTGCAGCAGAAGCAGCTTTCGCCAGACAGAAAAGCAATTAATCTGCAAACGAGCTGAGGAACAGCAGGGCTGAGCATTGGAGTCTCCTACTGACGATGCTCTGGAGGGGAGATAAGGCGGCAGCCGGCTATTTATTGTACATTTTAATTAAGCGCTTGTTAACGGCACTTATCTTAACAGTCACAAAATTAGTGTTGTAATGCATTTTGTTTGAGGAAAAATGGAGAAGGTTGGAGGACTGTAGGAAACCAGGCCCAGATTGCTTTCATTTTAAATCACAGAATAAATTCAGAAGAGGCGGATGTCACAATGATCTAAGCTTAGCTTCTAATGGTTATTTAATATGGCCATCAGCGTTCCCAGGTCCCCAGCATACGGAGCTTACACAATAGCCTCCAAACCCTCTTTAACACTTATTTGAGATGACAGGAAAAATGAAACCGTTTGTGCTTTCAATGGAAAAGCAATCATTGGTACATTATATTCCGCTTGCCCTATCATGCTAATGCATGGTAAAAATGTCACCAAATGTATTTAAAGACCTGATGGAGTGTTGCCGTTTGATTCCTGTTACCGGGCTGATTAATAAAAATCTTCAATTTGTATGTAAATGCACTTGGGTTTCATATCATCCGCATACCTGCACCTGGAGAAAAATAATAAACTGAAGTTTAATGTAGCAATTATGTGAGTTTATGGTGATTCTTAAGGAGCCGGCTGCCTCCCTGACCAGCATGATGAGATATTCATACTGAATATTACCCAGGTCCAGATGAGCTCTGCTGGGAAGACTCCCCAACACAAACACTGCCAATGCAAATCAACACTCTAGACCAGCTCTCTGCTACAACAGCACGGGAAACATATCCGCCATGGGAGCCAGAGACGGCCCCCACTCTGCCGGGCCGTCTCTTTTGTTTGTCATTGTTCTTCCACTGCGTCCAAAGGAATGGGTCCATCAGTATATCAGTATTACAATGGGGGGGGGGGTTATAATTAAATGTCACAGAGCACTTGGCTTGGGGCAATCTGTTATTGATTTGTGTTGGGTTTTTTTGTGGTTCTGTTCCTATTTTCTGTTTATGGTTTTATTTGTTTGTTTGTTTGTCTGTTTTAGCAAGGTAGACATCTCCAGTCTACTGTCCTGCCTGGGTGCTTTTTACACAGAACAATACAGAAAACAGAAAACATATTGACAAAATGCACTCGGAGGGAAGAAGGCAGCAGTAAGAATGTAGGGGGCATACTTTTTATTGATTCAGTCCGGACTTTGGCCTGTAAGAGTTCAGTCCGAATAACACTGTGAATCTCTTTGAAGGCCTCGTCCCCCTTCCACCCCTGCAGGGTACGGCGTCTAACTTCGAACAGCGCGGGGTGGAACCAGAGGGCTGGGATGTTTCCAGACCTCTCCAGTTGCCCCACGCCATTCCCCCCACCTTTTTTCTCAGCACAACACACAGGCAAGGGAAAATGTAAGTGTTGTAAATCCAAATAAGATGTGTTCCCAGCCTCTGTCTGGGCCAGACGTGACACAGACGAGACTTAACCTGCAGAATCCAGGATTCAAGTTCAATATTATACTCTTTTAACTCTTTTATCAATATTAGTCCAGAGTTAACCTTTCAATTAAGTAACGGTTACCGACAGAAAAAAGGACCCAGTTGTTTTTCATTTTCATTTTACAATTAAATCATGGGCTGAAAAATATTTCTTCATAATCCAAACTATATTTCTGCTAAAATAATACATAAAGAACCTATTGCAGTTCTGTAACAAAGCAGGTTTCATACTGTCATTGTCAGCCTTTCACAAGCAATTACAAATAATTTACACACTGGACAAAGAGCACTGATATACATTCCAGCCACAACATGTGAGATGGGTGCCCGTGATGTGTAAAATCCAGACAAATCAACTCTCAAATCTCACATCGGGGGTCCCAGGTGTCAGGTGAGGGATGCACCTCAGAAATGAAGAAATCACAAATCTCCATCTAAGTGTTTGTGTGATGTCATTATTTAAAAAGTAAAGACTCAGGGAGGGCCAGTCTGCTCTACACGCTATAGCTTTCTGTCACAGATCCCACTGGGAAAGCACACAAAAAGCCTGATAGCGCTGCCGTTTTCTCATTGGTCCACCGATCAGCCAGTACAAATGTACGTTTTTTGAACACATTACTAACGATAAAGATACATAGGAGAAGGCAACGTGGCCAGCCTCCCCAGTCTCCGATCACAGGTCCTGTCAGGAGGTTCAACGTTGCAGTTCAGGGGCCTGGGGTCTGGACAAGTCCCGGGTCTGACCCCGGTGGAACACCCCTTTCTGCGGTGTTCGCCGGCACCCCTGCAAAATGGATTAGTGCTCCAGAGTCATTCCACCATCGGTCGTGGTCCAGGGTTCCACCAACAAGACCGTGCCTCATCTATTCCACCAACCTTAGCAGAAAGAAAGTGAGATTTTGAGCAAATCCATACAGTGAGATTTTAGCTACTTTGTGTACAGATAAAAGAAAGCTTTGCATGGGAAAATGTGGCATTCACAAACAATATATTTTGATTTCGGCACGCGATGGAGGTCTGAATGCACGCACTGAGCCGGTGATAGCAGTAATCTACTGTGATTATCAGAAAAGGCGGCATAAAGGAGCTATGCTGGTGTGAAAGTAGGGTCCTGATGAACAGGGCAACTTTTCAAACAGAGTTTAAAGGGCTCTTCTCTGCACTCTATGCAAATCCAACATCCTAATGGTTCTAGACAGAAGCCATTCAGGTCTGTTTATCTTCCGTCTTTCTGAAAATAACTTCACATTGTATAAAAATTGAATTTTACAGATCACAACAGCAAGGCAATGCATTCATTCAAGTGTACCTTTCATAAGAAACGTATCATGGTCTTTAATAATATTCTGTATACAGCTTCACCCAAGCGCTCCTTTTAAATAAAACACCGTATTAATATTAATACTTGTGGACTGTAGAGTAGTGAACTCTATCTGAAAAGAGCAGCAAAAAAAAAAAAAAAAAAAAACCTATTAATCCCTATCGAGGGGAAAGCCCAAATTAATTCCAATTCATATTCTAATGGTTTTATGCTAATGCAGGTTCACAGGGAGAGGCAGTGTACTCTGTGGGAAGGGTTAAAGCCGTGCTCTGTGTCTGCTTGGAGGTGCTCTCAGACACCAGGGGGACGTGTATTCGAAACCCGGTTCTCCGTAGCTCCCTTCCATCTTCCAACGTCCGCGGCAGCGCCTCGAGAGCTAACCCACCAGCGACTATAGGAAACTTCCATTTTGGCCATGACACCGGGCGAAGAAAAACCGGGCGATCATCTGTCATGCCGACGGCTAGTGCTTCTATCTTTTATTCGGGCCCTCTGGGGGCCCTCAGTAAAATCTGGCCAGAGAGGGACTCTATGAAAGTCAATGAGAGTCATTTGGAAATGCTGACATAGGGCCACGTTTGAACCGTTTGTCATACAGGGTTTACACTGGTGGCATGTCCGTTGGCTTTCCCACAGTCCGGTTCACTAAAGCTGGGTGCCCTACAGAGGGTCTTCGGTCTCTGGCAGGACTCAATCGACGGAACCCGGGTTTTAAGAGCGACGTCGTCGCGTTCTCAGCTGCGGAGCGCGAACAAACGCCGGCGAAACGAGCCGAGAGTCACCGGACTCATCGACATCAGACTTCATTTTACCGTGACAAAGGACTCTGCCCCACTTTAGCGGCTTCTATTGGCTCCTGGAATCAGCCGCATCCATTCTAGTTCGGCGAGCTTGTTTAACTGAACGGAACTGGGCCCAACACAAATAAATTGCACGGGGAGTCAGGGGGCTGCTTTCCCTCTGTGTTTCCCTCTGTAATCATCACGTATTTACTGGCAGACAAACTGATTGTCCGTTTTGATGGCAGCCAATCAGTTAATGTCTGTATCATGTCACCTGCAGGGTAATTGTCATTAATTGCACTCATTCAGGTGATGGGTCAGAGCAATTTCAGCGCAGGTGTTTGGGACAACCTTGATTATCCTGGCCGGAGATTGGAAAAAGACTAATCTTTCCATCAGGGATGGCAAAAGCAAGGGATGTGCTCCATTTATTCTAGTTTTAATCCATGTTAAATCATTTTGGCTCGATGACAGATCTGTTTCTTTTGTTATTATTTATTGATTTTGATCTCTGTGTGAAGGAAAATCACAATAATTTATGAAATCCCAAATACAAGAATGAAAACAAGTGTAATCCTGAAAGCCAGATGCTTTCTTGTGGGAAAATGCTGTAATTATTCTGTTCAGCTACAAAAATAGGCCCATTCACAAAAGTCAATGCAATGTCTATAAGAAGCATTCCATAAACAATTCTGTTAAATGTCATACCACCATAAAGTAGATTAAAGCTGTGCATTTTCCGGGCAACACTCCCCACGAATACATGGAGAACTACATTCAACGCCAAAGTGATATTATATTAGTTTGCCAACTCGAAAACACTTTCTGAACGTTCAGATGCAAGCACAAAGCACAAAGTTTTTTTTGTTTTTTTATACGTTATCTCGCCTTGGAAGCCCCACACACTCTCTCTCCTGCAGACGATCTGCCGGAATAACCCCAAACGGATGTGTGTGACACTGACAGACTCCTTCATCTGTGAGATGCAGGGAGATTAAAAAAGGAAACAAAAGCTCTTTTAGAGTTGAGAACCGCAGTTGACTGTCAAATGAGTGCATAAACTACAGGGGCGGTATGCGCAGACACAAGGCTTAAACATTCTCAATAGAGGGTAATAGCACACTTGCATGCAAACCAGACTTCAAATATTACAGCTCTGCGACATCCTTTGGAAACACAATTTGCCCTCTCCCTGCTAATTCACTGGGTCATCGCTCTTCGCAGACACAAACAGTGAAAATGCCAGTGTGTCTCCACCAAAAGGAAAAAACAACATCAGCACACAGCCAGGAACAGGTGCTTCGCTGCACACCAGACCGAGCCACTGGAAACGTGGGTACGCTGTGAAGGCGACCTGCTGCCATTAGGGAGGGAGGGCGGGCAGCTCTAGGTGCATGCCTCATCAGGTCAGCTAATGTTATAAAGCCCCAAAACCCATACCCTGGTTAAATCTAAACATAAGAATCCCTTTCTACGTCCAGCAGCTATTAACACATGCAGACACACATGCAGATAGCCCGTTGTGTCTGGCCTGTCACCACAGCTCACGAAAAAAGTTGAACATCGGTCGAACCCCTGACCTGAAGCACAGGGCCGAATAATACAAAAAAAAAGAAACGAACGAAACGTGTTAATAAAAACGCTTTTTGCACTATGCCTTCTTGCCCTGGGACGTGATCCGAGGGAGGGCGTGTTGCTGGAGAACTTTTCTGAAAAGACAGACAGCGTGTGAAAAATCAATATCCCCGCCCATGACGGTCTGCTTCAGGACGGAACACACCTGCTTTGACGTCGTACGCTAAGGGATCTATCGACTTGCTGTTCTCATTTTAATATCTGACAATCATGGACGGCATCAGCCATCATGGCCACCTGCGACACTCCGATCCCCTTTGATGTTGAATTCAGGGAGCCCTGGGCCGGAGGAGGAGCCCAGGAGGAGGGCTGAGGAGCAGCAGTGATGCGTCGCGTTCTGTATCAGGTCACCTACCAAGGCCCCCGACACCAAACAAGATGCCCGGATCGTGGCCTGCGCCTGAAACCGTCTGGTACACAAAGTCATCCGACCTCCATCCCAGCCCCTTTTAGACAGCTGTGGAAGGTGTTAGGCTGTCAGTTACAATTAGCTGTGTTATTGTCTGTACTGTGTGCATTGTGCCTCTAGTGTCCATTTTCTTTGGGTTTTTTTTTCCCCTCTCCACATAGCACACTCTAAAATTTATATGTGGGGGGGGGTGTACCTTGCTGCCGAGCAAGGGCTGATGTTAGCAATTTATGGTTTAATAAGACTTACATAAGTCTTGCAGGTGTGCTTTACAACCCACACCCAAGCCCATTCAGTAGATTTATGAGAGGTCTTTGTATTGTGTACTGATTTAAAGCACCTCTTTCCAATCTCAGCCCTGTACCCAACCCCAATCCGATGCTCATACACATCCATAACCGGCTGCGTTAACCCCAGTTCCAAGATGGCCTGTAGCATACCTGCCAAAAAATGCCTTCATGCCATGTTTTGATTCTTTCATACACGTGTCTGACTCAGAGACACTCACACATGCCTTTCGGGGGGCTGTTTCTGCTCAAGCAGGTCCCAAAATACAAATCACAGATGCGCGCGAGGTCACTTGCTTCGCCTCCGTGGATCAGACGCTCATTGCCTGTTTCCTGACTGCTGGGGCACGCTGGTCCGCCTGCAGGGGAGGGGGGGCGATTTGACCTCCCCGGCAGCCTGACCTCGCCCGCCCCCAACACACGCCTCTCGCCGCGCCTGGGACATCACTCACAGCCGCGAGGGGGTTAAAGAGGGGTACGGGCGGCAATCACACGCAGCTTATTGCTTTTTTAGCACAATTAATGAGAGGCGCGCCGGCGACGCGTCAGCCGTGGCCGGCGGACAGCCCATCCGTTATGAGGAAATATGTATTCAAGGGGGGAGAGGGCAGCCAGACACAAATCATGCGCGCGCCGATGTCTTCGGGCTCGG
>JAOYSI010000020.1:2369230-2374230 GCA_025775065.1 Hiodon alosoides | reverse complement strand
AGTGGTATAGCGGGGCGAAAGGGGCCGAATAAGCCAATTAGCTTTTTCTCAGTACCAGCTGGTTCACTTGGCTCATTTCTGCAGCTAGCTATACATTACTGTCAATGAAACAACGTTACTGCGTGACGCGGTTGACAACAATAATGATGGTAATGATGATGATGATGATCATATCATTATTGTTGTTATTATGGTGGTTCCTGCGATCCATTAAATAATAATAATTTAAATAATGGTTTTATATGGTCATGACATCAATTATATCTTATATTTACATTTTCATTAATTTATTTAATATGTCTGAACTGAGAAGGGAGTATATATAAAGAGGCTACTCGGGTTAGAGTTAAGCCCAGTAAATAATTGATTTTTCCTGCCTTTTGATTGTTTGCTTATTTTTGCAATACTTTGTGGTAAAGTCCTTGGTCTTACAACCAATCAAAATAATGCCTATCAAACCCTCTGGTACTAGGCCTAGAAACCATGCTATTTATGAAGATGTTTAGGTGAACAGTGACTCCTCAGGGCTGCAATGCATGAGTTTTGGCTTTGAGAAAAGTTTAAACCCCAGCCCATTAACGGACTTAATACAACAATGTCATATGCTAAACCTTCTAACACCCAATTCTGTCAGGTTAGGCTGCTTGCTACAGAAGTCATGCAAAAGCCTGTTTTGGAAACATCACTGTCCCTACTGGCCACAGAGGCCATGACAGACTCTGCGCTCCTAACCCCATTATCCTAATGCATTGAAAAGCAGATTTAGAATTAAAATATTAAACACATTTGATATTGTCCTTAGCATTCAGCCTTTGTGTTCAAACCTCCAGCGTCTTTTTGTATTCATATTGTTCAAGAAATTCTCCTCCATTCAGCGCCGCATCATTGTAAATTAAAACAGATCCTGCATGTGAATCATAGCCCCTTACAAATATAAACAGGATTAAATGCTTAATTCAATTAGAAGACTTTGCCATTTGCAGTATATGCATGAGGCGAAGGATTCAAAAATGTAAAACGGGGGAAAAAGGATAGAATGTAAGGAGATGAATTAGAAAAGGTTCTACAATCCGAGCCAGTAAAAGGGCAGGTTAAGGTGAGATGTTTCCGAAACTGCAGGCTTCCACCCACATTCAAAGGGAAGATGGAGATGCTAACTAGCCAGGTTCAATCTGAATCATAGAGCAGTGTTCTGGTCTTAGTCCTGAACTGTGGAACCTGAGATTAATTTTGATGGAAAGCCTATATATATATATATATATAAACACAAACACTAAATGGCCACAGTATAAACTTAATTGGATGCCAGCCCATGTAAACTTAATTGTGTCCCAGATGGAGGGTAGATGATCTCAACTCCAAATACCCGTTCAATCTCATCACACAGATGCTCGACTGGATTGAGATCTGGTGACTGGAGAGGCCACTGCAGTGAGCTGCATTCACTGTTGTGATCCCGGATTCATTCCTGGACACTCCTTGCCTTGCACAACACATTTGTGGATGCTTGCTGCCATGAAGGGATGCACCTCATCGGTAACAGTGTTCAGACATCCTGTGACATTCAGACGTTGCTACACTCATAACAAGGGAGCCAATGTGTGCCTCGAAAACCCACCCCACACCACACATCGCATCGTCACCACCAGCATTGTTGACATCCGGCAGGATGGGTCCATGGACTCACGCGGTTTTCGCTCATCAGTGTGAAACAGCAGGAACCAGAATTCATCAGACCAGGCAACATTTTTTCCCCTCCTCATTTGTCCAGTGTCTGCATTCTGCAGCCCATTGTAACCACAGTTTCTTGGTCTTCAATGACAGGAGTGGAACTTGACTAGGTTGTTGGTTGTCATACCCCAGGGTTGTTGCTGATGACATACTCATACCGGCGCGTCTGGCCTGACGCAAGATCCACTCACACACTTCCGACACCAATGTAACGTCCCGGGGGTTTCCAGGCCACGGCGAGATTTAAATCTCAGTCTCTAGTGCTGGGATTGAATGTGGACCTGTTTCTTCGTACACAACTCATACCTTAAATGTAAATTATGACTGATATTTTTTTAATGGTTATGCATTTCATGTGAAAACAGAAGACATATAGCTTCTCTATTGTATATTTTGGGCTGAAAGTTTGCAGATGTTAGCTCCTATAATTTTATTTAAATTAATTTGTTTTTAATGAGAGCATTTTAACAATTTAACAGTATCTGTGGTAAAACTGTAAAGAATAGAGAACTGTTGAGGTAATGGATGACAGGCCAAGCCACATCATAACCCTGTTCCCATAAAGTACGGTAGTTTATATTGTCCCTCAGAATAAATATTTTATTATTTAGTGTATAAGTGAGATATAACGGGATCATTTTCAGGGCACATTCTGTGAAAAAATGTCAATTATCCATGTTCTTGTTTTTATTTTGCACGCCGCAATTTATTCACAGCAATGCAATGTACATCAAAAGTTGAGCAGCTTTCATTCAAATGTCTCTTTCCCCCAACTGAATTAGCTCTGTCACTTAGTCCAGCAGCTGGCAGCGTTAAGCCAGCTTGCATTTTAATTTTGCCCTGAAGTTACTTATTTCATTATTGATCAACCATGATGCTGAATCAATGCTCATCTTGTTACCTGGGCCATTCCTGTGTAATACAGTGATAGCTCAGACCAGAGTAACTCATTCCCATTCCAAAGAGACTTTACCATAAAATCAATGCCTGTTTGTTACTGATATAGCAGGAGCTGCTGCGAAATGAGAGGTGAAGGAGAAGTCCATGTAAGGAATACTGTGAGAATGGTGCTAACGCACTCCACCTATCAATGATCCCTGTGCAACAAGTCTTAGCAACATCGTCGTAGTAATTATGGCGAGTTCACTCCTTCGATTATACTGGCTATTGGACACTAACAACTGGGCAGACGCAAAATTATTCATTTTACTTTCATAAAATAAAGAGCTGTTCCATAATTGTTGCTTACTTTCCACTCAGAATAAAATCAAAAACTAAATAAACAAATAATTAGCAACTAAGACAACAACAATAACAACGGTAGTAGTAGTATAGTAGTCATAGCAATACACGTAGGTGACTTTGATCCACGTTTGGTTTTTTAACCCGTATATCGTTGACACTACTGAGTGAGTGTCAAACCAGCGGGGACAGACATGAGGGAGGGAGCGTAATCTTACAGCGCTTGAATCTGTTTACATTGATTAATTAACGTCTCCCAGAGGTGTTTCTCTGGCTAGGGTTAGGAAGACAAGGGAAGTAGAATATTCTCAGGACGGTCGTTTCAAAGCAAGATCTTGGAGCAGAACGGTGAAGATTTTTCTCTGAGGATAGATACGAGTAAATAACGGTGAAATAATCAGACCCACAGCCGCTAATAAAACACACCAGAACCCCACAGGACGGACAGAATAATATTTACCAAAGCAGTGTAGGGAGACTGCTGCGAGAAGGCCATTTGACACCGGGCGCGCTGACCTTCCCAATCAATTACTGCCCAGGGCTCCCGGCAGCTCTACAATTTAACCACAAATTCTGTCTTTATGGGCTCGTTTCGAAAGTTCTGCCTTCTCTTTTACACTTCTGCAGAGCAAGGCGAGAACAACTCCCCAAAGAAATTAGCACGAACTTGTGTATTGAAGGGGCCTTAACAGCAACAGTAGCTTTAGCGCGTAACGCTTTGTTGTTTGGTTCTTAATTGCGAACTAAAGGCGCACAAAAATTGTGTCCGAACATGTCCTTTTAAAATGTCGCAGTAAGATGGATTAATTAACCTTCATATTTAAATTATGTATAATAAATGAATTAGTAATACTTTTTAACGGCAACCACCAAACACAGCTCTCGCTATTATTTCCACTGCAAGTTTAAATATTGCATTTTTAGTATTCAAATAATTTTACTACCTACTGGAAGCTCTTATCCATACTCTTATTTTGTACTCTAAACATGTTCCTTTTTTAAATTAATTTATTAGAACCCTTGTGTCCGAACCATTCATGACGTTTCCTATCCTTCCTGGATAAACCGATCAGCTACTATTTACAGGTCGAGCATTCAAATTCGAGCATAAAATTAAATACGTATAAAAGCGCATAGATTGAAAGGCAGTACCTACCTTGTCTTTCAGTTTGATAAAATCTGAGCTAAAAAGTATATATATATATATATATATATATATATAGTTCATATAGAAATGTGCACAAGGAACCAGGCTAAAAGGCTAAAACTCCCTACTTACTCATTCATATAAATACCGCTTATCTATTTAATATGCATGGTTGGTTGGTGTAATGTAATTAAAATATTTTTTGTTCCAATTGTCCCACTAGTAAAATGAAACTTTAAATCTATTTTGGAAGTAGATAGTGTTCTTAGTGCTTTTGCTTTTAGCTCCTACTACAATTAATTTTGAAGTTATTTCATTTATTGGATTAAGCCTCCGCAGCTCTAAGCACACCGTAAGATTTATTGGGCTTTTATTTCACGTTAAATGGGAAATGAATGAGTGGGCACACGTCGAGAATATTTTGTGTGCGGACACGAAGTTACATTTTCAAGAAGTCTGAGCTGAAACGATTCAAAACGTCACTAAAAAAGATTAGACTGGCAATATTTGTCATTGGTTTTATCGTTTAGTTACATTGCGTGATCTTTTTCATGGTGTGGGCCTTTGCTAATACAATACAATGAACGCGCACGAAACATGAAATGTTAGTGGTGTGCTTCCTTAATAACAATCTGATTTGGGAATTGCAACGAACAGCTTCCTGTTTTTCGCTAACGAGACTTTAGATGCTATATTCCAGGCATTCTAAACCAACGACACAAACTGCAGGCTTTCTCTAACTTCTGTCTTAAAGAATCCACCATCCACAAATAAAAGCGAGTTTGTCAAAGTAGTTGAAAAAATAAATTCTCTCTCTCTCTCTCTCTCTCTCTCTCTCTCTCTCTCTCTCTCTCTCTCTCTCTCTCTCTCTCTCTCTCTC
>JAOYSI010000020.1:2330602-2351318 GCA_025775065.1 Hiodon alosoides | reverse complement strand
TATTTATAAAGTTATCCCAGGTTAGTGGGGTACAACAGCAGCACTCTCCCTGTTAACAGATACCCTATCCATTAAGCTTGCACCCCAGCAGCGGCAATTGACAAGTGGTTGCCAGTGGAGGCGCCACAAGGAGAGCCTGTGCCTGGGGTCCTGATTGCAAGCAGTGCATGGTGGAACGTTCCATATTGCCATGGCTGTGGGGGATTGTGGGATGCAGATGTTTCCCCTCTCCAGTGAGAGTGTCCCCTCTCCCATTCATTAGCACCTGCACTCGCGGACATTCGTGCCAGCGACGCAGCCTGCCTGGCATGGGACATGCTGCTATTTATATAGCGTCACTCTTAATAAGCTTTATCATTTGTTTGGGTGCTGGCGCTCAATCACATTCAGAGACATACCCCCTTTTGTGAAGGGGAAAAAAAGAAAACATTAGCTGACTGATTTAATTAGTTGTGTCTTTAATTGTCACCACTACACAAACATACACACTCACACACAGTATATGATTTATGAGGAAATACACCCCCCACCACCATTAATGATGCTGTGTCCCCAACCCCATTGCACCCCATTGCACCCCACTGTAGAACAACCATACCACAAAAACACCAAATCCACGACTATGCCAAGACAAATAAGTTCCCTGCATCTCTTCAGATCAGGTCCACACATCTCTTCAGATCAGGTCCACACATCTCTTCAGACCTGGTGCCTACATCTCTTCAGATCAGGTCCACACATCTCTTCAGATCAGATCCCCACATCTCTTCAGACCTGGTGCCTACATCTCTTCAGATCAGGTCCACACATCTCTTCAGATCAGATCCCCACATCTCTTCAGACCTGGTGCCTACATCTCTTCAGATCAGGTCCACACATCTCTTCAGATCAGGTCCACATATCTCTTCAGATCAGGTCCCTACATCTCTGCAGACCAGGCCCCTACACTAGATGTTTGTGGACTTGGCACATTACACAGGATGTAAATTAATCGATCTGTGAATGATCAGAGGCGACACCTAAAGGGATTAAATGTGTATCACCTCCTCTTCTTCTCACTCCCCTACGGATTTCTTCCTTTGGAAATCGTAAGGACAGCAACCTGTAGTCAGTGTAGGCCAGACTTTTCTGTGCTTGCAAACATAAATGAAGATGCAATTAAGGGTCTTACTTGGAATTAAACAAGGTTGCATTTTACACGTCCATGAGGGACTAAGTCAATCTTGACTGCAGAAAAGCTAAACTGCAAACTGTAGTGAGACAAAGTGGTATTAATAGTTTTCTTTTTCATGTTAAACCAAAGGACATCTGTGGCTGAGTATATATTACTGTAAAGATTCGTTTGGCAGCCGTTTGGTTCTCTATTCATCTTGCTTATTTCTATCTACATTAATTAGGAGGAGGGCATATGAATGGGGTATGAAGGAGCCTTTAATGGGCAATTCCATTAAAACCAAGAGGAAATGAAAGAAGACTGCGCAGATTGTGTCTCCAAATGAATTATTCAAAGCCTGGCCTCCTATCCGTTGACCCCTCTGAAGAGGCACCAATTATTTAGGAGGCTGCCAGGACAGCGTTTGTCTGTGATCAAGGGGTGAAGTGTGATCTCCTCTGGAGAAATGGGGGGAGTGTGAACTCACTTTAGCGTGCCGTGTGGATGAGGGGAGGATGTAATCAGTATTTATTTTGCAGTACCGCTCCAAAGATGCTTTCAAACAAGCGTATTGCTGCCTCTGCTGCGCACCTTCAATGGCCTTCAATGGGGGGGCGTGCGCAGTTTGACTTCATGGCTGAGGAGGGGACACACAAACAGTTCCAAACCTCGTCTGAACCTGTAGAGGAAAATGCAAGAAGGATATCAGGGATGGATGTGTGTGCTGGTGGCTTTTGTCTGAAGGGTTCTCTTTTTAGATCATTGCAGAACATGAAACCGTTACACCCCAGGGCCGCCTCATCCCCATTTGAGTAACTGTCCCTCTATCTCAAATTATTACATCAACTCTGTGCTGTGTTACAGTGGCTCATTTCCACCTGCCATTGCTATTGAGTAGGATTTTAACCCTTTACTACTGCTCTGTGACTATGTGATGACTGAGTTATAATATTGTCCTTGTGTGGCTATTCAAACATTATTGCTAAGTGAGGTAAAACAGACACCTTGAAAAGATTCAGTTTTGTTTAGATAAAGGATATGATATACTTTTGGAAACACAAAATGTCTGTGCCTATTGTAGTAAGATCAGCTCATTCATGCTTTTTATAGTAAAAGTAGTCTATGTAATAAATGATAAAATGATCAAATATGATAAAATATGAATAAATTAAGATCAATTAATAGTAATTATAATTTATGTCCAGGCCCATACTCATGTTCTGCCGTCTAAGTGGCCCAGCACAAGTTTTAAATGGAATGCAGTGAAGCATTACCTTGAGGGGGGCAGAACAAAAGTTCACTGGCAGTTGTACTGTTTCTCAGCCTCAAGCCTGCCTGCTGCCTCGTCTTGTCTCAAGGTCAGCGGGGGAAGAATTTTGCTCTGAAGCTGGAGCCGGTGCTTGGATCTTTCCACCTCTCAGCTGACATTTCCATGGAAAAACGGCCTTGCATCCCAGGAACAAGGGCCCATCTGTATTCAAACCGTGGACACGCACGGGCAACTCAGCTGGGTTTCGTTTAGGAGTTTGTTTTTGCCTGGGCAGTTTTGTACATCGCTAACATTCTTCTCCGAGGTCCAATTCACAAAACAGAGCCTCGTGCAGCAAGCATATCCATCATTATTTACCTGGACCTGGAACACCAGCTTTGCCAGTGGAAACTTGGAGCATGACTTCACAGAGTGCGTACAATAGAGTAAAGCACACCGCGGGTGATTAAGATCCCCCGCTCTGTCATCCACCAGCTTTTTCAAATCTGTTTATAAGCTTCCGGGCAACTTTAGCCCACATACAGCTGCTGCTCAAAAAAACGTCTAATAAAACCCTAAGAAGGCAGGCCTGGATTAAGACTGCAGTATCGCCATGAGCTTTCATGGTTCACATGCCAGACATTGTCTCATATGATAGTGCGTTTGACCACTGTCGGCCAGGGGTCAACATTACTGAGAGGCTAAAGTGGTGGAGGCCAGGCCTGAGCGACAGTAGGCCTGAGTTGGAGCCCTTGAACTGTGAACTTGGATGGCCTTTTTAGATGGGAGTTGCCGCTCCTGCAACATGTATGTTATATCCATACTGGTGATTCTGAAAACCTGGAATTTGTTTCGTTCTAATTCTTACTGGTGTAAAGTTTCAAGCTGCCAGTTCTATAAATGAACAATTCATCACCAATCTTTTTTTTTTTTCTTGTTTACGGTTATTGCTGTCATTTCTCTTGGTGTGCCAGACTCTAACAGTATAATTATCATAGTTTCTAAATAATTATTACAATAAAAGAGTAAGCCCGTAAGAGGGTTAGGTGTTGGGAGAGAGCACAGAGTACATGCTTTGATCGTGTGAGCCATAATTGGGGTCATTAGGACCTCACACGGGGTTGCGGGTGTAATTGGCTTCTGCAGACACAGCCCCTTAAACGTACGGATCACAGCAGAGAGTGCCATGGCTCTGTTTGTGGCGGCCGCCGCACGTCTACACGTGTGGCTCTGCCACTTTCACAGCCGTGGGTGCCTGGCTTCAGACATCTGATTGTTATAGCATTGGTGTTTGAAAAAGAAAAAAAAAGAAAAAGAATAAAACCTCTTTAACTAGATGCATTTTGCAGGCATGGGCAACAAGGCTTTGGGTAACGAAGATTACAGAGAAGTGTAGAGGTTTAGTCCAAGCAAAGCCTGCCCCCTGCTGTACACTGATCAAATAAATCTTAAAAACGTTTACAAAACGCTTATCCAGATATAGCATGAGGCAGCCTTTGAGGTAAGTTAAACAATCATAATTGTGTTATTCAGTTCGAAAAACTTAACAATTTAATAAATTAATTAAACAAATGTATAAAAATGTACTTTTATGGAAGTATATTATCATATTATGTGTATAATTTACTTTATTATCTGTAAAATAAACATAGACAAAAACAGTCTATGAAGTAAATATGAATAATTTTAATTTTAATTAAGTATTTTTTTCATCGAGAGGGTGACCGATAATTTCAAAGAAAAAAGGTTAGTTGAGAATGTCACGGATTAGTCTGATGTTTCGTGCACGTCACTTCGTGTCTTCGTATTTTTCTATTTTCTATTTTTTCTATTTCGATATTTCGTACAAATATACTGCCCTCGTGTGACTTTGCTTATAAAGTGGTTACCTTCACTTACTCAGGAAACTTTCCTTGACCTTTTACGTACCCAGGGCAATTTAAAGGCGACGTCCTTTATTAATGAATCAAACAAGCAATCGAATCTCCAGCAGCATAAGGTGTGTAATGTGTTTATCTAAATCACACATTGTCTTCGTGTTTTCTGGTAAGAGTACCTTTAAGTGGATGGGTTAACAATATTCAGCCCGCGGTAAGTGTCTAGTTTAATTTAATTCAATAATCCCGATAAATGAAATAAATCCCTTTTGGGACACCAATTTTCTTGGTTAGTGAGATAATGTGGAATGAGGTTCACAGAGAAAAAATTAGGACATTATGGTTGATTGAGCTTATTCAAAAAGAGGGTAATTTTATCGAGATATTTTTATTCTTATAATTTTACTTTAATGAATGAACGCATCCATGTGGAAAACAATCGGAAGCAAAAAATGGATGAAAACGGATATTAAGATTCCGTGAATGAATAAATTAAGTGAAGGCATTTTACCCCATTGCAACGCTAGGTATTCGTTCTTTTGTAAATATTTATGCATTTATTTATTTTGTTTGAGTTCATTCTAACACATGGTAATTCACGTTTTTTTTTTCTTCTGAAAGAACGGCTTGACTTCAGCATTTATAGCATTTAAATGTGAAGGCGAATTATTTTGTATCCGTTGATGTGTTAAAATGTTTAAAATGCCGTTGAAAATTAAAACAATTAAAATAGTCTCTCTTAGATAAGTTTTTCAATAATATATATATTAAATTTGACGTTTAATTTTAAAGAGATAAGAAACGTTTAGACCCCCCTGGGAATTTTGCACTCCACATGTTTATGCTGTAAAGTGTGGGTTTTAAGATTTGACGAACCAATTGCGAATCAAAAACACTATTAAATGTTTCTAAGATTCGGAAAATAAAAATGAGACAAGGACCGCGTACACTTGATAACACCAACTTCAGTTTGAGTTGCTGTATATTTTAATATTCTGCCTTGAGCGATTATCGCACTGGCGGCAGTGTCAGGCCTAACCCTTTCCAGACTGCCTCGGCTGTTTAGGGACGTGCAATATTCGGCTTTATTCATTCCAACACCTGCGTTGCATTTTCCAGAGCACATTTAGCACGTCCTATAGACTAAAGAGCCCTATCATGTGCTAAAATGATTGCTTCATCGAGCAATCCGTGCGGAAGGTGACGTTATCGCGAATTTCCAGATCCAATCTGGATTTTCTTTTTCATTTTATGACGAATATATTTGCCTTTATGACCTGCCAAAGTATAAATAAAAAGGCCTGCAAGCAGGAACACAGCTCATTCAGGCTACTTCAAGAATAATCCGTAATTACCATTTTTACACTACTATATGTAATGAACTTGATGGCAGGGCATAGAAAAACAAGTGTACTTTGTCCAGCGCCATCTCTTGAATATTACTTTAAATGCCCAATTGTTTTATAAATGCATGAAGCATGTACATATTATGAATACGCACCAAATAATGCATCTAACAAAAAAATGGATAGTGTTTTTAATGATAAAATACCATTATTGCCTATACAAGTGTTTCCTTCTATCCCATTAGGCCAGTTAATGTATTGTAGATCTATTAATGATGATTAAGAAACCGTTTAAGTGTGGCAGAACTACTTTGAAAACGTAGATCAAATGATTGCTGGCCGAAGGCTACCAACCAGTGCGAAGGCATCTACCAAGGCTGTTGTTCAAATCCATTTTAGCGCCTTCACTTATTTACCCTTAATTACGATACATGATAATAATTCATAATTTTATTATTATTTACTGTGTTAATGCACATTTATCATTCAATTTATGTGTTTTGTTGATTTTCAATAGCATGAGGAATGAAATATGATTGTTTCCCATTTTCGTTTTTCAGACGTCTGTTATTTGATGATAGCATCGTTTTAAATTAAATGGTTACATCAAGTCGTTTAATATGGCGTATTTGTGTAATGTGTGTGTGTGTGTGTGTGTGTTTGTTTGTGTGTGTGTGTGTGTGTGTGTGTGTGTGTGTGTGTGTGTGTTGTAATAGTAACAACGCGTACGTGTTACCAAAATACAGCAACTGAACCTCCTAATGATTATTGTTGCATTAGAGCGCGCTCTAGTGTCTCTTATAAAAAACTTCATATCATCATCCTAGGGAAAAACCTCAGTCCTACTTAGCGACCATTGTGAAACATTGCAGAATAGTGTCAATGTTTTGGCAGCTAACCCCAATGTTGAGTGTTAAAATTATTTTGCTTTCCTTACGCTTCCTAATGATGTAGCAACAAAACCGTTTTCTCCCATTTTAGCAGCAGCTCTCTCTCTCTAATCGCGGTGACTTGTGTATTACCTATTCCGGGATGAGTTACCCGTAGACATCTGTTGTTAAACCAGCCCCCAGAGGTAATCAGACTAATGTACTTTAGACTTATCTACATGCACACATAAATAAAAATGTTTTTAGCCTGCTTGGCTAATCAATTGTACGAATCCATCTGTTGATGAAGGCTGGAGAAAGTGCAGCGTGGGATAGATATGCAGATCGATGGCTGGCAGCCGCATGGCCTTAGTGTTCCACAGGGACCCCACAATCAGGCAGGCTGCCCAGAGACATCCTCACACACCCCTTAACACATGCACAAAATACCCTACCAAACACTGTGTACACCAGATAGCATGATCAGACACTTATTGGACGGCTTTGGAAAATTATTGTGTGGCTTTAGTGGGATTTTAAAAAACTGAGACCGCCAAAAGTTTTTAACTAGCAAACTTACTTTCTCAGACACTCAATGCACAATGCTGGTCTCACCATTACCAATTTTTCATCCTATCTGTTCTATTAAATAATAATATCTGCTTTCAGTTGGACAAACGTTCATTATTCTGGACTGTCCCAGGAGGAGTAGAGACATGGGATATTATTGTTAATAGTGGGGCCAGGCGTCATATAATGGCCACATAGCGAACCCTTGACCTATGTGTTTAAGCCAAATTAGCAAACTGAAACCGACGGGCATTGCCGACACTAACCTGCCATTGGGCATGGAGTTTGTGAATGGGGCAAATCTTGAATTTGATTCAGCGTGTGGTGCCATAATATGTGTGACTGAGGAAAATCCAAGATACAGAGCACTGTGCTGGAGCATCCTTACTATTCTATAATTCACATTTACATCTTTGAGAAATGTCTCCCAGCACACTGCGTTATAGGGTTCCCATCATCAACCATCCTTCCTATTTTGATAAAGTGCCCGATAAATCGACCAGTTTTATAAGAATTCTTTTAAAAAATGATTTTAACACTACTTACATTGTGATGATATATGATATAAGTGTACTCTTATATAATATACCGTAACTTGTGATTAGGCCAAATACAAACAAACCAAGTACATGGACACTTGACAAACTGACAAGACAGATATAATCATATTGGAATCTAAGCTTTAGTCAGCACCATTCCGTTGGATGAGAAGATTCCTATTTGCAGATGAAAACACCTCACTGACCTCCTTGGAGAAGTCTAAGAAAAAACGAAGCTGATTTTTAAAGCTGAAGCCACGTCTGTTAAGAGGATCAGCGGCACAAGTCTAGTCTGCTGGAAGATGACAGGCCAGGCATGGCTTTTTGGATCATTCCTTCTACCGAGCAATATTCATAAATTTAATTTCCAATTCGTTCTCCTTTTATTAGTTTGGGTGTTATTAAATGAGATTGCTTCATCTTAATATATTTCCAGGGCTGGAGAATGTGGCTGCGAGCTGTTATTCAAATCCAATAACATGCCCTGTATTTTGTGCACTGCACTAATAAATGCAGGCGTGTGATACATTTACAGACTGCTCTCACAAATCTATCACCAGAGGAAATGGTGCTCCTAATGTCCTTCAGAAGTGTGAGGGAGACCTCTCAGTACCCCCATCAAAGCGGCGTTCTTGTGAGCTAAGAGTGCATAACTGACCATGAAGGAGATCAAGGATCATTATTCTTAATATTGGCCTAGGAGAAGAAGACTGGACTAATCACTGCTACTGACCACTGGGGAGAAGACTGGACTAATCACTGCTACTGACCACAGATGAGAAGACTTTACTCATCTCTGATGCCGACCACAGAGGAGAAGACTGGACTAATCACTGCTACTAACTACAGAGGAAAAGACTTGACTAATCACTGCTCCTGACTATCGAGGAGAAGACTGGACAAATCACTGCTACTGACCACTGAGGAGAAGACTGGACTAATCACTGCTACTGACCACAGAGGAGAAGACTTTACTCATCTCTGATGCCGACCACAGAGGAGAAGACTGGACTAATCACTACTACTGACCACAGAGGAGAAGACTGGACTAATCACTGCTACTGACCACAGAGGAGAAGACTGGACTAATCACTGCTACTGACCACAGAGGAGAAGACTGGACTAATCACTGCTACTGACCACAGAGGAGAAGACTTCATCTCTGATGCCGACCACAGAGGAGAAGACTGGACTAATCACTACTACTGACCACAGAGGAGAAGACTCGACTAATCACTGCTACTAACCACAGAGGAGAAGACTTGACTAATCACTGCTCCTGACTATCGAGGAGAAGACTGGACTAATCACTGCTCCTGACTATCGAGGAGAAGACTGGACTAATCTTCAGTAAAAGGACACATCTTTAGCATTGACATTGAGTAATAGAACTAATCTCTTTAAAGTAAACATTCTTGATTGTGATCAGGAGAGCACAGTGGCATCGTACAGTTGGCAGAACGCCACCCGGGCTGGGGTGGGTTAAATCGGTAGGGTTTTGCTCGACTGATCGCTAACCTGTTTTTCCTACTGGCTTCCCGGGCGACTGCAGGTTGGCAGTGCTCCTTCAATCGGCGCTGGACCTCTAGTCTGCATAGTGTAAATGATATGGGATAAAGGCATCTGGGATTGGGGGTGGTTGACTGTCATACTTCCTCACCCTCCCCGTATATGGTGGTAGGTATGATGGTGCCCTGGCACAATTGCCTGGTTATTAGCACAGTTGGCGGTTCCAAATTTAAGGAAAATGGGAAAAAAAGTAAATGCCTTTTTCCAACTGAAAATACCTATTACAGGGGGGCAGGGCTTTGAATTTTGAGAAATGAGCCCTGTTACTTTCATAAAATAGCAAATATGGTAATTTGGTTCGTATAAATACAGGTTCACAGCTATTGTGTCTGTACTACCATGTGTTAGACATGGGTGTTCTCTCACTTCTTTGTCCTGTGACATATCAACCTTTTTTCCACACCAGTAAAATTATAAAGACTGAGATCTGAAATATTGTGAGTGTGGCCTCTGTATCATTACAGACGGTCTGACTCCTTAAGGATCTCTTCAGAGTTAAGACCTTCTCCGACACGACAGGGCAGTGCAACGGCCACCGGTTCCAGCATCAAAGCATTAGCATTCCTCGCTTGCCGCCTGCTTTATCTGCATTGCCAGACAACTGCTCATGTAAAGGCTGCAGCTTAGGAAGCTTAGCTGTTTCTGGAAGCGACCTTTACTTTTAATATGAATATTTTTATATCATTATTATTATATAGTGAAATCTATGCATGTGATCAGAGCAATATTTTTTTCCCCCTAGCCCTATAAAATGCCACATAGTGAATGCATGGGATTGACTTCCCGCCCCCTCAGTTCCACCCCTCTTCCTCCACCTCTGTATTTACCTCCAGCGCTAAAGCTGTCTGACAATGGAAATGAATATGCGCGGGATTTCTTCCCGTCTATTTGCTTGGTGGGGTCTGCCAGGCAGCAGTAACGTTATAAAGAGCTTTGCCGAGAACCTCTTCATCATATTCACATCTGTGCCTGCTCGACACTTGTCACTGTCAATCACGCCGCAATAATATGCTGCTGATTCTCTCATTTGGTTTAATAAAATTTCTGGGATTATTTGCGCTGCAGTCATTATAGCACATAATTGCTGCATTGGGGTGTAAGGCGGGCTGTGGCCTGGGGGATAAGAAGACTATTGGTATATGGAGATTTTTTTTTTAACCTTTTCTTCCTCTCCCTGGTTCTTCATAAGCCTAAAATGAATATTGCATTTGAATCCATCTTGGGCTCTCCTTATGCAGCCTAACTTTGTTATTACTTATTATCAGGACGCACAGTCATTTGTTCTTATGTTTTTATGTCTTTGATGTCGAGGCAAATTTCATTTGAAACTGCCACATGCAATTTGTAACTGTCATTTAATCCAAATTCCATATCTGAATTAGGGGCTCAGGATTTTCAGAAGAAATGGGCTGACACCACACATAACCAGGTTATATATTTCTCTCCCAATTTAAACTTGAGAACCCGCCGTTCTGTTGCTTTTTCTGCTGTGTGTGTTTTGTTTAACTGATTAGACGGGTTGTCTAAAGAAACTACAGAGGTTGCTAAATAAAATGCTAGTCCGATCCACAAATGAGTTGACCTAATTTACTAAACCTGCTTTATAATGGTTCGTTTTATACCATTCTGGTTTTCGTTTCAAGTACAAACATTTATTATTGAATATTTCGGACCTGCCAGCTATTAGACCAACCTGAAGTCTTTGCAAAGCTGTGATCTCTGGACCCGGCTTCTCCAACTGCTCAGCCTGCCTGCTTCATCCAGGGTTAAGTTAAAGATGATCTCCCAATATAGCTCTGGGTGCTACAGTAGAATGAAAGACGTTACGGTTGACAATTAATTAAATTTAATAGAAAATTCATGCTTAATAATAAAACTAGGTCTTACGGAATGCAAGCAAATTACCAATTAGCGTTAAACATTTAAAGGGAAGTGTATTAAAAGCTCAACGTTGCAATCATATAATTCTTCAAATGCCAAGGCATCATTCAAAATATAAAGCCCTACCGCAATAGGGTGGTCTTTGTGTGCTATATAAATTGATTTACTCTATAACTGCATTACGTTATAATGCTGTTGTTTAAGAGTTTTAGTTTTCCTTGATACAAAATACGATGCTCAAATAAAATGTTAATTCTCTATGCTTACATTTTAAACACAAGCACATTCTAAGCATATCTGTTTTTAGCTAAATGCTAAATCTGTTTTTTTATTTATTATTACATCATTATGTAAGTCACTTATAAACCACTAAAGAAACATATTTTAATCTCTCTTGGTGTTTAGCCTGTCTTATATTTCTAAAATGTCAATTACATTGATTACATTTCATCATACTAAGCACTAAAGAGAGGCAAATTCCCTTTGTCAATAGAGCACTGTGGAAACAAAATAGAATCCGATTTCAAGCAATAATGAGGTCAATAATTAGTTTTTAAATTCAAAGGTGGACAATGTCATCTCCCAAATTAATTTAAGCACTGAAGCATTAAATTAGATTTATTCTGAATAATTATTGAACTTAATTGTCAGCAAAATCAATAATGTTTCACACTTACAAACTGCACAGCTTAACTACAAAATGCCTGTGAAAGTTGATCCAGAACAGAAAATTCCTCATTTAATCTTAGCTTGTACATATTGTATGTTAATGGTTCGATTTGTGGAGACTCTTTACTTTGCCTGTGGGAAACAGCAAATAAATAAAATAACAAAAGGGATTAAATAAAATGACAAATTCTTAGACTTTTCTTGGTTGATCATAAGATCCCTCCTTTAATTGTTCTCTGAAAACTGTGCCACAACAAAACTTTTTTATTTACCTGAACTGGGACCCATTTGGTTAAGTCATACACATAAATCACCAAACGTGTACCCTGAGAACACAAGTCGTCGGTATTACAGAGAGAGTAGCCAGGCCCACTTATCTAATCCACTTTCTAAAATGTTTAATTTCCTCTAATTAACATTAGTTGTTATGCTAACATAGATGGAAGAAGTCACCTTGCCTGAGGTACTGAACTTTTTTTTTTCTTAATAAGAAATCCTACAGCAGACTCGTCCACAGATTCATTTCAAGGGCCTCAGGATTTGAGTATTAAGAAGAATATTGTTGTTTCTACAAAATATAATACCATTCTAATATAATTAGACCTAAAAATTCAAAAGGAGCCTTTTAATTATGCGTGAAATAAGTCGGCTAACAAATAAAACAACACGCAATCATGGCACAATTTTTTCACATATATATTTACTTAGTTTCCACTTAGCTAGTTATATTAGGAGAGCCAGAAGTCTTTTTTGTCTAATTTCCCTAATGTGTCTAGCTGACCATAGACTTCTCGCGTTTCTCGGTCATTATCTTCTCGCGTTTTTGCCTGTAGACATTTTACAGCTCCCGTCCTATTTTGAGTGACAAAACACAAACCAATAAGAAAACGGAATACAACCGACCACACCTTTAAAAAACATTTTAGCCTATCAAAGCTTATCATTTGCGGTTTAACAGTGATTGATGTTAGAAGAACACAATCGAATGTCGTATACTAATTACATTTTATCTGCCAGCCAATGACAGCGAACGCCCGATACAAAAGGGTCTATCTTATTTCAACAGGGTAGGTTTTGTGTGAAAAGAAGGACGATTGGAAGGTATTTGGCTTCAAAGATGTCTGACAGTCGATAGAGATTGTTTTTTTTTGTTGTCTGTTTCGTGTACAATTAAGCGAAGCCCCGAAAGTCTTGAGCGTGACGTTATTCTTATTCTATAGTGGAATGGTGTGCTGTAACTAGACAACCGGGGAAGGTGAGTACATTGCAAGCTTACTATAGCTTATTTTCAACGGATTTCATAACGTTTTCAATATCACATTCCGACGTATAGACCAGATTATTGGTAGACTCTATATTAAAGGGCAGACGAACGTAAAGAATACCGCATAAAGACACCGCAATGTAAATAGTTTGCTGGTTTCGGCGACTTCATGATTGATTGGGCTTCAGCAAGTCACAATCATGGCATTTTGTTCACCCAGATGAGCCTTAGCCAATACATTTGTCAGGCAGGAGAAAAGGGAACGCCTTTTCCGTATAGTTTGGTTGACGATAGGTCAGGTATTTTTTCCTGGCGGATTATTTAGACAGGCGAGCTAACCAAGGAAGTGTCTTTCTGGCAGTTGTGAAGGTGGAATATCCAGGAATAACAAAATATATATTTTTTCCTCACGACATACTGTTTTGTAATACTGAGCCATCTTGGTTATGTTTATTTTAATGAATTCGTTGTGATTTGCGTGTTCATGCGTTTTAACAATAGATAGTAAGTACTTATAAACGGTGATTTAGGTAAGGTTTAACCTGTTTTTTTAGTAGTGGTTATTGCTCGCTTCGGTAAACTTTTGTAGCTAGCTAACCCCGTTTAAGGTTTTAGTAGCTTTACTTGTAATTTTATCTCTGGTTATCTTTATAGCTCCTCTCCATGGCTTCATTAAGAAATTGGGGTTTTATGGGATTTATGTGCCAGTTATTCAGTTGCATTGATTTGAAATTAATTGGAGGCTGACTTCTGTTAGATTGGAGCTATACTGTAATTTGGGGAGCAATATGACCTCAGTCACTGGCTATCAGTAGCACTGTCAGCAGATCATCTTGCCGACAGCTGAGATTACACACGGGGTTGCCCATTGCGTTGCCCTACCGTTGTGTTGCTATACCTTCCTGGCCAGAACTGTTGCTGATCCTTCACCTTTTACCCCCCTAGTGACAACGGCGGATGCCATAGGTTGTGGACCGCAGTGGGGGCCGGCAGAGAGGCACACTCTGTTAAATGATCTCTGAGTAATGAACCCGTTCTGGAGCATGTCTGCGAACACCGGCCGGAAGGTATGCCGACACTGAGACCTCTCCGCTTGGCTGCATTGCACATGGAGGCACTATTCCAGAGCGAGTTATATTAACCAGGCCAGCTATCAGACCTCTGTGGGTACTGGGGACAGCTTGGACTCCTGTAACAAGAAGTATAAAATATGTAAAACCTCTTTTGCATTGCCACCACATTGGCAGAGCATGGATACACTTCATTTCCACTGATAATACAGTACAAGTGAGAAATAATTTTGTTATGAAAGTGTTCTGGTTCAATTATATTGTTATGTGTTTATTAATTATTTAATTTAAATAATAAACTCTGAAGGTTAAAAAAAAAAAGCACAGTTCTTGAGGTTTAGAAGTAAATGACAGCTGTGAAAATATTTAGTTTTTTTATACAACTTTTTCAAGTGACATTATTGCATTATATAGAGACCTGTGTGTGTTATGCAGGTTTCAAATCCTATTAAAGTATCTCAGAAATGACTAGTGGTCATCTGTCACCTTTCAATTATTTCAACCATTTGTGCCTCAAGTCCGGCTTTACCTGCTTGTCATGGCTGCTAAGAATAGTGGGCAGACTGGAATTGTCAATGTGTAGTGGGTTAATATGTGAGTGGGACATTTGTCATGCAGGACTGTTCAGTTGTAGTTTGATTATTTAGTGATGCATTTAAAGTGTATTTTATTAACCTGTTAGTTAACATTAGTAAATTAAATAATTAACTTAGTCGTCTCCCTGTGAGGGATGTCGGTCATCTGATATTAAAAAAAATTTTCTAAAGAAAACTGTAGCCATCATTTTAATATTTGTGGTCAGAATACCGACTTCTGTATCCTTGTATTTTCCACCATGGAGAGTGAAGGGAGGTGCCAATGTACAATTTTTAGCTGTTTGGCAAGATGTTGGAAAGCCCCACCCTTAGGATGGTGTAAAAAAATGTATTCCTTTTGATAGCAATGCAACTTAATCGAACTTTTGACCCCTCCCTTTTTATAAAACTATGTATGTTATTTGCGTTAGATGTGAGTGGATGACATGTTTGTGGCACCATGGGTACGTTTTATCTGATCCTTTACAGATGGCTTATAGAAGTGCTTGCATGATAGAAAGATCACATGCTCAGAGCCTCATGTACGAGATCTTTTCATTTTGTTTTTAGTCCATGGTACAAATCAGTTGCCTGAGTAGTTCTTCCCTCAGAAAAACTCAGGGGCCGGGAGTTCTTCCCTCCCGGCCCCTGACACCCATAGTTCAAAAGCAAGCCATTGCTACTTTAAGAATTGGACTCTGAGAATTACCTACAGCCATGATCGTGAAACGAGAAGGCATGTGTGTGAAATAATTTATTTTGTCTGGACCAACAGAGAACCGACAGTGAGGAGAAGAGTGTACAGGGAGATCAAAGAGTCAGTCCCCCTCGGGCTGGCAAGAAGCAGCTCCCCTCCATCCCCAAGAATGTGGTCCCCATCACAAAGCCCATCTCGCCTGCTGCCTCAGCTCAGTCCACAAATGGGAACCATGCTTCCTATGGGCCCTTCTACCTGGAGTACTCGCTGCTGGCTGAATTGTAAGTCCGAGCCCATGTTCCCTGGTGCTTGCTCTTATGCAGCTTTGAGCAGTCTCCACACCGGAGGCAATATCAGAAGGTCCCAAATCCTTGTCCCGGTCATTCTCCTGCCCTGAAAGGCTATCTGTACCTTTTTTAAATCTTAATTCAAAGTTCCCGTTGCTCGGATGATGGTGTGATGTTGTGTACATAATGGACTGCTTTTTCTATTTACTGCAGCACACTGGTGATAAAACAGAAGCTGCCTGGAATATATGTACAGCCATCCTACAGATCAGCATTGAGTAAGTATCGGTCCTTTTCTGTCCTTACCCTGAATGTAACATCAAACAGTGTTGTTTTTAACACTTTTTTTTTTTTTTTTTTTTACATCTTTCCCCATTTCAGTGTGGTTCGGGGTGATTTTTATAAGACATGGTTTGTACCAGGATGGGGTCTTCAAATTCACCGTTTATATCCCGGATAATTACCCAGATGGAGATTGCCCAGTAAGTGCTGTGGAATTGACAGTTTGTTTTGATAGTTACTCCAATTCAAGTTACTGTTTTGACCATTTTAAGTGGTTTTGTGTATATTTCTGTTTATTATAAAATTGCCATTAGTGATTAATAGGCAGCTATTTATGCTTTGCTATGGTTTAGTGATGCTAAATACCTTTTAGGATTAATTTCTTTTGCATTACCAGTGGAATAAAATGGAATAAATTCTTTATTTTATGCTACATTCACTTGGGCATGTTAAAAAAGGCTGAACCTGTGTGACCTCTGTAGGAGCAGCACATGTGTCTGTTTTCATGTTTAGCTGAGAGACGAAGCCATTAAGCAACCACGCAAAGTGAATGAAGTATTTTCCTTCTCCTGCATCTGTACAAAAGAACCTGGAAGAGTGTGGCCACTTTGTTGTAGAAATCGCTTGTGATGTTCTAGGGGACAAGCACGCAGGCTGCATGGAATAAAGCATGGCTTGCACCTACTTACTGCTGGGTGACCTCGGGTCTAATTCCGTGCCTTCTTGCTTCTTCTCTTCTCCTACCTGTCAGAGAGTAGTGTTTGATATCCCAGTCTTCCATCCTTTGGTTGATCCAGTGTCAGGAGAGCTGGATGTCAAGAGGGCCTTTACCAAGTGGAGGTCCGTACTATCCATCCCCGTTCCGGTCGGCTCCATATTCAACATTTTTGTACTGAATTGTTGTACTTTTAGTCTGTTGCAGTTACTGATAGTGTTCTGGGAAGCTAGCTCTAACATAGTTTGACAGGAGTTCACAACTCATTTGTCAGTGTATTTTGAAAACCCTAGATAACCTGGAACCTTAGCATGTCCTTGGATAATATAGGCATACTCCTGGCCCTGTGTTCTTGTCTAGAATGTTTAAATGGTGCCTGTAGCCTTGAACTTCAGCCCTGAAGCAAAATAAAACATTTAGTGCTACTCTCAGTATTAATTAATTCTCTTAAGAATAATTATTACGTGTTCCTGTGAGTAGTTGTGAACTCCTTGATGACTGACTTACTGGTAGCTTATAAAGAAGACCTAATTTTCTTATACTTTTCTTCTTTTTTCTGTAAGATTTGATGCATATGTGCCATGATCTCTCGTTTAGGAGGATTAAATCTGCAGTGTATATGATCGGTGTTGGTTTTGTTGTAACTAGGCTTTTAGGGAAACCTGGGATTACAGTGCGCTGTTGGTGTGGCATTTTATTGAATTTTAAATGCCCACTCCACCAAACATCGATTATTGACCAAAATGTCTGTTCCTAGTCCAGCATGCTCCCGCAGTCCCGGCCTTTCCCTGACATCTTCTTTCGGTCCTCAGGCGGAATCACAATCACATCTGGCAAGTGCTTATGTATGCACGCACAGTCTTCTACAAGATAAACACCCAAGAGCCCCTCAACCCAGAGGCTGCTGTGTTGTAAGTCTCGGCTGCCTCACCTCTTCATAGCTGGGCCATTTGTCCTCCTTTTATTTATTTTATTTATAGGGTGACGCGTTGACACTGCAAATGCGGCCATGGTGGTAGTTGGACACATTCCACACCCGCCTCTGAAATTACTACTCTCAGGGTTGGTAATGAGGTCATCGCTGATGTCGGCCTTCTGTCCCTGTCGTCAGGGGTGGCATAAAAAAAATTCCTCCCCGTTTGTCTGCTTGCCTGCGCTGCAACTGTGTTTTTGAGACCAATAACAAATGGTAGCCCTTTCACCCATCAGGGTTTGGCTCCCACCCCTTCGTTGTATGACGTATGTGAAGAGGGGTCACAAGAGGGCCCCTCAGTCAGTCACACCCCTGTTAAGCCCATCCAAAGGCCAGTTATGGAAATGACAGTGATCGTTTAACATGGTGACTGCTGACTGTTCAGTTCATCGTTAGTAGGGGGCAACTCTCATGGTCTCTGTTTGCATGTGTCCAGGTATGACAAAGATGTTCAGTTGTTCAAAAGCAAGGTGGTAGACAGTGTGAAACTATGCAACAGTCATCTCTTTGACCAACCCAAGATGGATGATCCCTATGCAATAAGGTATGTTTTCTACTGTTGGGGAAATTTGTTCTGGATAAGGGAATCCATCAGATGAACATGGGAATAATTTGGGTAGCCGAGGGTCAAAAAGCAAGTCTTGAAATGAATGTAATGTCTGGCTCTTTCCATCTTCTTGTTGGTGATCTGATTCCATAATTATTTAACAATATCAATTAACTAACTTTCTGAGGGAAACTTCTTTACTGTTATAGTTTCTCCCCGTGGAATCCAGCTGTCCATGATGAGGCAAAACAGAAGATGTTCACTCATAAAGTAAGTACCATGAAGTCCTTGGATCGTTTCTGAACAAAAATTTGAAAATTTTCTGTGTATTGTATGTAAACACGTTAGTTGTTTCAAATCAAATTGTTTTATATGTACGATGTGATGTCTATTCCCTTTAAGAGTCTGTGAAAACTCATATCGGCAACTAAATAAAAGAGAGGGTAGAGTTAAGTGCTTGCTAGGAGTCAGATTCCCCCCTTGGATTAAGTTCTCTCAAGGTTTTCTTATCCTGAGAGAGAACCAGGGTGCATTGTGATTGGCCAAGGAGATTCGTGGTGTATGTTTTCTAAAATTCCATTGTCGCCTAGAGACGGCCTGAAGATCACCACAAAGGGCTGCAGGTATCAGGACTGTCATGGGTGAAACCAGGATCTACTCAGCCCTTCAGCAAAGAAGATGACGCTCTCCAGACATGAGCCTCATGCCTGCTGGTTAACCACTAGAGGGAGTTTCTGATGCAATGGACAAACAACGAACCTAATGTAGCTGGTCACAACTTCTATGTAAATACAATCACAAATCAATTGTTGCTCAGTTTTAACTTAAGTAATGGTTATTGCTCAGATTATAAAATATAGAAGGCGTATGTGTTCCCTTTATAAATCGACTGCAACAAAATAATTTTGGCCTCTTTTCCATACAACCATTGCTGATGGACTAAAGATTGTACGGTTTTCTTTTTGTCCTACCTCAAGCTCTGGAGGTATGATGGTGGAATTGGTATGATTATATGAAGGGGTACAAAACAATTCATATTGTTTTTGTCCCTGCGGTTTTAAAAATTATTATTATTTTTTTTTAATGATAGCTGAAATTATAAATATTAGATGGAACTATGTTTTGCAATTGTTAGGTTTTTAATTTTGAATTTCTTATAATGAAGGCCTGGGTTTTTTCTTCCCCTCCATTCATACCATGTATTGCGTCTTAAATAGTTTTAATATATACTGGCAGGGTAAGTAATTACTTTTTAAGTAAGACACTAAGTTATATATTCACATTTATGCATCTTTCCCTGTTGTGAATCATTTTGAATATGTCCAGTTTATCCTTAATGAAAGAAAATGTTTTGACAAACTTGATTCAGAGGAGTAGGTTGTGTTAAAACCAGAATTTTTGGTTCTATTTATGTACTGCTGGAAATTTGAATTATTAGTTTGGTTTATTTACGTATTTGGTTCTGGAGTTATGACTACCAAACAAATCATAGCTTTGTTATACAGTTTTCTGTATTTTTCATCAAGACACTGACTTCAAACAGTACATTGTTTGACATGCTAAACTGTATAGTTACCATGTTTTTTAAAAGCAGGCGTTTTCCATTGAACGAAAATAAAGCATTTAACAAGTGGATCTGGTTGTATGATTTGAAAATAATTGCATCATTTACATGAATGACATTTTAAGTGGGATGTGTCTTGACTGTAATAACACTATAATTTATTTTATAGGAAATGCGACATAAAGCACAGTTCTCCACCAGTCTTGTAGATGTTACTCATGACCTAAAATAACTTTGCTCTGAAAAGGGTCAAGTAAGGCAGTGGTCTCCAACTTTGGTCCTCAAGATTCCTTAATCTAGTGGGGTTTTTTTATATGCTTCCCTAAATCACCAATGTGGTTGTGGTTTCCCTCTCCAACACAGGTGATTTAGCTGTTGTGACCTCTGCTATTGGAGGCCTTTCCATTAAATTTGATATTTGTGTATTGATCTATTAAATACAGAAATATTTATCGTGGTTGTATGTATGTGAAAAATCTTAGTGAAATTCAAAAAGGCTTGTATAATCTGACATGGCATTTTTGTTATAGTTTATAGCTATAATTTAATCATAGTCTGTTAGTAAAGCTTTTTAATGCATTCATCATGTGGCTTTAAGTTGTGTGATATATCACATCTGTAACTGGTTCTGGTGGTGTAATGTTTTAAATTCAAAGATTACACCTATTAAGAGCTTTTCTTATAAAGGGGCAATTAGCACATAGGGCAGTTACTTCACATTAGGGATGCTCAATGTCAGCCCAGCTGTTTTTCGACATTTAACTGATTCTGCTGAGGTCACTTCCTGTTAAAATAATAATGACGATGGCGTGAGACAGAACAGTAACTATTATCAGGTGGCTCAAGTAGAGCCCGGTGCCGGCCAGCAGAGAACGAGCTCCGCCTTTAAGATATGTACCGCTCAAGGTTTCTTCCAACTGTTTTATGGAGTTGTTCTTGCCGTCGCATATTTATATTAATAAATTCTTCTCATTATCTCTGTAACGTGTCTTTGTGACATGAAACGTGTGTATACATAAG
>JAOYSI010000020.1:2278296-2330502 GCA_025775065.1 Hiodon alosoides | reverse complement strand
ATATGTATATGTATATGTATATGTATATGTATATGTATGTGTATATGTATGAAGCAAATTAAGGACGATACTGGTGTTCACTATATTCAGCATTTCAACTAGGTGGTGCGAGAACGACTGGTTACTGAACCGTATCTCTTGTCATAGTTAATTAACTGATTCTAGTTGGTTTTGCTCCCTGTTCCAGAAGTTTGGGATTAGGACCAGACAGTCTTGGCTTACATAATTGTCTCAGCAGTGAAACGTTAAATAAGGTGCATGCTGGGAAAAATAATGCACTACAGCATACCCAAACCGATCATTCTTAAGTCCAACCTTCACGCAGTTCTTTAAAATGACCGGGTTGTTACAGACTTAAAGGCAAAAGTATCTCAAACGTGTGCGAGCGGGTTTTGTAAACGCGTTTTTAAATAAAACCCGGTCAAATGATGTGTAATAGATCTTATCGCTCTCGTACGAATGGCTTGCCCGCGTCAACAGCAGTCAAGTGGGGCCTCGCTCTGGGTAAGCGTGGCATACCTCAGTATGGCCAGCGATCTCCGGGAGTTTAACACAAAGCCCAGCCTAGAGGAGCCGCGCGACGGCTCATTATTCCTCATCGGACTTGACTGGGCTTTCTCTCCTGCATCCAGGCGCTGGAGTCGGCCGTCGCGGAGAACCCAAGCCAGGACCAGCTGTTCGGGAGTCATTTAATCCCAGCTGTGAGAACGCAGTGTGTCAGGCTGTGGGCTGTTAGGAGTTGCAGGAACAGCCTGGTCGATTTGCATTTTATCAAAAGGAACAAATGTTTCCAGTGTAACTGCGCAGATGGTGTTGTACTGTAGCACACATTTTATAGATTAAAAGAGTAACCTTATAGCATATATTTGATTTCCAAATGAAAGTTGGATTTAAGTACAGAAATATTGTTTGTTTGTTTTGGGGGTTTTTTTAAAACCTGAAATGAAGCTGAGCTGAAGAATCAAAATGACATTGCCCCCCTGAGTCTTGTCATTTCACACTAAAATGAGTTTTCCGATCTGGTGAAATGCTGAATTAATCCACTGAATGTGTCAGCTCACTGCAGCGGATCCTATCTGAGGGACAGCTCTGGTACCGGCATTACCCAGATCGTGTCCTGCCCAATGACACGAGTCGTTTTAATATCAAACCAAGAGAATCGTATTTTTGTGAAGAAATTATTTTAAGATCTAACCACTATTTTATCATTGCATATTTCTCTTTTCAGCTATTTTTGTGTGCAAGATAACAACTGAATTTTAAAATCTTCAGTAAATTTATACTTTGCTTATTCAGTACATTTTTGAAGGAGCATGTTGTAACGTGGTAGAGAATTGTATCCTTGCCAAAGCCCTCTACACAGGAAACCAAGGCTCAATTATCATGTCAAAGGACAATCAGGATGCTTTAGGAAACCAACCAAACTATGCAACTTTATGTTTTGTGGTGTGTGTATATAGCATTACTTGATGCTGTTGGATGGCTGCTCGACGGTTAACTGGGTAAAGCTTGTGTTCTTACAGAATCGCGTCTTGAACACGTGGCTAAAGCACACAGTATACTGGGATTCCCTTTGGCCCTAAGGTATCACTTGCCCCATGCAATCAAATCAGACTTTTGATTATTGTAACATACATTTTAACATTTAACTAAAATACAGTAGATTTTTAAATATACAGAATATATTTTCTCTACTAGGCAAAAAAAAGATAAATGACATTCAAGTCTGGGTGATTAGATTTCATTATTTATTTTTGGCCTTGTTATAAATAGTAATGACATTACTTCTGTATTATGCACTGTAAACACAAGTCAATTTAGTCAGATTGGATTACACATTTTGAAGAAGAGATTATGTGATTCTGTATTGTTGGCAAATGTAATTTTTTGCTACCATGTCGTCTGCTGGTGCAATCAGTGTCAATACTGGAAAACGCACGCACTGGGATTGTAATGTGAAATGGTTGGTCTGGAACTGGCACAAATCGAATGTGCCCCCTGCTTTTAATCAGTGCTGAAGCAGTAGAGGAACATGTTTCATGTGTCGGCTGAACTTTAAAGATCCTTTTCAACTCACTGATGGCTCCGTCAGCTTGCATGCCAAATCATTTGCACTGACTTCTTCTTGTGCCACAGCATCTGTGAGTCTGACTCTTTGGACTCTGCGCCCAACATGGTCCCCAGTTCAAAGAAGTTGCCTGGTATAGGATGAGAGTAGAGTCCCTCTCTCTTTCTACCGTTAACTTAACCCTCTATCCGTTGCCTTTGTCCTGATTGTTCAAACAGTGTAGATGACTAATGCCTTAATCCTGCCGTGGCACATGCTTTGTCATGGGGCCCAGGGCAACTATTTCCCTGGATAAGGCACAGACGGACCCATGGTGTTACAGATCCCTCTCAGAACCGGCCAGAGGATGATCAGTTCATCTGCAGGGAGCCGTTTTGAGAAGCAGGGCTCTCTTTAACGAGCGAGGCTCCGTTCTCAAAGTCACGCACCGCCCCTTGACCTTTGCCCCCACACATGGTCCCTCCCCAGCGCCTGGCTCGTCACCTTGAGTTATTACTGTACTTCCAAAACAAGGGATAATCACACAGTTGACATCAAGGACGCGGACTTTGAATCTCTTAATCGAAGACGAGGGCCTTTTAAGCCTCTTCAGGCCCCGAATTAGGCAAGCTTTATGTGAACTGACACCAGAAGCGAGTGTGGTGTAAAGCAGGCTTTGCTCCGCTAGGCATTGCCCGTCTGGCACCTTGTAACTGTGGACGAGCGCCGTAATGACGGCTGACACTGTCCATACCGCAGCCCAGACTCAGCCTACTTCCTCGGCTTCCACTGCTGCTTGTTCAGAGATCTGTTTGGATCTTATTGAACAAGGCGTGAGAATGCAGTAGGACCCCCGTCTTTAGCTATCTCACTCTTTTCAACCCCTTCCTCCATCTGCGTCTCCAAAATCCCACGATTTCTGCCTTCAAGGGTATTGCAGCGTTGGGCTTAAAGGTCACAATCACCTTTTTTCGTTTGTCTAACATAATGTATTGAGTCATGCTTAAGGTCTAATTAAGCAAGTTAATGGCACCCGTGTCTTACTAAAGGCTGTTTTAGCTACACTTTAGGGAGAATCGAAATCCAACATTGCATTTACCTGAGCTGTTTTGGCAAACCAGTCTGGTATGAACTCTCTGAAGGGTAACATGAAAGCCCAATTCACATTGATCACTTTGGTGTGTTCAGAATCCGCTGTTGCTTCTTATCTTCATTTCCCAAATCTGTGCTGTCGTCATGCCATTTTCTCACTCGTTGCATATTTTTCTGATCTTGCGTCGATGCTCAAAGTATACCGGGAGCTCCCAGTTCAACGGGAACGCCGGGAGTGGCTCCTGGTCACACCGGCAGTGGTGGTGACGCCAACCCTGCGGGGAAGAATCCCGACAAGCGAACGGCACCCTGCGGGGGAGAACCCCGACAAGCGAACGGCACCCTGCGGGGGAGAACCCCGACAAGCGAACGCACCCTGCCACAGAAGAGAACACCGATTTGATGGTTGTAAAACAAACGTCAAAAAGGGGAAAGCTGTTATAAAACAAATAAATTTAAAACTAAACTAAAAATGCTATTAACTGCCGCTGCAAGAACATTTAATCACCGCCTGTCAAGGAAGTGGCTTTAAGACTAGGCCATGAATTAGTTTCAAGTGTCGGTGTGCTGAAGCAGCATGAATAATATTAAAACACTTTAATCAAGTGTATGTTAACATATTCACACTGTTACCCTGAGAAAGACACTGCTTTAGATGTTCTGGCCGCAATGAATTCTGGTTAACTCTGTGCGTTGACAGTGATCCATGGAGTGTATTTTTTTATCTCTGGTTTGTGTCTCGATGGTAAGAGAATATTAGCTCTCTTGTTTCGAGCTGTGTTGCGTGCATCATAAGTAATATCTCATGGCACACAGGATGTTTTTATAAAAGGGTAACAATATTTGGAGAGGTCTGATGTACTGAATGGTCTGGTTTCCAAGTGAAGGGTTTGTGGTCTACCTTAAATCTCCACGCCGAGGCCATGATCCGAGTAGGTGAAGAATTCCGTCACGAGGAGCCAAATAAGCAAATTATCTGTAACGAAAAGCTTTAATTCTTAGGCAGAGGGATTAAGGTTTTTGATCGACAGATTTAAGGGTGCATGCGAAGGGAACAAAGGCCGAGAGTATTAATCTCTGAAAATGTTGTTTAAACCCATCTCTCTGTGACGTCTGTTTTCTCCAGACTTCAAGCAAACATCTTTTAGCCCTGATATTAAAAGGTTTTCTTTTGAATTCTGTTACCAGGGATTGTTGGTGGAAATTTTAGAGGTTCTTATTATGGTCTTCCCTTACATGTTTATTGAACATAGAATTCTCGCTCTCTCTCGCTCTCTCTCTCTCTCTCTGTCTCTCTCTCTCTCGCATGTGTGTGTGTACATTTTCCACACACTCTCAGCGGTCCGTTTATAAAGTACACCCATCTAGTGCTGGGTCGAGAACTGAATAGCCTAAATTGGATCCTACATGGTGTCAGAAAAGTTCCACAGGGATGTTGGACCATGCTGATGCAATTGTATCACACTGTTGCTGCAGATTGGATGGCAGCACATTACTCTGTGTGTGTGTGTGCGTGCGTGCGTGCGTGCGTGCGTGCATATATAGTGCTTATCAGAGTGTTTGTATCCTCCTAGCCATCTTATATAAATATACACTAATGAAGCATTAACTCTCATCCTTTCTTTAGCAGACGTTCCACACCCCAAGCCTGGGAGACGAGGAGTTTGAGATTCCGCCAATCACACCCCCTCCTGAGGCAGAGTTGGGCCTGGGCATGTCAGAGGTGGACTCTCCATTCACTGGGCTCCCGGACCTTCCACCTTCGCACAGGGGCCAGTTCACCCCGCAGTTTCCCCCCCAGAGCCTGGAGCTACCCTCCATCACCATCTCCCGCAACGTCATGGACCCGGAAGGAGCAGTCCTCAACCACGGCCTTCCACCGGTGAGCACACGTTAAAAACACAAGAGGCGGTTTGCCTTCCACACTGGCTGTGTGCCAGCAATAACACCATATTAATTTAATAGAACCATATACTTTTTCATTGGACTAGATTTTTGTTTGATCCAAGTTTGTGCTATAATGATGTCATTTCTGAGCAAAAATCTGGGAGATACGCCCAGCTGATGAATACCAACTAGTTATACTGTGCTTAAACATTAACCCAAAGGTTCATTAAACTGGTTAAACTGTGTAATTTCTCTCTCTTGTGGATAATATATCCGGCATCTCTTCCCTCCAGTAGGAAGAACCCTCTCAGTGGAATGCCAATTGAGCACATTTTAGGTTTCAGAGCACACTTTACCACTAAATCTTAATAGAAATTATATTTAGTATATACATGTGCAGGTTGTCCAGGAAAATATATTTTTTCCTTCTGAAAGAGTAATGTATAGCTTTAAACCTCTGGTAAAGAAAAATGTTACCAGAGGGACTTGAAGGACAACCAAGTACTCTTTCCTGCTCTAGTTCTTTATGGAAAGGCTTGTGTTTTACGTTATATTAATGGGCATAATGAGTTCAGTTGCTTAGTTGTGGGGAAAAATATTTTGTCTCTTGGTTATGATATGAACTCAGTTACATGAAAACAGCTAAATACATTTTTTTTATTTCAAAGACCTCCTCTTGAAATACTGAAACCAAGACAGAATGTTAAAATTTTAAAAACAAGTTAAAATGCTGGGTATGTTCACACACTCAAAATATTTTTTTTTAACACCATTGTCTGCACCCAACAATGCAACAAAAATAGGATTCAGAAGTACAGCTGTTTCAACGGTCCATGGGTTATCCACAGTGTCTCTAGGGCCCCTGTAAAATGCTGGAGTTCAGTGTCACATAAGGTGTTTCTGGGCCTGTATCTGCAGATCAGCATTTACATTCCAAGCCCTGTAGAAATGTGTGTTAATGACTCAGTTGGAGTTATTTGGATACGGAGTAGGTAGCCTGTGGTATGGATAGCTCTGTAGGATGTAAATACCAATTACCGAGAGTGCTGTAGGCAGCCCAAGGCTTTGCCGTGTTGTATTTATAGATTGTTTTGTTTAGCTGGCTTCTACTGTTTTACTGGGTTGAACCAAGTCATTAGAAACCGATGGCTTAGTACCCCTTGTAGTGTTTGGCAGTATAGCTGTCTCTACACATCTACCAAAACGTTTGCGAAGAGACAAGTAGCCCTGTAGAACATAGAAGTAACATAAACGTAGAAAATCATGACTAATGGTCTCTACCCCCAAGAGCCCATCCCCAATTGACTGTTTACATCATGTCTTCCCCCCCCTTTGTTCCTTCCCCTGCCGGCCTCTTTGTCTGTGCATGTAGGGGGCAATAGCAGCACTACAAAGCTGCAATGTGGCCCTTCAGTGATCAGAGCAGGTGCACACAAGCCCCAGTGTGGCGGTCTGGCTGAGGAAAAACAAACCGTAGCACAGCTAGACCATTCAGACTATTACAAGAGGCATCAGTTCTCTCTGTCACATCTAAAAAGCATTTTTATTGGCGTGAGATACCTTTTCTTTTCTTTTTTAAAAAGATGGCGGGTGATCATGCTGGATTGCGTATGTAAATGACAAAATGCATAATATTTATATGCATCTAATATTGGAGTTAGGCTGTAGGTATGATTTGCCATTAGCGCTTCCAAGCAAATTTGGAAAAGTACGCGGAATGGTATAGGCAAGAAAGCAGCCGTTTGGTAAATAAGCACTTTAATGGATTCCACATTTTATAATAAGGTAAATAAAAAAAAAATTAAATAAAAAAATTAAATAAAATAAAACCTTAAATGCCACAGACCTAATAAAACAGTGATTTCGCGTAAATGCTTGATGGCCATGTTCTATTCAAATGCCAAGGGTTTAGAAATGTATCTTTATTTAACCAAGCAAGGGTCTTCTCACTGATTCTCATGTAAGAAATCATCCAAAATCATCATCCAAAAATCTTTTTTTCTACCCAAGATACACAAGTATTTTGGTTGTGCTTCTGCCTGTGTTGTGATGTGAACATACTTTAAGCTAAAAGCAATTAGATCCTAAGACCCATTTTGCCTTACATATGGACAGTTGCACTGATATTAGGGATATATTGTCAATTTACATTGCAATTTGTGCATGCACTATAAATTTTAATGTTTTTTTTTTCCCCTCCTACTTACTGCTGGCATGTAAAATAATTGCAGCATTTAAAATATCTGCACAGCATAATCTAGTCTCGCAAGGCTTTTGCCCAAAGAATTTTCATTTCATGGTCAGTTAAGCTTTCTACATCTGAAAGAAACGTAACCTTAAAACAATTACGGTCCTGACTCATCTAACCATCTCACAGGAAGGTTATATACTTGATTCCCAAGTGTTTTTTTTTCCTGTTCGGCGTAATTTGGCCATTTCTGATTGCCGGTACACTGTATTTAAACCAGTAATGGAATGTGCATTTCCATTTTATGTGGCATTATCGTTGGCACACCACTCGCTCTTTATCACCCGTCACACTCTGTGCCAGAAAAAAGGCTTACTGTGGCATGCTGTCATTGAGTAAATAGATTTGACTGTGACTAGACCAGCATAACTCAATGAGATGGCATCCTTTTTTCCTTTTTATCTGAGTAGCTATAGAAAAATAGAGCATGAGTAAGGGAGGATATCAAATGGTCTTTGCAGCCCATTCTCCATTTGAGCGTTGTAATAGTTAAAAGGAAAATGGCAAAAATATGTGGGATACATGTTTGCTCATTTAAATATGGAAAATAACATATGGTCGGGATGATGCACAATTAGAATCCGACAATGCAAAGACTTGCTATAATCATTTATTTTTTTATGTCTTTTTTTTTAATTGTATTTTTAGTAGCTACCAATTAGTAGCTGTGATATGAGATTCTTGCAAGATTAAAGAATGAGATATTGCTTGTGCTATTTAAAAAATGACTTTTTTGAAGACAAATTGCCAAGTGTTTGCCAATACTGTTCCTATAACATTCTGTGTGGGTGCTCCGTATAGATGTTGCAAATTGGCTACAGATGCACTAGTTCTACAAAGCAAAACATTTTTTTTTTCACCTACAGAATCTTTTGCATGCCTGGAATCTGAAGTCATTACTTATTTAATCTAGTTGCCTAACAAGCTTCTGACTCTCATTTTGGTTTCACAGCGTGTGTCTCTCGGTCTGTCATACCCACTGATTTGTGATTTGTTACCCATTGGGCCAAATGCTTTTGGAGGTGAAACTAAAGCTGGCAGCTTTTGTTTTTATCTTCACCCCCTTCAGGATTTTAGCAAAACACACACCTGCAGATGTTCTTTTAGAAAACGCTGGCTTCTCTGCCATGTTTTCAAAGCCTTGGCGGAAAACTGGAGCTTCCAAATTTCCCTCCCATTGTTAAAAGATTAACTGGATGGAGACCGTTAAAATTCCTGATATTAGCTCTCCATATTTTTATTGAATTTCTTGGAAGGCTATGATTTTCATTCAAAAATCGCTATAAACATTGTTTTAACAGAATGCACTGTACAATACACTGTATTACTGAAATGGCATAATATTAAGACTTTAAATGTTGACTTGAAATAGTCTTACTGAAATGTTAAATATGAATGAGTTTGCTAAGCCACAGAATTGCCTGTATGCTTTATGATGGCAACCTTTGTTCACAGCAATTACCCATTATAGCGCATCCATTACTTCAATGTAGTTTGCTCGTGGCATTGTCCTAATAATGAAATCCCAGCAGTCAGGCTACGGGAATCATGTTTAAGGTCTGATGGGGTCTTTCATTTAACGCATTTTTATGTGGTTCAGAAACCTCTCAAAGAAAATGGAAAATGTGACCAGTTAGCTAAACCTTTCTTTTATCTCCCCATCCAAGCTGAGTGCGACTGACATCAGTACATCGGTTTTAGAAAGTAGCTCTTCTTAACCTGTGTCTTAAAAAAAAAAAAAAAATTTGTTAAACTAGACAGCTATTGTGACATATTGGGTCAGTCATAAATGAAAGAAATTCATGCAACCATGCAATGCTTGTAATGAAGTCTCAGTCTGACCTTCTGTATGATTGATTCTGTAATTTAGTTTTCTCAGGCAGTGCTTGAAATGAAATGAAATCATGTTGAACAAGTTTTAAATACCCATAGTGCACCGGGAGAAATGGGCAAGGGACCGGGGAAGGAAGAAGCAATGAAAGAAGGGTAGTGAAAGTAGGATGAGAAAAATACAAGTGGCCAAATGTGAGATTATAAAAGGGGATTGTGGCTGATGAGAGGCTCAGCAGAAAAAGTGAGGGGTATGCACAAGAGAGAGAGAGGAAAGAAAAATAATTTATCTTCATGCTATTATAGCCCTTTCCAGCATTCAGAATTTCATTTGACTTTTTTTTTAGCTTAAATGCTGAATTCTGCAGGTAGCCATAAAATTGTTCCTGTTTAAGAGCACAGTAAAGGAATATGTGCTGAGGACTGATAAACTATCTTTAATAGGACTGACCTTTCATGCTGGTTAAAGTTACAGGGGGATTCATCCTCATAATTACCATATAGATGATTTTACTTCTCTCCTGCAATGAGACATTTCCAAGAGCACTATTGCTGATTGAATGGAAATTGAACTTGTTAACATTCTTTTCAGTCAGTTGTAGCTCACACAGTGTTTGGCGTTAATAAATTCCCCACCTCCCCAAATTCTAGTTCCAGTATCTACTGGAGCAGACCTTGAGCCCTTTTCATCGAGATTACCCTCAAGATTTTATCCCGTGTACATTGGAATGACTAACATCGTGTTTTCACCCCAGCCGTTGCCTTTATTACCCCGTGTGTTGCGGTGAGGTCCCGCCTATTGGCACGGCTTCATTGCATCTCGCATTTATTCGGTGACTTTGATTTGAGGCGGTGGGTTTGGGAGTGTAGTTTAAGTGTGGAATAATGCTTTGGATGCTGAGGGCCATGGGTGCATGTTTTGCGACGGTTCAGTCAACTTGCGCGTTGTGTTTGGCTACCGGTTTTGTTTGGAGTTTGAGATCATAAGCACCGCCCCCCGATTCCTATCACCAGAACTGGAGTAAATTAACGTTTGGAAGGGGCTCCCTAAGAGAGGGTGGGCTGTGCACTTTACTGCAACTCACTGCATCTCAAACTCCTGGGACTGTGGCCATGTTCTCTCTACCAAGCTTCTTACTGCGTTCCTCACACCGGTTTGTGGTCAGGGAGCCTCTGCCCTTGCCTACCAGTGCTGGTAGTAATTATGATAATTTAATATGATTTTTAATGAGTTAATCATGATTCATCATTATTGGCTCCATTAGTCTTCCAGTTGTTTTTAAGATTCTGCTCTGCACTGAATTTTGAATTACATCTGTTCAGTATCTATCATGCTACTGTGAGCTCATGAATAAAGTAATTTGTAAACAAAATTCTTATACTATACGTATACTGAGGACCCAGTGTGTATTCCATTTTCACAGGAAAGTTTTAGGTCCTCATAGTGGATTGATTGAAGAAGAAAAAAAGAAGAAAAAACTTTTATCTTCTGTCTTTCTATGAGGGTACTTTTTATCAGCGTTGGATGTGTGTAAATTAGCCCAGAGTAAAGCATTTTTGGATACTATGACGAAATCATGGTTTCTCATTGTTAGTGAGTTTGGGTAGTGGTGTTCTGGTATCAGACATGGTATGCACAGTCATAACATCTCAGTTAAAGTTACCCTAAACCAAAACGCATTAAATCCTGACCTGTTTAACCTATTAATAATACAATATATACGACTTAAATCCGTGTATGTAGTTGGTGTAGTCCAAAACTATTAAACATATATTTAGTGAAAAGCTACCGAATAGCTGGTTCTGAGTTTCTTCAGGGAAAAGGTAAGCTGATTTCGTGGCCCTGTTCTTGAACAGGCAGTGATAAATTGCTTGGGGATGAAATTGCACCCCCCCTTCATGTCATTGCCTATTTGTTTTACTTAAACTGCAATGTCATGTCGTCACTGTCGGGCCAATATTTCCGCTCGGATTATGTAAGAGTGATATTGCACCCCTAATAGCTGACAATTACCGTTTTCTCACTAAAATTCACAGTATCCTTGGTTATTGAAAGCCTGAGCTAGAGCTGTTATACATTCTGTGATAGCAAGCGGCTTAATTCAAATCTTGCATTTGTGCTGAGATCTTCAAATGACCATACCTTTGTAGATACGTGGAGTTATTCATACGCCAAAAGTCTTTATTTCTTTCAAGTTCTGACTTTCACAAGATCAAGTCACTGGAAAATGCCATATCTTTTTTTTATTTATTATTCTGCAAATGATAGATGAAATGAATATGATGATAATTCATACTTTTATTTACAAAGCTAGAAATGTTTGAACTGTAATTGTCGTTGTGACCTAGACACCTGAGCATAATCTCAGCATGCAGACTGTGAGCACAGCCAGTATTGCATGTGACAGACGATTGACTGAAATCTCTGTATGTTTTCAGTAAGGAGGTGCACTGGGCGTTGTATAAAAATAAGAGGTTCATGAGGTGTTTTGGATGAAAGCGTTTGCACCCTTCTGTTATTGTGTTGACGCCGGCGGAGATTGAGCCTGCACTGCTGAATGCCAGATGGGTGTGGTGAGGGAGAACAAATCACCTTTTTGTCGTGTTCAGTTCTTTCACACTATTTGCTGTCAGCATATATGCCCCCTTGATCAATCTCCCCTCCACGAGACTGGCAGTGGCTGTAATTCTACTTTCACCGCAATCAATGCAAACATTCACCCCGCCTTCCTCCCAACACTTTTCACGTCTAAAATGTTTTATCTCGGGCATTTGTGGAAAATATGAAGATGGTATAATGTTCTGCTCCGAGTCAGAGGGAAAGGCGCCAATTCCACTGCTGAGATGTCCTCTTCAGCAGAATGATTCATAGAGTTGATTATATAAAGTATATATATTTTTTACTTCCCTGCTCTTGAAGTATGATACATAGAACTTGTCAGTAGATAAAATTCCATCCCCAAATATGCTAAAGTTATCATTTTACACTACCATCACTGAGGTTGTGCTAGATATAACCTTCAGAATGTCAAGCAGAAATCAATATAATTTCTATATGGCAGGCCCTTTTTTCCAAAGTGACTTAGCGGAGGTTATTGTACTTACCAATTCTACCATTATTTTTTTCTTTTCTGGAAGCAAAATATTACTTAAGAAAATATTCTTACGGGTGCTGTGTGATACGATTTGATCTGACTTTATGAATATATTGTTTACTCTTAATAATGTTTCTGAAGGGATCCATAATTTAGATATTACATTAAAAGATTTTCACATTATAGATTATATCTGAGAAGTCTGCATCCACTAGTCTGATGTCTTGCTCTTCAGGAGGGAGGATTGTGATCTGTGTTTTCCGAAGAGAGCATTTCATTGATATTGCCTACCTTTGTACGTATCTTATTTATGCTTATGGGTTCATGATAAAACCTGCCTATTTTCTTTTTCTTTTGTTCCCTTATATTTAGAACATTGGACAAGGCCACCTTCGCCAGTATCACCCCAATCCCTCAATGGTCATGAGATCTATCATCAACATGAATAACCCTTCAGTCATGATGCCACGAAACCAGCTGACCACGATCAACCAATCCCAGCTTAGTGCACAGCTGGGCCTAAACCTGAGTGGGCAGAATATCCCCCACACATCTCCCTCCCCTCCTGCCAGCAAGTCTGCCACCCCCTCCCCCTCCAGCTCCATCAACGAGGAGGACCCTGACGATAATAACAGGGTCAGTGAGTGTGACAAACTAATACCAGCGCTTCTGAATTTCCTCTCTCTCTTTCTCTCTCTCTCTCGGTCGTTTTCCTGCATTAAGGACTATATTGAAACGTCATTATTTCCCAGATATACCTTAAACCATTGCATTCACTGATACTGCCGGGGTGAAAGTCATAACGCTGATGAAGCATATTTTGACAGAACTGTCTAAATGTGTTGATCTAGATATGTTGATGTGGCTAATGTGATTTGCCACTCATAGGTGATAGGAGAAAAGCGCCCTGCCCCAGACACTGGCAAGAAGCCAAAGACGCCAAAGAAAAAGAAGAAGAAGGACCCCAATGAGCCACAGAAGCCCGTTTCGGCCTACGCCCTGTTTTTCAGGGATACACAGGCTGCCATTAAGGGCCAGAACCCCAACGCCACTTTTGGGGAAGTTTCCAAGATTGTGGCTTCCATGTGGGATGGACTGGGAGAGGAACAGAAGCAGGTACTTTTGTGGACATTGATTTCAATCTACTTATGGGTGGACATTGATTTCAATCTGCTAAATTGATGGTCATTCACTGAGTGATGAACAGTATTCAATTGAACGGCAGGATTTTGGAAGTAAACAACAAACAGCAAATATACGGGTTGGCTGTATTTAAAATTAAAACATTTTACTGTTGCGTTTAGGCATTGTAAAATATACAAAAATAACAACTGAGAGATGGAAATTTGTCTCTTACTACAATTAAGAAAATTGAAATTCAAACGGTGCGGCCACCATAAGCTTTTTTTTTTTCAAGAAACCCTGGATTCACCTTTTTGTGTTTATTATTATGTAGAGCATTTTCTCTAATGTTTAATTAGACATTATTCTCTAATGTCTTAATGATTAATTTAGTTGAAACTTATGCCTTTCAAACATGGCATATTCATTAATGGGTTATTTCCCCCAAGAACCCACAAATATCTGAGCAGATATGCTAAATCATGTGAGAATGCTTTGTGCCATGTGACCGGCACCCTATAAAATCTGGCAGCCTGAGCTTGAGAGGCTTAGTACTATTCAAAGTATTCCCCTTTCCGCCATTTTGTGAAGCGTTTCGTCACTGGAAATTTTGCTGCGACCATCCCGCACTCTGATCTGTTCCTGGCACAGTGCCGACAGACCCTGCCACCACGGGCACTGTGGTCGGTCTCCTGTTTCGCCCTCGCGGAAGGCAGACTAAGTTCTGGCCACCAGTTTTACTGTTGTATTGTTGTGCACTGTTCTTGTGTGGTTTTCTATTCATTCTGATTAGTCTCTGGCGAGGAGAACCCTACCTCAGAGGTGGTGGATTCTGAATGAGCTTATGCTGCTGATGTGGAGGGCTGTTTTCAGGCTTTCAGTGAGCTGATGTCGCCCCATTTACCCTGATTTTGGGATAGTGGGAGTTGTAGTCCATCCGGCCTCAGCCTCTGCAGCTGCGTGGTCCTGTGACATGCTCCACAAGCTGCACAGAGTAGAAGCTCACTGGCACTGCCTGTGAGCTTGGCCCTGCATGCCCAAACAAACAGTGTCGATATAACACCTTCCTGGCCTGCGTGGGGAGCTTCCACACCATTCTGGTGCCATACCATGGCTTAATATTGCCTTTGGCTGTCGGTGGGCTTAGCCCCGACCAGCTGGGGGAGCTTCAGCTGATTACAAGGCCGCTCATCCAGCAAGAATTTGGTCCATCTTCAAGCTATCTTTTACAGCGCTCAAAGGAGACTAGAGAATAAACAAAAGGGCCTCCGCTGATATGGTCCCTAGACAGCAGGTGCTACAGATGCTACGGCCCAGTAGGCAGTTATACCCTCTTCATCTTCAGGCACGACCCCTGTCTTCAGGGTCTTCCGGTCGGGGAAGGCTGCGGACATTCTATCCTCAGTTCCGGCTGGACTCAGACTGCTGCGATTTCTATTTGCCCCGTCTTGACTTGACAAATCTGCTCAGATATTTCTGGGTTCTTGAGGGAATGACCCATTAGTGATGGTTAATATTTCTGTTTTAGGGAACCATGGTTGTGGTAGTAGCCTAACATTTTGCACCCATCTTCTGTAGATCTATAAAAGCAAAACGGAAGCTGCCAAAAAAGAATATCTAAAAGCCCTTGCTGCTTACCGTGCCAGTCTGGTTTCAAAGGTAAGACTTAACTTTCATTTGCACACACGTTCAAAAAGTAAGCCTCATGACTCATTTTAAACTTTACTCTGTATCGTTGTATCTAGCCAAAGTCAGCCATCCTACCATTACAGTGATTGACATTACATCTTGGAAAGACTGTTGGTTGTTTTAAATATTGAGTCTATTTGATGCATTGGTACATTTAAATGGTTGAAATTTCATTTTTGGACTTTATTTTCAATGTTGCACTGTGGGCCAGGTTTGTGAATACCGACCCTGAGCTGAAACCAAACAGTTATATAAGGATTTGTACAGATCTAAACATTTGGTAATTTTTAATCTAGCACTGTAGAAATCTTTCTTGATATTAACTTAAAAACGTATGATCCTGTAGTAAATTTCTCAGATCCTAATTGCAGTGAGCATTTGAAACCCCTGTGTCCTCCTCTAACCCAAATCAACCTTCTATTTTCTGCCTCTCTTCTCAGGCAGCTGCAGAGTCAGCGGAAGCTCAAACTATACGCTCAGTCCAGCAGACGCTGGCCTCCACCAACCTTTCTCCCTCGCTGATGCTGCCTGCACCGCTGTCCCAGCATCCCTCCATGTCTGCAGCCGCCCAGGCCCTGCAGCAGGCCCTACCACGAGCCATTGCCCCAAAGCCGCTGCAGATGAGGCTTTCCGGCAGCCAGATCGTGACCTCCGTGACGGTGGCGCCTCAGAGCATGCCCCCCAACGTGCCCTCGCAGCTAATGGGCCAGATGGGCACCGGGGGTGCCATGGGGGCTCAACCCACGGCCGTGGCGCAGCTGAGTCCGCCCATGCAGTCGCCGCAGCAGCACCACCAGATGCAGCAGCTGCAGCAGCACTTGCAACAGCAGCAGCTCCACCACCAACAGATCCAGCAGCAGATGCAGCAGCAGCATTTCCAGCACCACCTCCAGCAGCAGCTGCAGCAGCACCATATGCAGCAGCAGCAGCAGCAGCATGTGCAGCAGCAACAGATGCAGCTACAACGCATGCAGATGCAGCAGTTGCATCAACAGCAAATGCAGCAGCTCCAGCAGCAGCAGCAGCAGCAGCAGCAGCAGCAATCGCAGTGTTCCCCGCCCCAACGATCCCCGGGAACACCACAGTCTGTGGGCGGCTCCGCCTCCCTGGGCAGCCCCCAGCCCACCTCTCAGCAGCAGCATCAGTCCCAAATACAGGCCCACGCTCAGGCCCACGCCCATGCCCACGCCCAGGTGCTGTCCCAAGTCAGTATCTACTGAGCCAAAATATATTTCAAAGAAGAGGAATATAATAAAAGCATCATTCAAGGTTGCTTTTCTAAGTTGCACTTAAGAAGTGTGTAAGAATTAGTATGTTTTACGAAGAACTGACCATTGTTTTAGACAGATATGCAGACACATGCATAAACGGACAAATATCAGAGATGGTCTTTGTCTATAAAATAGGCTGTATAACGAAGTCAATGGGTGAGTGCCTGTTGTTTGTTTGTTTGTTTGTTTGTTTGTTTTTTTCTTTCTTTTATTTTCTCCCAACCTCCAAACAATTTGAAACAGACATGAAAAGACATGCAAGAGACATTTTCTTATTTAATGACAAAGCTTTATTTATAAGATTTAATATTGTTCAGTCATCTCAACTAATGGGCAAGAGGAATGGATTCAGACGACATCTGTGGAACCGTTTTCTGCGTGGACACATCTGCTTTGTGATTTATTGAAAATGACATTTCAAACAATGGGGAATGCGTGGACTTGGTGACTATCTATACTGGTAACCAGTAGTAGGTCCATGTTTCTTCACAGGCCAGTAGTATATTGTGTGACAATACCCTTTTTGTCTTTTTTTTTTTTTCTCCCACTCCATTGCCTGTGAGAAATCCCAGATCATTATTTGATGCGTTTTAAGCCAGAAGGAAACTGAATGCATTCATTGGATGATGTGAACTAAAACCATAGAGGAACACGGCCGCTGGAATATACATGGGGTTTCCTAGACAGAGGAATGGACAGATGAAGATAAACACTGCCATAGACTATGTATGTCACTGTACGTCTTTAAGCTGTAATGGTAATCTGCTGTAAGCGTTTGGAAGGGACAGAAAATCGGACCAGCTTTCACCGGTTTGAGTGAAATGTCCTCAAACCGGTTCTCTTGAAAACCTCAGTGTACAAATCGCCATCAAAAAAAGACCACCCTTTGAAGTATTTGTCTTTACCTCAGACTTTTAACATGCCCACGAGTTATGTTTCTATCTTTTCCATGTTGTCTAATAAAGTGAATATTTAATGGCTAGTGTAAATGAGAGGATTTTGGTTAAAGCTGTCATGGTTGTCTTTTTCACACCATCCTTTGATAGAACCAACTTAACAGGAAAAAAAAAAAAAAACACAAAATCATTCATTGTACGGTCACTCAAATTAGGGTTTTTTTGTGCCAGCCACAAAGAAATCTGTAAGAATAAAAAGAGGAAGGAGGTACATTTTTCATATCATTTGTTGTAAAGTTTTAATATGTGAGGCTTTAATTAAAAAGATTAGTAAAACGACCTGTGCATTGCTACATCACATAGTGCATTTCTGCTGTTTTATACTTTTTTATGAGTTTCAATAGCAGCAATTAAGTTGTTTGTATTTTGCTTACAGGGAAAAAAATGCTTTGAAATCTGTCAATAGAATAAATGCATTTCAGTTTAAAACTAAATCTGTTTTTGAGCTCTTAATAGGCAAATTAATTTAATGAGGTTTGCTTGGTCAGTTAAGAATAAAAAAAGAAGAAACATTCCATTAGTAATATTTTAGCCATAATTTTGTATGAAGCATTATATATTTCTCAGTGTCTTCTTGTTTGCAATTAAAGAGAATGATCACAAACACTTATTTCAATGAATGGATTCATTTCAAACCTTGTCAATAAACATGGAAAAAGTGGTTTATATTTCGTCGATAGTTTAAATTAAACACAATTAAACAAAATAAAAGGCTCAAGCCTTCTACGTTGCCCATACATGTTTTTAATATTTGGTGGTTAGAACCGAAAACCGAAACAACGTGGAAACTGGACACTGACACTCGCCTCGATAGCTGTCCTGTCCCATTCTCGCCCGTCAGCACTTCCAGGTCTGGGACTCTTACAACACGTGGAAATCAATACATTTTCAAAACGTCCTCTGGGTGTATTCGTTCTCATTCAAAAACAGCAAGTGGGGAAAGGAAAGACAGCAAACGCTAATTATCCTGAATCCAGAATTGGAGTGCGAGGCCAAACCCGTGTTTTTTTATTATTATTATTGACCAGAGGTTTGTCCAAACAATGTAACGTTCAAATTGATGATAGTAAAAATATGCCCGAGTACGTTTTTAACACATTTATTGAAGTTTTTGTGGTTAATTTATAATATGTGCGGGATTTGGTGCAAAGTTGCTGCAGTAATGATTTTCTCCTCCGTTCTTTGTGGTTACAATTCCCATTACTCTTGCATGATTAATTACAGCATCTGTCCTGACAGAGGTAGTAGTGGAGGGGCCTGTTGGAAAACTGCAAATATTCGCTGGCAACAATCTTAAACCGCTTATGATAAAATGAAAATTAAAAACAGCAAGTGTTGTGCATGACCTGAATCTTAATAAGGGGAATAAGATCATGTTGAAGTGGGTGTCCATGGCTACCAAACATACAGTTTAAAAACACACAATAATGAGACTCTGGGAAAGGCATTTATTATTCTGCAAAGATTTACAGAGCAGAATATTAATAATGCATGTTGCTCTAGTTATTTCATAACCACTTAACATTATGTTTGCTGTGTACAAATATTTCACAGCAAGTGTAGTTTTCAGTTCAATTGATGTAAATGAATAGCTATAAAATATTTTTAACATGCATTACAAATTTTTAAAATGGTTTGTATATTAATAAGCAATTATTTGCTTAAAAAACAACAAACTTGTAATTTGTCTTGTGTTATATAAGTGTTTTAAACATCCCCTTAAATTGCTGGTCCCTACTTTTTTAAATGTCCTACTAAATACTCTGGGATTAATGACGACACAAGCTGCAGGAAGTTTCCGTTACGAGGGTAGCTACAGGCACATTTCGTTGTTAACTGGAGAAAAATTAGTTTAACGAAGCAAACAATACGGGATTTTTGTATTAAAATTATAATTGTATTATCTGTACAATTTGCAATGGCAGGAATACTACATTTTCAATTTGACCCTAGCTATTTACAGAGGACAGGAGCCATTTTTAGAGCTAGTATGAAGACAGCTTGTCCGTAGTTTTGATTTGTTTTATTGGCACGAACACTTTGGCGGACAAACTGTCTTTATATTACCTCTAAAATCTTCTGCATCCTATTACGAGCCCTCGTTATATTTTAATGTTATTTGTCGAGGCAGCAAACGGAAACAAAATTTAAAACAAAAATGTATTTTTGCGCATGGACTTTCTTGCAAATTTTACAGCTAACAAATTTACTCAATTTATTTGTATGTAACGCAACCTGAAGTGACAGAACTGGGGATATATACATTAGTCTCATAATTATTTAGAAGCTTTTTATGTTTAAAGGAGTATTTAAAGCACCTGAGACTCTGAAACAGTGCTGCCTATTATAAGAGGAGTGAACTGAACGTATCGAAGGTTGAAGGAGGCACGAGGACAACTGAAGCCGAGTGCAGAATAATTTTGGATTAACTGAGTAAATAAACTGGCATGGTGTCAATAAAGACCTGCATGCATAAATAAACAAACTATCCTACAGCGGTCAAAACGCTAGGACATACTCCGGAATTATCAATATTATTTATTTATTTATTTTCCCTCGCCACTACTGTTTCTCTCGGCATATTTAGGACTGGTCACTAGGTCCTCACGTGAGGTCAAGTTGCAGTCTCCCCTGTAGAACTACCTATCCAATTATAATTTAGTACTTTAACAATTTTTAGTCCATTGTATTGAAAAATTATGATAATATTTACTTGTTTTTGTATAGGTATTATTTCAAGATTTAATTGCCGCACGATGGATTCCCCCACGTGTTGGAGAGGTGGTGGCATAATCCAGGAACCAGTCTTAAACAAAAATAGCATTTCCAGCCGGAGCTCCTTTACGGCAACACAGTGGCCATGCTGCAGTCATGACCGGTCATCATGGAGGTAACTACCTAGGTGTTGGGTGAGTGGATGAAACCAAAGTAAAACAGAGCTCGGTAAAATATGAACCCAAAGTCAATAAGGTTATTGTCATGGTGTCAATTGTGTTATTTATATGAAGTGAGGTATATAGTGCTATTGAGCGTTGACATGCTTTGAAAGGGAAATTATGAGGTATATGGATGTTGTTACTGTTTGGATGAGTCACCTGATAGAAGTTGGACAGCCTCGTTTCAGATGCTAGCTCTGAAAATCCAACACATTAATGGAAATTGGGCAACCCTTTTAAAAAGCCATTTAGATATTTTGATGTATGATAATGACTTTGCACGACCATATGACCCAGATTGTCTATAGTTCTATTCAACTCTGACAGCCTATTTCTTTACACGGCAGCGGTCAAATGTTTGTCTGTGAATTGGAGGAGGAGCCAGTTGTGGATCGAACACGGCGCTGTGCTTTCCTGCTCACTGCACCCGTACAATGTAGGTACAACAATGGCCCTGCTGCTGCTGACCTGCATAGCCAAGGCCAGTGGCTGTGAGATGGTCAGAGTCAAACCAACCATATGGGCCATCTTTGATTAATGTGTCACTTTCAAAGATGCAGATTGGTCTATGGCTTTCAAAACTAGGCTATCAAAAGATGGTTATATTTTTTATTCAAAACTGGAAATCCTAATATAAACCCCTTTCGTTGTTTCAAGTCATAGTTCAGCAATAACTGCAAAGAAAAAACGTAAATAAGAATTCGGGGATTGATTCTTATTGGATTCATTTCTACCACTGACTTGGAGCAACCCCCCCCCCAAAAAAAAAAAATAATGCTGAAAGGTGTATGTTTTTAGTAAACAGTTTTTGCCCTAGGACTTGTTTAAACTTGATGATCCATTATCATTTCCTCTCAATTTTGACATTATTTTTTAATGCGTTAAAGTGGTTTTGAGCATTCACATTTTTAATGTGTGCAGATCATTCATACTTCATCAAAACAGGGTATTGCTGGAAGGGGGTGCATCCATTTGTAAGTCACTGTATTTATTGAGTAAATTCCAACGCCTATACCATCACTGTCAGTTCAACAGGCAATGGTTTAATTAATGAATGCATGCATATTCCATAAAGGCTTATGCAATTCATGGTCCTAGCTTAACCCAGCATCAACAGGGTGTGAGGGAAGGGTAGCTACACCCAGGAAGGGATGCTAGTTCATTACAAGGCAGGAGAATGTCAGACACTCCACGCACACACAAATTTCATAGATGGCACTCTACCCAACCCGTAAGTCTTTGGAGATGCAAGGAGTACTCAGAAACTCCAGACAGCCAGTGACTTAAGCTAGATTCAAACCAGGAGCGTGGTACTAAGCACGTGGTACTACACCAACACTAACGGCCAAGGCACCATCCACCCACAATGATTTCAATAAAAACAAAAATATATATGCAAATATAAACTGCTGCCGACCTAGACGTGACAATCATAAAATTCAAAGCAGTATACTAGGAAATTAGCAAACAATTTACATAGGCTATATGTTGACTGATATTGGCACATGACTGGTACTGGGGCTATTTGTTAAATCCATGTTCGGTTAGGTCCCGGGATGGGTATGTTCAATCAGTCAGTCATTTACAATTTAATGATGTCAAATTTATTTTAAAGATTATTTAGAGCATTAATTTTTTTTAAAAATATTTACATAAATGTTGGTCAATTTCTTTATTTTTGATTTCATGGCATCTTTTGAGGATATAAAATATTTTATTCACTAATAAATGATTATCTCTTCAAAAAAATGAAAACCCAAATCCATCACTGTTAGTATTGTTTGCCGTTAAATTTCACGCCAATACTGTTCTTGATTAGGAAGTCACTGTTTAGAGCAATGATTTAAGGTACGCAAAATATGTTATTTGCTGCTATCATAAAATGTTTAATGGCAGCCTGTATTTTATTTTTCATTTATCTGACACCGAAACGTGTGTTACAAGGAAAACGCAACATCGTAGATTGTTTCGTTATTTCCTTCATGTCTGATATATATGCTCCCATTTACCTGTTTGGGATATTATTATAATAAAACATCAAATTAATGTTGATGACAATGTTGGTCTTGATAACCCTATAATGATTATACTCTCACTTTTTAATTTGGCTTCGTGTTATAAAGGGTCAGTATAATTTTTTAAGTGCTAATGTATTGCTCCACATTTTTTTTTTTTTTTTTTGGGCTGATCTGAACTAATTTAGTTTTTATTATTTATTGAATAACAACAGATGTTTCTGTAAATAAACACACTGAGAAAGATGTTGTGTAAGCACTCCATTCCAGAGTTATGTAATTCATTGGTAAGTTATGTTCTTGTTCATAGGTGCTGTGAGAGAAAAAATAACCGGATCAATGTCTCCGCACATGGTTTTTGTGCTTAAACGACATGTGGTCTGGTGTCACCAATATGACGGTAAGCAACATTTCCTTAGATTTCTCAAGGTCCAAATGGTCTATCCCTAGCCATCCGGAAGTCATCTCTATATTTAAATAAAACTACTTTATCACATAATAGGTTTTTATTCCTTGCGGTTTTGATACACTTTTGCTTTGATCCCTGTGTAAAGTGAGAGAATGCGGTACCTGAAATATCGAGATACCACGGTGCTATAGAGCCACGTATTCATGCCACTTTCAGCAGGGAAAAGCACTTTGTCTTCAGTTGTACTTTATCGGGGGGCTTAGACATCTCAGCCCAGAAAGAAGTGAGCAAGGCAAGCGAATTGGAAAGGCTTGGGAAAGGTCAACGGGACTCTTGTTGAGGCCATCCAATTAGAAAGAAAGAAAAAAAATGTTCCTGTTTGCGTGTTCTATTACAAAGGGGAACCGAAACGGAACTTCCCTGGCCAGCTTTTGCCAGGGCCCCTGGCGTCTTTAACTGGTCTTACTGGGTCTAAATTTAAGGATTTAGAGCTTGACCAGGGACAGAAAAACAGTATTCCTCATCTATATCACTGTTGGCCTCAGAATTTTATGACATCAGTTATGGGATCCCAAATTTTCATCTTTTAAATTTATAGTATTCCGAAAGACTATAAATATTCAAACACCGCTGTGTTTTAGAACAAGGTCAGAGAGTTGTAATTAAAATATTATTTGTATTTGGACTATAAATCACTATATTCCCCATAATTTAAATAGAATTAAATTCTGTTTTTTTCCGCCCATAGTTATAGAGTAAGAAAAGAGACTGTCGAAGTCAAATTATAACTTTCTCCTCTGAATTACCTCTGCAGTTTTGTTAATGTCAAGAGAGATTATCTTAAGAACCACAGACCACATTTCATGCTGGCACTGGAAGATAATACATTTTACTCAGTATCATCATTATTCACCCCCCACCACGCCCATCCTTTTCTTACCAGTCAACCCTAGTACACAATTTTAATTTAGTACGGTACTGCTCTCAGGATGGAACTGCAAGTAGTTAACATTAGTGTCTTCATGTCACATCAAGATTCAAATAGTTTGTCATAATTTTTGATTGTTGTCAGTTTTTATGTATTTCATAGGGTTGTCCACTATAATTAAAAGCAGAGCATTTAAAAATGTTGGGCTCAGCAAGACAAATGGGAATCAATAAGTATGTATTGGATATTGTTTAATGGATTGTTTTTTAGGAAATGTGAACATTTTAATACCCAATGTGTAAACCCATATAGGATGACTTCAAGGGAGAAAACAAAAATTAATTCCTTAAGTACAATCCGGGAAAGTTTCCACAGTCTTCAATGTTAACCTCTAAAAGGTCATCGAACAAACATTTAAACTCCAGTGGACAAAAAAAAACAAAAAACAAAACAGTCAAGCCACAATAAAATCACACAACTTTACAGAAACAGACTTTTGTCAGTTGTGGGGCAACAGCCACTGAGCGTTTGCAATGGCAATAACATCTACAGCTTGCTTCTGAGTTTAAAAAAAGAAACGGGACCACCGGTACCCATTTTAGCCTCTGCACTGGACAAATGAACATTTACAAGGGATTCATGCAGCGATCAAGCTGCTTATGTTTGGCCTTTTCCTACTGATGTCATTTAGATATTTCTTTACTGCACTGATCTGCTTACACAGAGATGCTTTTTAAAAAATCATCCTGCTCAATTTCAGAATACAGAATGTCTGCTTTGTTCTGAGTGAGAATCCATCTGTACATGCACAACCCTGCATATTTTACCCTGTGGTCACCATCCAATTCCTTTCATCAGTGCTTCACGGGCTTTGTGAATTTTTGTTGTTTTTTTTCACCACAGAACTCAACTCTGAAATTGCTTTCTATTGCAACTTACTTAGCTTGTTAATGTAAGCTATTACTGATCTCACATGTTTCTATGGCAACTGAACTGATAAAGTGTACCAAGAGACCAAAATGATAGATTACATGTGCTTGCAGTGTCATATCCAATTACCTCAAACTGACTGTATACCACACTATGCCAGTACTCCGTAGTAGATCAATAAATATGGACAAAATCCAAAAAGGTTCCCCTATCTCTTTTTCCATTCAGAGGCAAAGAAACTGAGACAGATCATAGTGCTGTGATGTGTACTCGCTGCTGAAGGGGGCAGGTGCTGCATAGACACCATTCAGACTTGGCCTATTCAGTCCAAACTCTTCTAACGCTCCATTCATGCATAGCAAAACACCATCTGCTCCTGTTTTGCCTCAAGCAATCACAGCTGACCAAAAAAAACCCCATGATAACAGCTGTTGCGAAACAAAAGCCAAACAAAGGGGGCAAGGAAAGGTTAGACACAAGTCAGTTGCTGAAAAATATTTTGTGAAGTGGGTGATGGAAACAGTAGGCTTTTCAGATGTTTGGTGGAAAAAACAAAATCAGTTGGAGAAGGGGAGATATTTAAGCCATAGGTCCAGGGGATCCATCAAGCAGGTTAGGTGGTAATAGATGGCTGGATATAAGGGCTACGTTTGGTCACTTCGGTCTTCTGTACTTTTAAGACGAAAATGAATGAATCTCCAGCTGATGGAATAGAACCATGTCTTGGCCTCCTTGTAGTGAGGGGTGCGAGCATCATATGTATGTATGTTTGTACATAAACATTTGTGTATACACACACACACACACTGTGGCCACTTTATTAGCAAGTTGTTATAGCAAGTTGACCCCCTGAGTTGGAACGTCCTGAATTCATCAGGGTACGGGGTCGTCAAAGTCTTGTAAGCGTGGCACAGAGATGCCGGCCTGTGTCAACTCCTATAAGTGTTGCAAATTGGATGATGGAGGATCTCTACTTTGAAAAGCTTGTTCCATCTTCTCCCACTGATGCTCAGTTGGATTATGAACTGGTGAGTGGAAGCCAACACAGTAAGCTGAATTGCACGTAGTGTTAGGGGAAACCTTTCTAGACCATCCTAGCCATTATCTAGACAGATACACTGCCAGCATGAAGGGATGCACCTGATCAGCAATAAGGTTCAGATGTCCGGTGGCACTCAAACGGTGCTACACTCCTAACTAGGGACCCAAGGTGTGTGCCATAAAAACACATCACACCACCACGTGATAACCCCAATAGGGTTGCTGTTTAAAAAATGTGTCTGACACCAACTACTGTGCACTGTTCAAACTTGCATAGACCCTTTAACTTGCCCAATATACTTGCAAACAAAGCGACTCCCTTGGTACCTGCCTACCTGCTTTAAATAGCATAGTCTGCACACTATGTGGAAGGACTTCCAACAGCCTGCTTACTTCCCTGGAAAGATTCTTATGGGCTTAAATGTCGTTGAAGCCAGAGCACCGTTCACCAAAATCAGCACAGTTAAAACGCTGCCACTATGAACCCGCCATTACCGTTACTCGGTTTCACGGGCACAGCACAGATTGTATTTTGCTTTTGAAAAGTGCTGTTTCTCAAACAGTGTAAAGCACAGAAATACCACTCAGGGCAACTACTGTTTTTTCCTAGTTAACAATATTTGTTCTCTGCTTTAGTATGTGTTCAGAAGTCTCTGTGATGATATGAGAAGAGATGAGGACTGTCTTGATCATTTTTTATTGGCTGTAATTTCCTGGCGAAACTATGCAGTTCCCCCACCCCCCAGTTTCTTCTGTTTAATGCAGAGGCAGCATTCATTATTTCTTTGCCGAGAGGGTCTGCCTCTCTTGAGAAGAACAAGTGTGGGCTGTGTTTTTGTCAAAAGGGGGTTTCAGTGCTTGACCCGAGAACTCATTCAGCGCTCAGAGTGATCCATTGTTTGTGCTCTCTCATTGTTTTTGCGTCAGGGAGGGGGGGCCCGAGCGAGGAGGAGAAGGAGCTGGGAGTTTGTGTGCCAGGCCCACTGAATTCTCCACACCTTCAAACCGCGGTCCTCCCCTGAAACTTCCCATCTGAAATCAAGTCACCGTGTTCCACGGAGTGCACCTCCTGAGCGCAGCCACAGTGGGGAAACTTTTTCCTCACTTTGCTTACGTTTTATACACATCACTGTCCATGAAGCTGCAACTCCAAACTCCAATACAACACTGACAAAATGCAACATAGAGAAACCTCCTGCAGAATTTCTGCTGCAGAATATGCTGAATTTAAAAGAACATCTCTTGTTAATGATTCAGAAGCCCAAGAACTGATCAAGGTTCTATATCAAATACAGCTCCATTAAATAAGGCCTGTATCCAATTCAGGTTGGAAAAATACACTTTGACCACTGTCCTTACACAGACTCTAAGGAAGGCTCTTTTTTTTATTTTTTAGCTGTATCAATATGCTAGTATTGATATGCTATGCTAGTTAGTTGGGTTTTGAAAGACTAGTTTTTAACTGGTCTTACAAGTTAAAGGCCCCCCGCGCTAGTGCGTCATGTCTAATGGCTAATAAACATACGACTACTGGTAACCAGTGACAAATTACTGGCCACATGATGGGAGGCTGATAGGGAGTATTCTGTAGAGGGTTTGAAACAAACATTAAAATATATAATTTGAAGCAGTTTAATCAGTGGCTGATGCCAATCTGTCTTTTGCTCCGATGTCACCTGTGGGGGAGGAGGTCAGTGTATTTATCATATTGGCCCTAATGTGCTAATTCTGTGTCCATAACGTGCGGCAGCGTCATCAATCAACGTGACATTGAAATACCTCGCCCTCCCCCTCGTTTCCCCACATCCTTGCCTTCTCGGAGCTCAGCCTCACACCAAAAGGGTCATCTCATCACATTTCTTCACATTAGAGCATTGTTCCTTTTCCTCAATTTGAAAGGAGCGCATACTGCCATTGCTGATTAGTAGATTCTTTATGGAGGTTTCTTGTTCGTTTTGTTTTTTGAACACTTGGTCTGAATTTGGTCGGATCAGAAGTGTCTGACTGGTTCTCTTTAGCTACATGTCCTCACCCCGCATGTAGCCCCCCTGGATTTGTTTCAGCTTTGTGGGCTATATATACATTGAATTGTTCTTCAGGGAAACGTTTTTTGTTGTTGTTTAACCAATGTTATTGTTGGTAAATTGCTATCTAGCATTGCATTTAAGATAAGGAAATTCACTCTGCACTCCTTCACATGTTCAACAATGTCTTCGCTTCAGCTAGGAAATCTGTCCTGATTTTTATATCATATAAAATCTGTGTTTTCTGAATGGAATGATCAATAATGGATGTGATCTCATGAGTTATTTAACAGCCTTTTTAAAGAAAACCTACAGTGAACAACAAAAACAGAAGCATTGTAGCTGCTGACAGGGTTTCTTTTACAGTTAGTGATTCCAAGTCAAGTAAATCATAAAAAAATAATGTTATTTGACTTCCAAACATTAAAGGTGACAATGCTAATTCAGCAGGTGTAAGTCGTACGTGAGCATTTGTTTTGACCTTTACTCTGGCTATGAGAGACGGTACCTCACAAGATGAACCGCATTAAAAAGTAAATAGTGGGGCTTTATGAAAAGGTCAAGACACATGTTTCTGGAAAATCTGCTATTAGTTTTGGCCAAGTGTGATAGACTTTATTCTAATTAGAAAAAGTGAAAAGAAGACAAAGTAGTAAAATTGCAAGGGATTCAGTCCGAAAACATTTTTTGGTATCAACCTTATAATATGAAAATTATTGATGTCGCTCTGCATATTTTGTTCTCGGTTTGTGAGCTGCCAAGGTATGAATTTTTGCAAGCAAAAATTTTTGTATCTTTTTTCGAGTATCGATTTTGTGAGCAACGATCCTAATCCTAGGATAAATCAATTGCAAACCAAAACTAAAATCTCACATTCTTTGGTGGAATGTAAAGATAAATAATTCTGTTGACAATTCTGACATGTGAGGACTAAAACAAAGCATGTAAAACACAAATGCACGCAGGCGCACAGAGCCAAGGTACAGTGCACTGATGTTATGTGCTCCTAAGTACCTCAACCTTTTTTTCCAGGCTGCATATACTCTATCTGTATCCTCTGGGGGTTAGTGTGTGCATTTAGAGGTCATTGCGCTGGGGTGGGGGCCTGCAGCCGATACAATGGGGGCATCACGACAGCTGCAGGGTTCTCAGAGCGGGGAGTTAACTAAGCCCAGGCAAGCTCCTCCCACGGTGCGCTCGCTATTGTTGTCCCCTAGTTTTTCCCCTCACTCCTTATTTAGCCAGGCTGAATAGTAAGAGACCCAATGGCCAAATGCTAATTATGTCACATGTCACATTTCTCAGTTCCTCAGCTAAAGTTAACCACCAAAAAATGACATACCTCTCTCACAAATGCATGAATGTCTGTTATGCATTCACTGACTGAAGATTTGTTTTTCTTTGGGGGTGGGGGGGGCGGTGGTTTCTAAGAACCAGGTGTTATTGCTTCTTCTAAAAGAAAAAGCTAACCAAATACAATGCACCCTGGAATGCTATAACAAGGTAGTTCATTCCAGTTGTAACTGCAATGAAAAGCATTATTTGCAAATTATTTGCAAATATGTCATTATGAAGACAGACTTCAAGACTATTCATATCAAAATCTTTGCTCCAACTGACCCAGTTTTGGTTAACGCTTTTTTCATGTTTGTAGTCAGTTTAAATATGTGGGAGGACTAAACTACTCAAATTGTAATAAATTAAAAAAAAAATAAAAAAAATCTATGATTTTATTATTAAATAAATTATATCAGATTACTTTGGTCGTCAATGAAAGTTCCATTAAACCATGGTTTATTAATGAAAAAAAGGAATCTTCGGTTTAGTTTATAGTGATATTATAGTGATTTATGTGAAAAACACATTAATATAGATATTCTGAATACAATATACAAATATAGTGTGACATCACAGGCATACTGTGCTGAATAGAAGTCCACAATGCGATGTTTGTTTACATTCAGAAGCCCAATTCCCACACCTAATTAGTGCAATGTCTGAGCACACGCACACGATCGTGTCCACTTTCATCTGTGGCGCACGCAGCCTTGACTTTCTGGATGTAAATCCTGGCTGTAGTATATGCGGCCTGTTGTCGGTTCCGATTTTCCGTGGAGCGTTTGTACAGGTGTTCATAGCTCAAAGCGCCATCAGGATGAAGTGATTGGATTCGGGGTGAATTGCCTGTACTTTGGTAATGGTTTAGAATACCATCCGTCATGTTTATGCCTCGGCGGAAGGTAATAAAACTGTGTTATATCGCTGCTTGTCAAAGTGGATGTTCTGCTTGGGTGCAGTGGATGAAAAAAAGCTGTCACTGCACCAGTTGTGTTGCGGTGATTATATTTTACTTCTTATCACAGTAGGCAACAAACAGAAAACCATTTCAGTGTTTGCTTTCACAATTTTCCACTGGAAGTCATGTAAAATCTGGGAAAATAATTCACAAAAAACATCATCAGGTTTTGTGTGTGTGTATGTGTGTGTGTGTGTGTGTGTGTGTGTGTATATATAGTGTGTACAAATTCAGGAAAAAAATGCTTTGAAGTATGAAAAGCAAGAACAGCAAGGGGATACTTGCTGAATAAGGTTGCCATGCTGGTATAAATCTGCAGAGCATAAAGAAAAATATTTGGGCTGCTGTCATACATAATAAGGTAGTTTAGCAATTCAAAATCCTTGCAAAGTCTTCTAGGTTTATAAATAATATATCTGGCCTTGGACTTCAAAACCCCTTGTAGAAGTGAACAGTAAATATCAGGTTAATGAATCTTTGGAGAAATTCCAGTTTAAAGTGCCTGCTAGTTTCAAGATTTAAAGCTAAACCGTAAGGATAGAATCTATTGCCCAGGCCAAACGTGGCAGTGTTCCAGTGCAGTGTTCTCCAAACAATAAAAGAGATTGCTGTTCCAAAAAGTACAATCAATACATCAGGACTGCATGGCAACAGTCTCTTAAGATGAAAAGGTCACAGATGCTATATAAATTCTTTGCAATAATAAAAAAAAAAATGAGATGAGATGGTTTTTCTATTACGTTTCTCATTCTCATTTTTTTTCTTTTTTTTTTCATTTTCTCTCTCATGTGGTGATTCACTGCAATGATTCTGAACAAGCTGATTTTAATTTGAATTTTCTGTTTTCGGTGTAATAAAAACTGACACGACAGTGTGCCTCAGGCAGAAACATCTAATGAGAAAATGAAATTAGTTTTTCAGTTGGCTGATCAGAAACATTGTATACATAATAATCAAGCATTTGTTTGAGGTGTGTGTGTGTGTGTGTGTTAAAATATTCCAAATAAGAACTGTTTCTGTGTCTTTTTCTTCTACTCGATTTGGTCCATCTTCGAGCCTTTACAAGTAAGAATGGTGTACGTCCCATGTGTCAGCACAAAGTTTCTTTTATGCGGAGCGCGACCCATAGTATGGCCAAGGTCCAGTTTATCCCACTGGCACGCCGTTAACTTTATTTTCCTTCACTGTACCTTTCGTTTGGGAGACTTTGGTCGACATGAATGATGTATCATCGATGGATGTCAATTTAAATAGTTGCGATCTTGTTAGAACAACCACAATCTTGAGTAAATCACAATAGTTCCTTTTTTCATGGCTCTGTAAATGTGTTTGCATGTCAACTCGGAGAATGCATGGCTTACGGCTTAAATGGAACATGGGGCACAGGAGTATGTGAGTGTAATTTTAAACAGCTGTCTATTACAGGCATGGTGGTCTTTTGTAGAGGGAACTCAGGGGGGTGTTAATGACTGGTCCGACATTGTAGACTGGAGAATGACCAATAGACATGGAGTGTCATTATCCTTGTAAATTGGTTTCTGCTTCGACCCCAACCCCCCCCCCCCAAAACTGCTTACTAGCCACGTACCCCACTTCATGTTATCTCCTCATGCACTCAGGTTAAGTGTTGATTGGTTGAATTAATTTTTCAGTACTTGTGAAACTGAATATTCTAAATGCTTGCAGAATCCCCCCTTGCTGTTATTGACAAACGTTTGGCTAACAAGTTTATTAGCCGCAGGTTTGCGTTCCAGTGGTGTTCAAAGCAAGATCTTCATGGGATCAATAGGAAGACATACGTGTTGAGATTCGTACTGTTTTTCCCATGTCGCCATTTTTACATAATTTGTCATCTGACAGAACAAACGACAGGGAACACATTTATTGTCTACCATGTTTTCTCCAGTATTCTTCTGGGGAACACCTGCAGTGATGACATTTGTTTAAAGAGAAAACTTACTCTGGATCCGTTGGCATGTAGAGGCATCTAATTAATACAACTGGGTAAACAATCAGGCAGAATATGTAGTGAGCCAGCCAGAAAAACTAGCAGGTGCCAGTTTTTTTTTTTTTTCTTGTTTTTTTTCCAATGCCCATGAGTATGAGCTCGCTGGATGTACAGGCCAGTGTCTGGGTGACTGCAGGACTGCTGGGGACACTGCATAATTGGTAGCGAGAGGATCTGTAGAGTTGAGCAGCTATATCTGTCACTATTGAGAACATAGAAATTGGTTAATGTGTGGTTAGATTGGAAAGCACTGACAAGCTGTGTCATATGAATATCTCTCAAATTGGACACGAAAATAAAGTATTGAGTTCTCCCTTCTATTTTGTAACCTCAGTACACTTACAGGCCAAAGTAACTCAGAATAACATCAGAATGGACCTCGCATTTGAAAGCGATCAGTACAATTTGTTTTGCAAATTTTTTAAACATATTTTTAATAAAGACAATTCAATTAAATTAAAACAAAAGTAAAAAGTAACCTTAACCTTTTTATTTTACACCACTCTGAAACACTTACAATCCACTTATCAAATTACCAATGCTTTCACTCGCCAGTACGTTCTGGATGAATTGCCAATGCAGTTCAGACCAACGAGCTAATATATTTATATTATTTCATAGTATGCCGTGTCCTTAAGAAAATATTTTAGATATAGTGGAAAATATTAATTCATGCTTTCATTTTCCATAACCGCTTATCCAATTCTGAGTGGTGGGGCGCCGTAGCCCGCTGGGCAGAAAGCAGGGTGCGTCGCAGGGCAGGAGACCTACAGACATACACACTCAGACCCATGGCCAATTTAGCCGTTGCCAATCGCCCCATTGCAAGTCTTTGGACAGTGGGAGGAAACCAGAACACCCTGAAGGGAACCCAGGTGAAGATAGGAAGAATCTGAAAACTCTTCTCAGACTGTTTTCAAAACCAGGGCCTTGGTGCTTTACGGGGTCACGATTCATTTCGCACATGTAGGAAATTAAGAAATCCTGCTGAAACTCTGGACAAGCTCTGTGGAAAATCCCACCCGTTTCATTTAAAACTTCAGCTCAGACCAAATCAAAAGTTTGACAACCCGCTAATCATGTATTACAAAATTGTATTTAATAGTGTTATCTCTTCTGTATCCTATTTCTTCTACTCATAAAAATAAAAATCTATTAAATGTGGTTATGTAAAGTGTTATTAACAGGCTGCAATTTTTTTTTTTCTGTAATACCACCTGGGGATGTGCAAGCTATGAACACTAACTGAAGAAAACAGATCAGGATACGCTTGGCATTCTTATGCGAAATCCTGCGAACAAATCAGAAGTTCCAAAGCCCACGCTTGTATTAAGCTGTACCTTGAATAATGTTTTCTTCACTGAATGCAAGCTGCACACGGAAGAGACCAGCATCAGACCGGCTGAGAGCAACCCAACACCCACAGTACTCCCTTCCAGCTACTGTGCTCTCCACTCCCACACCAGCTGACAGAGCCCCACATGCCTCACTGCCTCTGTCGATACTCGCGGTCCATCTGCTGCTGGGAGACAGCAGAACAAGGGAAGGATCAACAGAACCGTAGAGGGGCTGTCAGGACATGCAGCAGTGCTGACGGACACAACGTGGAGAGGGATCAAACCTTTTGGTTCACCAGCAGCAGCCTAGATCTGACAATACTGGACATACAAATTGCACCTCCAGTTGTGGTCAGCATTTTTCATAGCACAGCAGAGAGATTGAGCAGAATTCTAAGTCTTTGTGGTGAAACGGCTAAAAAGTTAAACCTCACATGTGGAGATGATGTTGATTAAAAGCGTGGAAAACCAATACGAATATAGTTTAATATTTAATAGTGTTTTCTTGTTTAGTTGTTAAGATAAAAATCTAGATATATATATATTTTTTATTTTTTTATTTCACAATAACAAAATAAACAATATGTGGATTGTTCAGTCATATCCAGATGTTTCACTGCACCAGAGGATGTCTGATAAAAAATGTGTGATGTGGTTCTAACATTTTAATCTTTAGTGTATAGTGAAATTCATAAAAATAAAAAATAAACAACCTTCTGTAGAATGGCCTCATATGAAAAGTTTTGGTAAAATGATGAAAAGGTTGTGAATTTAATAACAGCAGTCATTTGTAGCAGTCAGTCACCCGTCTGGGTTCATGGGACTGTCTTTGTCCCTGTGCCCGCCCCCGTCCTCCCCCCTTCATCATTATTGTGTGACAGGGTGGCCTCTCTCCAGGGCTGCCCCAGGTCAGGCCCCTCGGCCCTGTGTCAACCCCCCCCTCCTTTCTGGTCTAGATTTTACTCATGTCCAATCCTCTATCCGTCTCGGTTGCAGAACTTTTAAAAACGAAATGATTTCATTCCAGTTTTGGCAGGCAGCTTTTTAATATTTCTGAAAAGTTTTGAAATGATTTACACAATTATTATTGCTGCATAATATTATTTCATTATGTCACAGCCTAAAAAAATACGTGCTTATGTTAGACCAGCAGGGATGGAAATATTTATAAATAGGTATCGCATTGCAATCAGCAATTTCCATCCCTACAGCTGTAACTTTAGGCTCCAGAGAACATTTTGCTAATTCAGCTACCTAAAAGTGACAAAAGCGACTGCTTCTACTCAGTTGTTCATAATCTGCAGTGATTTGTTCTTATGTATTTTATAAATTTGGGCTAATATATACAATACGTAAATTGATTTTTAATGTTACTTATTGCAATAATATCATTAGAATCTCTCCCATGTTAATCTGGATATCACTAGTCTTCCTCCACCGAACCTTAATTGTCATGCTGTTTAGCTTGAATTTTGTGTTACTGCTGCATACAGGACAGGTTTGTTTCAGCAAGAGCTTTGCTTCAGTGACCAAAGTCTCCTGAATAAAGCAACCTACAGGAACTAAATCAAACCTTTGGCAACCCCGCTCATCGCACTTTACATAGCTGTATTAAATAGCTTTCATTTTTTTTTTCTGAGTGGAAGAAATAATATATTTACCAGGCAGAGAAAATGCTGTTAAATACAATTTGTATTAAATGCATTTGGTTTTGATTTGGTCCCAGCCTTGATCTCCAGTTCTCAACATTGAAGGTGTGTGTGTTCGCTGCATGTCGGTAGAACTTTCCCAACCAGGGTGATGCATTAATCTGTTCAAATGTGTGCATTTAGGGCTTTTAGTATCTTTTACTCTGGTGTGAAGCCTCAGTGAAGGTCTTTGTGGTTTGTAATTTCCCTCCGCTGTGCATTGGTTCATGTAAAAAATGTAAAAAAATGTTTTCCCTATTTTCTCCATGAATTGGGCTGGTTCCATAATGCTAGCATAACGCTCCGCACTGACCCAATTAAGTGGGGAAAAAAAGAAGTCTTCTGTCCTTTCCAAAAGGTGACATTGTCGTAATTTTATCATGGTTAATTTTATCACGGTAAAGCATTTCACAAAAGCCTCCAGCTTTTCTATGCTTTAGTGAAACTCTTAAGCAAAAGTGAATCCTTAAAAAATGCAGAGTAAAGAACCACTTTGAAACAGTTAATAAGGTAAAATGAAAATGATGGGCCTATTAAAAGGTACAAGCAATTGTCAACACACTAACACACACACAGTCACACATACACACGCATGCTCACGATTTTTTTTTAATTGAAAAAGCCCAGAATAGTCTGGCACAGGCACTTCCCATGCAATCCAACATTACAACCGTCTGTGATATCTCATTCCTATTAAAATTCTTCTGGCCAGTGTAAGAAACAAACTGTTTAGTGGTTTTTCCACATGATTTCACTTTTAATCTCTTGAAGACTGTCAATGGGTTGGTTTTTAGTGAGTAGTGTGCGCAATTCAAAAGAAGCAGTTTCTCTAGCATGGATGTTAGTAGCTGCTTTAAGCTATTGTGATTCGTTTGTTCAACTTGATTTACACTAGTTCCATCCAACAAAATGACAACCCATGACGACAGATGTTTTGTAAAAAATTTTATTTTTTCTTATGTTGCCTGTCTAGAGCTGTATGACAATAAATATTGCCATACCAGATTCATTTATCAAGTCCACCATGATAAAAAAAATATTCCACTGTAGTCTGCTCTGCTCATTGTATGCAGCTGATGACCTTTGAAGTATTTAATATTGACATTAATGGAATCTTATTTTGGTGCTGAAGCTAACATTTCATCATGAATTATACAATATTTATGTTACATAAATAGAATGCAATAAATTTGATAGCGACGATGCCATGCATAATATTTTCCAGCTGTTGCTATTCACCCCCTTTAAGGGACAAGTCTATGATTTTGCTGTACAAGTCTTGAAAATGGCACTGTGTTGCTTGGCTGACAGTTTAACAGAGCTGGCTGACTCTGGAAAGCTTTTCAGACGTCAGTGAATGGCAAATAATTTGTCTGACCTTTACAGTTGATGGAATCTCATGGCCCAGAGATGTAAATTCAGAAAAACGAAAAGTGATTAAATGTGTCTATAGGCTTCACCTTGCGTGTGACTGCTGTTTTCTGGATCGTTTTATTTTATTTCTCTGCTTCTTCTGCTGACAGGTTGGGCTACGGTCTCCAGAGGTTTTGCTCCTGAAATTGCTCAGATCAGGCTGGAGATGTTTAACAAATCCACTGATGCTGTCCCACTACTCCTTTTCACAAGTTTCTCTTCAGTTGCAATTAAGCCTGACTTGTTTAATTAACAATATACACAAAACCTACTCCAAAGGATGCCTATATGGGGAACTGTTTCCCACTATACGGCTGCATACATTTGCACTGTTCGGTTGCTACGAAGATCCTGACAATGAAAATCAACAGTTTTATTGTTTCCATATGAATTTAGTAAAAAAAATTATACCAAATAACACTGCATAATGAATGATTCTGAAAAGTTGAATATTGCAAGTAGGCACTTTATAAGTCCAGGGGAAAAACTATATCTACTATTGCAGGAGTTATGGAATCCAGATTATTCCATGAAGGGATGTAATGTCTCTGGGATTTGGGAAATAAAGTCTAGTAATAAAAATTTCCCATTTGGCCATCATTTTTATGTTTTTTCCTGACCTTGGAGTTGTTGTCATTGTAAAGATCTGAGTCTCTTGCTGTTGAATGCGAGACCTCTCTTGCCCGTTCCAGGTAGCAATACTTTAAAATTTCTGTCACCGTTACTTTTGTAAGCCCAAGGTGACTCTACTCCAATAGTTTACCTGTTTGTTATCTAGATGTCTATATTTAAGTAATCTCTCCTTTAGAGGTTTGTTGCTCAAGGGTCAGAAGATTAACATGTTAATGCATCTTCCAATTTTGTACCTCCAGTTAGTACTATAGCATCAGCCTGTAGTTAAGTTCCAACTGGGCCTCACTCATGGAAGTCTGGAGCTCTTTCAGGAATAGCTCATTCCAGTTAGACAGAATGACACTGACGCGTACTCATCTCTGTCCTCAGGTTTTGGTCCTCCTCAAGGAAAAGGATGCTCTTGCAGATCTCCCTCAGGCTATCCCTCTACTTATACAACTCGATATCTTCCATAAAAGCCTTCTTGGTCAGGAGAACTCCATACATGCGATGCTCCAGTACCAACATATTGATTTCCTTTAGAAAAGTGCACTCCTCCTCAATTACCTGCTGCTGATTGAGATCTCACAATCTTTGCTTTGCTGCTTGTGCTTTCTTGCACGGCCGGTTTCTTGCATGCTGTCTCTGTAGTGCCTGTGGTGCCTGTAGTGCACCTGCAGTTCCTGAAGTGTCATGGCTGGCTACATCAGGGTGACGTTCCCGTTTCGTTGTTTCTCGGCATGGGGTTATGTTCATTCAGGGCTGGGGAGCTGAACGAACATACTTAGAGCCTACTTGGCGAGCGGTTGAGGTGCCACCATGCCGCACATGAAAATATATTGCTACCCCTTTTTCAAATTAAATCACAAAAAACATTTCTAGTGGTCTCATATTCAATTTTTCCCCCCATAAAAACCTTTTAAATTAACTTTTGGAAAAACAAGTAAATACACAAATGCATCTATTCATTTTATTGCTGTTGTTTTTTTCAGTCTCGATATGAAACATGATCTATTTTATACTTAATATCAAAGCAATTGAGAAGTGTTAGTCGAAGGGATCTCTCCCCTGGTCTTTTTGTTCCTTAGACATCAAGTCTGCCCTCTTTGTGTCACCGTTTTGGGGGATGGTCTACCCTAAATGGAGAAAATCAATATAATGGTGATGATTTGTTTTGTGCAAAAGCATACATTTTGTCACAGTCCAAGGGTCGTGGGTTCTTTTGCTAAATTATGTTTTAAATTATGTCCATTTACATGAGCTCTCTGCTCTGTAGTCATGTTAGCTAACATTGTAGATAACAACATACTCTCTGTCATGCATAGAGGCATGTTTAAAATGCAGCTTGTATAATGTTACTGGTGCAGAAAATGTGTAAAAGTTATTATTTGCTTACCAACAACATCATTAAACTAAACAAAACAAATGCATATCAAATAGCCATCACAGAAAATTTATGAACCATAAAAATTGGGAATTGGGAATCAGCTAAAATGTGTCCAACATAGCTCTTAAGACAAGATGCATGCACTTCATTTTCACATAAACTTGGGAAGAAAATTGTTCAAATGACAGTTGTTTTTAACAGTATTTCTCATGTTTGTTTTGCAATGTCATTTAACCATTTCATATTAATGTTACATATTTTATTATTCATTAAAAACTGCATTGTAGTATTATGTATATATTGTCCTTTCCCTATTATGGCAGTTTTTCCAGTTTAAAAAATAATATAATTGGTTGCAGACTGACTCACTTCACCCCTTTCAGATCGAGCAACTGAATGTGACATGTGCTTCAGGAAGCACTTACATCCAAGACTCTTACATCATCTTTGACACGGCTTTTAGCTGCATACCTTAATATAGGTCTATAAAAATATTTTTTCTTCATGTCATTAGAAACAAAAAAGAAGTAGTCCATCAAGACCCATTTGAAATGACCCTATAATGTTGCACTTAGCCGAAAAAAATCAAAATTTGATTAATTGTTTCTTTTTTCTCTCACAAAATGGTAGTCATGCTCAGTATTTCTTTGATGCAAATTCACAAACATGGCAGTTTTGTTTTCAACTTGATGATCGCATATACCTGGTGCTTCAGACCTTCTGCATACCCGCTTCTGTTTTTAAAATGCCACCGGGAGAAAACAGCTCAAATTCTTAAATAAAACTACATGCATTTACTCATAAATGGTGGCCACATAACAAGGATGGCTCTTCAGGCAGTAGATAGGACATGCAGAGCATTTTCAGCCAATTGGGATCTTCAGGAGAATGAATCACTTATTTCAGAGAGAGGGAGAAAATATTCTCTAAAAGATAAGAACAATTGAATGGCAGGTTCTATTTTCTTAATTTTGAATCACGTTCAGATACAGACCTAATTAGCATCATGCTCATTGATTATGTATTTACTTTAGATTTAATAAAATCAAGTCAAGGAAATTAATAAAGCAGTAGTCCGTGACCAATTTCTCAAATACCCAATAATGTGTGTAATATCTGTGGACAAAAAATATATCCAGCGATAGGGCATAACTTTACTTTAACTGTCCTATTTAGTTTGCCCTTTGAAAAAAAAAAGCTCAATTTGAACAAAGAGAAAGGAGGTAGTCAGAGAAAGACATATGATGGTGCTAGTAAAGAAAAAATAGAGAGTTCATCAATCATTCTTTTCTTTCATAGCCTTGACATGCAAGACAAGGAAATCTGTGTTATCTGTGCCCTAAGAATAAACAGGCATTTGGAGACAATTCCCCAAAGGACAGCCAACCTTTCATTGTGCACTTTTCATCTATCACTCAATTGACTAAACAAGTCATTTATTTAGTGTAAAAGTCTGGCAATTAGTTGCAGAAGCTCTTGCAATATTTATGGTTTTGCTCAGTTCTTTAAACAAGTTCTTGTCACACAATGTCCTATTAGTGAGAAGGCAGATATACATTTCCATCTGGAGTGCATTATACCACTATATTAACACATCTGTGTTATTATGTAGAGGCTGAGTTTTATTCATTTTGGCAGTAGTCTTTGTTATTGATATGTTTTGACAATCTGAAGATAGTCGTGCCACAAGTATACCAAGGAACTTTTTCCTACAAGGAATGTTACTGTAATTATAATCAGCCAGTTCAGTGTTAATTAAATAATTAACATATCAGTTATTGATCATTGATGGGACTCTTTCTACCTGCTTTATAAATACTTCAGCATTTTTTTTGTGGCTTAAGTTTTTAATTAATCGCATGGTTACATATATAGTTTGCATAGTTGATTACATTCTCCTGCAGCCAGGTGCTAACAGGACAAGGATGAAAACTGAACCTAGCAATTTAGCTGGCGATCTGTCTTAACAGATAGTTTACAGATGGCTGTTACAGAACCTTAAGTAATGTTTTACTTATTTTAAATTGTTACTGCTGTGCAGCTTTGTTTGTTCGTTGTGAATAAGCTCTTGACAGACAGTGACGTCACTCCCTAGTGTTGAAGAAAAGAAAATGATAAGTTCCTTGAGCTAAAGACTCACAGGGTGTCTGGATGCAGCGCCTCCTCTGACAGCATTGATCCCACTTTCACTGGAGATGATCAGGCAGCAACAAGCTACCGTTCTGCTAGTAACAATGCACTAGCTCAGGAGAGCTTGGTTTGCCTCTCTTCTACAGCATGTGTGTGGCCTACAGTCGGGTTGGCCTCCAGACTGCTCCTGCTGGGCCATCTGGGCCTAAGAGGCTGATTGCTAGAGAAACCCAAACTTCTTCCCAGTATAGTTACAGTGCAGTGGGTCATGTTCCAACAGTATTGCATGGTGTGGAATGGAGATTCTACCACTTGTTCCATGGCTGTGGCACTGATGTTCCTGTAGGACCTGCTCAACAATGACAAAACACCTTCCACTCTGAAGGCGTAGAAGGGAGCTCAACTCTCCATGTGAAGGTGAACCTTTCTCTAGTGGGAAAGTGTTTCCCAGTAGAGGCAAAATGCCAGGCTTCAAGCCTTGGCAATGCCTCCTTTTGAGCTCATTTGTTCTTTATCTGCTCAGTAAAACGTGAGGGCAATTGTCGTGCATGTGCGTAGTGTGAATGATGGCACTCCACTCAAGTAGAGCCTTACGGCTGTCCTCCATCAGCTATGGTTTATTTACCCATTATGGATGGTTATTATTTCGTATTTAGAAGGGAACGTTGGGTTATTATTATAACCGTGGTTCCCTTATCTGTAAATATTAACTATCAGTCTTTTCGGTCATTGAGGTGCCACAGTGGGTCGGAAGAAAAAATAGACAGAGGTTTCATGGCCACCAGATTTGATAAGATTGCAATCACATGACACACCAAACGCCCTCAGGTGTTTTTCCTCTGTCTTCCTGGGTTAATAGTCTGTACTGTATTTTTAAAGTATAGCAGTAATTTCCTTTTATTTTTTTAGTTTATTATAGACATTGAAGGAAGTTATGCCAGGAACAAGTCACTATGTAATGTATTTAGTCCCGAAGGTACATGGTTGTGTGAGGTATTTACAGGATTTAAATTTTAAAAATATTTCCTATACTTCTTGGACAGCTCTCAACAGAATTTCCAGTGCATTGGATAACTAAATTGGACTTAATCATATATCTTATAGTTCCTTAGTTTATAATGGATTTATTCAACCAGGCTCAGTTTTTATGTAGAGTGAGAGACTTAAGATAATTATGTCATGCAACATTCTAAAAACACTATTAGGAAATAAGTGATGAAAAAAGACATTTCATTTGAAGCAGAAAGCTGAATTATGCTTGTGCCTACACAAGGTGAGGTGGTTTTAAGTAGACCAAAAGGTATGTTGTTAAAATTGAATATGTATATCAGGTTTATATCACAGTTGATCCTATAAAGCAGTTTTTAACATACTTTCCAATAAATGAATAGCCTCAATGGCCTATTTTTCATGCAGATTCACTTGAATTACAAATTTACATCAACAAAGCCTTAAAATGTGTTTGAAAAGAGTAGATTATTTCGTTTTTTCTTATAAAAATTACGTTCTAATTTTGTCTGGCCTTTCTTCCAGAGAACGTCCTTTTGGCCACGTTCAGTGACGTAAGTCAAACTCATAATGACCTCATCAGTGTAGACACAATGGCTGTAAGTATTCCTTCAGAAGACCCTTTAAAATTTGAAGGGGAGTGTACTGTGCTTCTTTTTTTTCCCCCTCTCAACTGCAACAACATTTCTGTGGCTGTCAACTCAGAGTAAAGTGATACAGCTGTAAGACGGGCCTCTGTATAGCCTACTGACTGCTTTTGGCTGGCACTGCAACCCTAGGTTATTCATGAAGCCAGCAGCTGGTGCCTGCTCCCTTTTCATACTGACTCAGCATGGGGATAATCATTGGGCCTATTCTCTTATCTGATTCACACATGAAACCTACACCATTTGCTGCCTTTTTAGAACCTTTAAAACGTTGCCATTTTCAATCTGTGAAAAGTAAAAAAAAAAAAAAATGAAAATACACAGTAGCTTTTCTACAGTGAAAAGATTTACCAATTAGTATTTTGTTTAAATGATATTCATTACCAGGATAGGTTTGTAGTTGCAAAATGGAGAAAAAAACACTAAATCTTTATATCTTATTTTAAATGAGGGAAAAAAGATATTGCTAGTGAATTTCTGGTGGTTCATTTTCGCTCTTTCATGGCTTTGTTTTTCAACCAGATAATGAGCTCTTTATTACTGGCGGTAATTATTTTTCCCATTCAGTGCTCTTGTTAGCAGTAGCACCATTGGCAGTGTAGAGAATAATAATTAGACCTTATATTTCAAATTGCAGCCTGCTGAGTGACAAGTATCTTATTTCAAATCAATTAAATTCAATACAAAAAAAACAAAACAAAAAACACACACAGATGCTGCCACATGGATCCACTTGCCGTGTTTAATACTATTTATGAGGTCTAGGAATCAGAACCGTAAATTGTTTTGTTTTTAAATTCCGTTTGTCTCTTGGCATTTTGCAGTGCTGTTCTTTATTTATAGGGGGAAATGCAACAATATAATTTTGCTTAAATTCAGTGTCCCAACAGGGTAGTAAAGCTGTCCACACCAATGGTTTACCAGTCCTCCTACTCCAGCATTGTGTACAGTAAGTATAGGTAGATATGGTTCACATGTACTCTTTAATAACCTCAGTTACTATAGAGATCATATATCTTTACATGGTTGACAGATCAAAGAATACATTATCCCACTCTCTATCCCTGTAGTGCGTCTGTTGGTCACATATACTATATATATATATATATATAAACAACATATTCATCAACCTGGAATGGAATAATTGTAATGGAAACAGAACATTATATGAACAAATCTAATTTGTTAATGTGTTTAAATGTAATTTCCTCTTTAGGATATGCAACATATTAACTAGTTAAGGTTGTCAGATCTGTCCTTTCAGTCTATTTAGATGCGTCCTTGAGACTATTCTTTATTCCAGGATAGCTATGTGGTATAAGGTAGGGGAGTTGTCACCAGAAGGTTGCGGGTTCAAAATCTCAATATGGCTGTTGTACCCTTAAGCAAGGTACTTGACTGGCTGTTTCAGTCACTTATAAACCTACTGTTGGTATGACTACTGATGGTTTAAGAAGTTTTGTAGTAGCCCACGCTCTATTATACAAAGAATTAAAAGTTAGTTTAATGTGCAGATGGCTTTGGCCTTAACCGATTGGAACAGATGCAATGCATTTTTACCTTCTTTAATGCCTTCACGTTGCTTGTTTTTAAAATTGAAATTAAAGTCAGTCTTCTCTCAATAAGAAAGCTTCAAACTGCTTTGCAATAAAACACCTTTATAAGCCATTGAGTTGTCATTACATTATCACATCGCAAAACACTTAGTCAGTGTTTCTATAATAGCCTATTAACTTTTCATTTGCAATAAAATAGGTGCATTTTTTTTTCTTTCTTTAATTCAGGGTGGGTAAATATAAACTCTTAATGTGCACTGCAGAAGCCTCAAGATCTATGTAGTTCTAAATTTTTACTGTTTGGAGTGTTTTACCGTGGAAAGAAAAAATCGGTATGGTGAATAAATACAGAATAAGCAGTTTTACCAGCTGAATATGATCCTCAAATAAGCTCTCAAAGTTATTTTTTGGAAAATGTTTTTAAAGTGTTACTTTTTGTCCTCTTGTCAGCAGAGTGGAATGGAAATATGCAGACAGATTAAAGTGAATCCCTTCGTTGTTGCTGGTGAGAAATAGTAATGTCCACCAGGAGCTGCAGCTGCAAAGTCTTTAGGATTTTCAAAGGGTGTTTAATCAGCTGCTTGCTATCATGCAGCTTGCTTCAATATTGCAATAAGCCCTCCTTTGTATTGTGTTTTTACTTCTTCTTTGAAACAGTGTTTATGATGTAAAAATTGCACGAGAAAGCACATGCCTCTGGTTTTCTGTATCTGTTCAAAAACAGAAGGTTCTAGAAAAATGCACTCTTATGATGTATCTATTAGACAGAGGTTAGGCGCCAGGGTGCCAGTGTGTGGCCACTTAACCTTGAGCTGCTTCTATCTGAGAGACCCACAGTTAACCCACAGACAGGGTCTATTCAAATGGTCTAGCCAGCCCCTCGTTTAACTTATGCCTTACAGCGTGCTGCAGTCGAGATAGTGAAAAACGGGGCTTTAATGATCCACTGTCTTTTGGCTGTGAGTGAAGGGTAAACAAAGGATGAAAGAGTTCCCCTATAAGACCTGTAACTGATGCCATGAAAAAAAGAAAAGTTATGAGCCATCTGCCTGAAACTCGTCCAACTGTCATCAGACGTTCTAATCCACTGGAACGAACTGTGGGACCAGCTAGAGACTCACCGGTCATGAATAAGGGGAAGCGACGTAGGAAGAAAAGAAAAATAATATTGACCGTGTAACTGCAATTTACTTGCCTGGAACCCTCACTTTTGACATGCAAAAGCTGGGACCACTTCCTGATTGGGTGTAAGACTTTGCGGATTACGGAGCACGTTTCTTTCCCCTGTTTGAGTATTTGCATAACTGTGAGAAAGGGCCTTCTGAAATTCATATTTGCCTCAGGCAAAACGGAGAGCCCCTGGAGTACAGGAGCGTTATTGTGCTTTTGTGTAAAGGTGATTATAAATCTGGTGGCAAGAGGAAATAAATCAACAATTACCCAGATGACGTTTCTGTAGTGGAGCCTTGTTTTTCCCCTCGCTATGATTATATTCTAAATATAGCTCTGACCCTTTTCACCTTAATAAGCGTGTGCCTTAACCAAAACTCACTCAAGCGTGATCAGTTCAGCCATGGCAAACCCACTGTGTCCTAATCAAAACAAGGTAAGCTGGGTTGTGTAATTAGGTTCAAATTAACTGGCTTACACTCCAATTAGTGCATTCGCTCTGTAACCATACCCCGTATAGCTTCTGCAGAAATGTTATTTTGTTTGCAAAAAATAAAATAAAAAAGAAGTAATGAGTAATGTTGTTTTTAAAATTCTTATATGAAACTCAGTATTATGCCGATGATAGACATTTAAACCTGCTGTGTAAAAGGGGAGATTACATAATATTCACATTTTTTGTTCCAGGGATATTTATTTTCTCCCACCCAGTTTGGAATGGTCAATTGCTCTAATGCATCTCAGCTAGTTGCTATGACTGCCCCCACCACACGGGGAGAGGGTGAGGAAGTACAACAAGTCTCCTCCAATAATAACAGCGCCGTCTCTTTTTCCACACTGCAGGCTGCACAGCTCGCACAAGAGGTTCAGCACGTCCCCCTCGACAGTACTGAGAGCCTGCAGTAAGTGGGAGATGCTAGTAAGTGACGGGCCGAGAGAAGTTCTCTCTATTTAACCCACCCCAGCTCAGGAGGTTCCCAGTTGTGCGCTCCTAGGCTCTCCCTGTCACAATCGGCCAATGACATGAGCTGACATGAGCTGGATTCAAACCCGCAAACTCCAACCCATAGGGCTTTTAGTGTGACGATGTATCAGCATTTATTCATGACAAATTCCCTCAAATTGATTATGCTGCCTTAGTTGTTCTGTATAGCTAGTATGTATAGCTAGAATCTAAATATTTTGGTTGGGCGAGTAGCTATATTTAAAATCTGAAAGAAAATGTGGAAAGAGGCTGCAACTTAAGATTTTAAATAATTTTACATCTGCTTGTTAGTATCCTAAAACACAGCACTATGAGCATTGACAGTTTGGGCAGAACTTGGTTCATGCAAACTTAGTGAACTGCTTAGTGATATTATTTTTAATTAGTGATGAGTGGGTGGGTTATGGTGTGATATGACGCCATACACAAGTTTTGTGCATTGAAAAACATGGCTTTAGAACTTAAGCTTTAAGCTGCATCCTTCCATATTTGCACTGGTCGGTCTTTGGAGTCCTTACAGATAACTTTCGTTTTTAATTGAAATGCAGCCTTTGTACTAGTCAGTGGTTCTAGTCTGATTCCTGTCTTACGTGTTCACAGTGGAATTCATCTGTTGTCTGTGCTTGTGATATTTCAGAATCCTAGAGAGAGTGTAGTAAACAATTGAATGCTGTGCCCTGGCCAAATTAATTATTAGGTGTTAAATTGACTGGCTTGTAGCGTAAATGACCTGGAATTTTCGAAAGGGTATCCCATCACCACAAGATAAGCACTCTAAAAAAAGAAGAAAGAAAAAACTGTAAAATCCTGTAAAGTCCTGTAAACTACGTAATGACACAGAGGACTGCAGTTATTTTTACGGATTTGTAGTACTTTTGAACGGTCCCTCATTGTGCCATGTCGGTGAAGGTCCCCCTCCACACAACACCACTGTTCTTTTGTAGTGGCAGTTGGTTGAAATTATTTAGCGGTTGTGGTTTTGCTTCAGGCCTGCGACCGCGCGAAGTCGGCTTTGCCTGTGTTTGATGATAGACAATACGCATGGACCGCTTCTGTTTCCAAGAACAGTCCGGCGTTGCCCACAGACCAGCCTTTATAAAAGACATGTGTGCATGACTCAGATGGTAAAGTACGCAATGGATCGTCATTAAGAGTGAAAACTGTCTATTCTCTATTATAGAGAGTTAATGTTGACTAACTCTGTAATCGATGACCTGGTGCTGTTCTAAAACTTAGCTGCTGAAAGAGTTAGTCAGCCTTGGGGGAAGAGCCTGAAAATAAAAGAAGGAACATTACTTCTTTCATGGAGCTTTATTTTGAATTTGCGATGTTAGCGCGTTCCGTGAAATTCTGATTCACTCTCTTTTGCTGTTGGTTCACCAGAATGTTAAACCCTTTTTGAGGCTTTGTTGCAACCTAATTGTCTTTGATCAATCATTTTTATGTAAGTCTCTTCACTTTAAGTCATAACTAAGCTTGTATGCTGAGGTCTGTACGTCTGCCGGATACTTTTAATGTTTTCCCCAGAGCATTGGGTGATTGGAGCCCATTCATTTAGTAATCTTAAAGGATTTTTTTATTGTTTTATTGTTACTGTGTCTGTATCTGTGGGGTAAAACCTTTGTGCCGGAATTTCCTTCTGGACAAGGGTAAATCTGACAGGGAAGTAACATGCCACTTCCCATTGCTTGAATCTCCCTGGACCTGGTGGACTGAGTGGGATGCTGCTGGCGTTTTTAAAACACGGGCCACAGTATCATTCTAACTCTATCCAATTCTCTTTCAAATCTTCTCTATGTCAGCCATTCCCCTGTAGTTAGAGAATCCTTTTTGGGATGATAATGTCCTTGGCAGGATGCCTGTGTGTGTGTGTGTGTGTGTGTGTGTGTGTGTGTGTGTCTGTCTGTCTGTCTGTCTCTCTGTCTGTCTGTCTGTCTGTCTGTCTGTCTGTCTGTCTGTCTGTCTGAGAGAGAGAGAGAGAGAGAGAGAGAGAGAGAGAGAGAATGTAGGACAGTGGGGAAAAAAAAGCTTGTTCTTAAAAGTGTGAATTTGGATCCCAGCTGGATGTTGGGCCAGTCTTCACTTTAAGTTCTTTAAATGGAAGGGAAAAGCCTCTTTAATCATCCTCAGTGCTCGTGAGGCTCAAAGTGCAGGCCAGCTCGCTACATTCCAGGGTGCTTAAGGACAAATAAACAAGTTCCTTCAGGGCAGCAGAGAACAAAGAGGCAGGTGCAATTCCATCCTCTCATTCACTGCACTGCGATTCACACCGTGCCTGTCGCCACCACATGTGGTTAGACAGGGCGCAGGTGAGCGCCACTCCGCCCGTAACCGTTTCATGTCGGTAGAAGAGCCATTCGGACCAAAAACAACAAGTCCACTCTTAGCGCCCAGCCGCACAAACTGGCGACTTCCTCTTCCAGATAGGATGGTGTGCGGAACAATTACGATGAATGTTCTCTGTTTCGAAGGAGATTATTTAGCACCTGCCAGTAACTGACTTACTATCTGACAAGTTCTGAACTGGGTCTTCTGATTCACAGACTATATTTCCTTTATCAGACTTGGTGTGTAGTTAAATTATTAAGCGTGAAAAAATGTGGAAAGCCTTCCTTACCAAAATGTCATGTATTCTGTAGTAAATTTTTGTTTAATAAAATTATGTAGTGGTGGTATGGTAAAATACACACTTTACATTGCTGCAATAGCCAATGTAGAGTGGTTAATATATAAGGGATTTGGTGACAAATGGAAGAGTATCATACTCTTTACTTGTTGACACAACTTGTTTAACTCTTTACGAATACTTAAACCACCTCTGTTAACCAGCACAGCTAAAATCTTGTGTTCTCCAATATCATACACTGATGTCTCAGTGACCAGAAAATAGGGTTAGCGTTAGAGAAATCATGTTGGTTATCCATGTTGGACTAGTTTGGAGACTGAACATTTAGAGTTGCTGCACCAATAGTAATCTTTTGCACAAATATACCCAGTAAAGACTATTTGCTATGATGCTGTTATGTGGTTTGGCTGTAGATTGCCTATAGAGTTTTTGTCGTCACACCCCAATTAAATTGACAAAGATGAAATAGGATTAAATTTGTTCTGAGAAAAGGCCATGGACAATTGCAGTTATATTCCCACATTGCCAAAAACTGTAAATCTAAAAATAACAATAAAAAGCTTCAATATCTAATGGAAGGGAGGTGATGATGAACAGTTCTTTTTCCTATTTGAGTCTGTGGGCTTTGTCTGATTCACAGCAGGTATCGTACAGAATGATATTACTATAGGTGGTTCAAACCCAGTGAAAGATTTAGGACTAAACTGACAAAGAGCTAATATATTTCAGTGTATAAATTTTGAATAAACCTAAATCTGTGCTAGTGCTTCTCTAATTTCCCTTTTTGTCCTGGAATAGATTTCAGAAGCTTTGCCACGAACACCCTATTCATGTAGCAGATGTAGTCGATTGGTGGTTTAAGAGGCATGTTAGACTGTCATGGCGATCTCAAACTTTTAGCCTTGGATTTGTGGTTGTCTCACCATTTAACTCACAGTGGAGGTTGTATTCTCTGTCTGACAAGGTAGCAAGTCTTCTTTTGGCCTTGAACGTTCTTTATGATGGACACTTTGGTGGACACGGGTAGATTCTCTTGGAACTTATATCCTCCTGTGAAGACTGATGACTTTCTGCACTTCTCTGAGGGTTCCCTGGCCGTCGCCATGATGATGGATGTTACCGAAACATTTTCTTTGTTACCTCCCTTTATACTCCATTAAAATAGGGACCCAACGAGAGCTTCTAGAAAGCTCCAGAAGCTACTTTATATAAATCTCCAGACAAAAAACTATGTTAATATTAGTGTTTCTTAGTATTAATATACTATATATTATGTTTTACTTGTGAATTTATTTTTGTTTTTTAAATGCCTCACCATTCTCTGGAAAACAATGCTATCTCTTATCTGAAGCTTTATCTCAGCGAAAATAAAACATTACACAATTATTTTATTTCTGTTAATCGGGGGTATCATTCTGTTTTTGTTTATATTTATTTAGGGTATTAATAAATATGGAGGGTCACAGTATAATCATAAGCTATCCTTCAGGAAATGTGAGAAATTGCTATTGTACTGTAGGCCTCATCTTAAACAGATGGCATCTGTTAAAACCTGACACGTGAAGTGGCCTCATATTTTAGAGTGCCATAAATACATTAACGTTGCGTAGTCCTAATGTATTTGTGCGTTCGTAACTGTGACCACCGAGTTATTTTCGAAATAACTGCGGTCAGATGCAGAGCCACCCACAGACCACCAGTGAGGAAGCGTCAAGGTGAGCACATCATGCGTCACTGTGCTTTAAGCTCGGCACAACGCTGCTTTTCATTCCCATTCACAGTGACAAGGGGAGACAAGGCAGAAGATGACTCTGTGCTATTCCGAGAAGCATCCGCCTTAGTCAGTGATGAGCTAGCAACAGAGATTCTCCTGTCCCAGTCTACCCCTCTTTGAGCTCTTTCTCCTCAGCTCCAGGATTAAAATATCTGTCACTTACACTAAAGAAATATTCGCCCACCCACACACAAACACAGCCAAGGTCTTTGGCCTACAATGCTATTTTACACAAACTTAGTAAAAAAGGCCTCTCCTTTAGGATAAACAGAGGATGATAAAATGTATGTCTTTCTCTTGCAGTTCAGATTCTTGGTACAAAACATTTTTTGGTCACATGCCATTCATTCTGAAGTGAATACAAAGCAATGTCAGAACTGACCTTGAAAGTTGCGTGCCACAAGGCAGGATTCCAAAGTCACAATCAGATTTCTACAAACCTCATTGCTGTCACAGCCTGAGTAATGCAGCCTTTTTGAAACCCAACTGCCAATAAGTCTGACTCAGAAAAAAAGTTCTAATTTTGGTTCTTTTCTTGTCGTTATCAAGGTTGCAAAAATGTCAGAGTATGAAAATTCAATAAAAATACAGTACTGTGCAAAATTTTGGGCACGCTAGTTTTTTTACATAAATGTACTCTTTATTTTTTGTCTTCTGCAGTGTGTCTGTAGAATTTTATTTTTTTTTTTCTGAAAGAAGAACAAGGAATTCTGCCACAGATGGTATGGTCTCCACAGAGCCCTGATCTCAAAATCATCGAGGCTGTCTGTGATTACCTGGACAGACAGAAGCAAGGCAGACAGCCAAAGTCTGTTGAAGTACTGTGGCAAGTTCTCCAAGATGCTCGGAACAATCTACCTGCCGATTGTCTAATAAAACTGCACAACAGTGTACCTAAGGGAATTGAAGTTTTAAAGGCAAAGGGGTGGTCACAACAAATATTCCCTGCCACTTTTTATTGTATTTATTTTGTATTGCATTTCATTATTTTTGAAAGTATCTTCACTTTACAGAATTTTATATATATATATTTATATATATTATATATTCCTTAGTCAGATTTCAGTTTCATCAGCCCAAAAGCACTTTACCACCTTTTAATTACTTAGTATAAATACTGAATTTAGTCAATCTGTTGTCGCATTTAGATCAATTGCATCATTAAGTGGAACAAAAAAATAAACAAACGCTAAATGAGGAAAAATAAATAAATGCACCTGTCAATTAATTGCCTTGAGCCAAATATAGTTTTAAAAAATTAAACAATTTAACAACACAACCTGTATGAAGAGGGAAAAGTGAATTCCTTTTATAAGAAAATATGGTTAGCTATTAGATCAGGGTCTATTTGAATATTCCTAATATTTCCATGACAACTTTGTTTGAGTAGGTAGTCTTCTGTTTTCATTAACTGACTGATGTGATTCTCCATGTTGACATACCAAAGCTTTACATAATGACTGCTATTTTAGGCTCTGCTGACAGCTGCTATCATCCTAAATATTAAAAGCCCACTTACAGCCACTTCACAGCTGCAAAAGGAAAGATTAATGTTGGTGCAGGAACTCAAAAGTCGCAGAATACAGAAACAGTCCTACATCAGAGAATCTCATCGGCCCAAAACCATTTCTCTAACCCTAACCCCATTTTCTGGTCACTGAGACCTCGGTGTACAATAAATTAGGTATACTGGTTAACCGATTATGTACATGGTGGTCTAATGATGAGAAAAATATTTCTAAAGATATAAACACATTTTGTCATTTACAAATAAAAGGACAGTATGATAATCTTCTGTTGGGCTTGTATTTACGCGGAGTGCCTTTCCTGCGAATTTCACGGGACTGTCCTGTCTCTTTTTGTAGCTGGGGCTTGGTCCAGACATGGGCTGCTGAAGGGCAGATATTTAAAGCCTTCCTGATAGAGTCAAGCTCTGAGAATCTAGAGAGCTCAGGGCTCCATGACAAAGTTCAAATTATTCCAAGATCCTTTAAATCCTTCAACCCTTATCAATGAATCCTGCCAGGGACTTGAGCAGTTTGTAATGAT
>JAOYSI010000020.1:2256332-2278196 GCA_025775065.1 Hiodon alosoides | reverse complement strand
TATATATATAATATTTAAATACATGAAAATACAACTATATTATAAAGGTAATGTAGCTCATTAGATAGTGTATATTTATGTCCTATGTGCTTGATAGTTTTTCCGTCTGTTAAGTGTTGAGATGAAGCCTGAAGTTGAATGGACGCTGGGGGCTTAGCATGTATGCAGTTCAGAGGAAGAATGTGAGGGTGCTTTATTGCTTACACTTCATGTGAATGGAATGGAGTTAAACAAATGATAGTGTACAGTGGGTGGTAGGGCTTCACATTAACTTTGGAGGAAATGGAATGAGAGAGGCAGTCAGGCAGGCCTCTTGTTTAATATGACAAATGTGAGATGAGTCTGAGCCAGGTGGGTAACTGAGATTATCCAGTAGGCTCCAGAGACCTGTTAGATACATTTATGTTGTTGATACAAAAAAATAATAATAAATACTATTATTATTAGGCTATTATTATTATTATTATTATTATTATTATTATTATTATTATTATTGTTGTAAAAATAAAGTCAATAATAATTAAATAGTTAACAGTTTTTGTATAAAATAATAAAATGTTAAATAATGATTAAACTGTACCAGTAATAATGATATTACTATTACAACTACTGCCAATAATAATAATAATAATAACAATAATAATAACAACAATGTTATTAATGTCATAGTTTAATCACTATTCTTCTATTTAATTGTTGTTGCTGTTGCTGATATGTTATTCCATTATGTAGAACTGAGAATATTTAATCTCTTGTCATGTTTTTTTTTTTTTTTATACTTGAAATTACCAACACATTATTTTAAGAATAACCAATTTAATGATTTGTTCAGAACCTATTCATTCAAAAAAAAAAAATTCAAGATTCATTTTAAACAAGCTTTTGGAAGAAATGTTTTGCTAGCTTCGTAGTTGGTATAAATACTTTTTTTGTGTGTCTTTGAACATAACTGTTGAATGGGCAAGCATGACATTTTGCATTTAATGTGGACCTTTATTAATATTTTTAAATAATAATGACTTCTCAAATGAGCTGATACACTTTTGGTGTAATTGGTAGAGTTGTTTTTGATGTTCTGATTTTAGGGAAAAAGGTTTAAAACCACCCAATGAGGTAGAATGTTGACTTTCCTCTGGTAAGAACAGGCCCTCAGCACATGTACGTGGTTAATATGTGATTACATTGTGCCTGGAGGAATTTATTTATTTATTTTTTCGGGAAAAGGAGCGCTCGACATAAGTGCATTTCTCCTGTCCTTTGTTGATCTATCCTCCTTGAAGCAAATCTGAAAATCTTAAATAGTAGTCTTAAATCTGACAATAGGATCATCCGAAATGATCAAGAGGATTATGAGAGCACGCTTTAGCTGCCCGTGTCATCGCACCATGGGCACTCAAATTCAGAGCCATCTTCGCGCTGTCACCTCTAAATAAAAACAAGTTGTTGACCAGGATTATGTTCTCGTCGGATAGACGCATTTTAAAAACATAGATGGGAATAAGATAAATTGCATAATCTCCATGATCTTTATTGTAAGGATGTTTTTAAGGGAACTAAATACGATTACGTTTAGGGGAGAGAGAGAAAACAAGAAAACATCCTTCTACATGCACCATAGAAATCAATTGTATTTTAAATGATCTGAAAGGCATCGTTTTATTTATTTATTTTTCTGCAGGACATTTTGACTGTGTAAGATATCTATTCTACTACCAAGAAATGCCAATAAGGGATTCAGAAAGAGTTAATGACTGCGTTTCAACGGTAGTGTCACAAGCTACATGTCACGGGGTTTTCATCTGAATTAGCTCATATATCAAATTCCAGTAACATATTAAATCTGTGAGAACTTTCCGAGAGGGACGGGAGGACAATAATCACATTTTCAGGACTGTTAGAGTACGCCTCGCAGGCACGGTTTAGCCTTTCCCCTTTGCCCTGTCCTTCTATTTCTGCTATCCTCAGGAACAACTACCATTCATTGAGGCCGCTTGGCCCAAATATTCCGTGGCTATTGTTTAAACACAGAGGGCATTTGGCCTGGGCTGTTTTCTACACACACCACACCCATTTACCCCCAGCGCACGACGGGCAATTCTTACACACCAGAACAACTTGGTCTGCTCTGCATGAGGCTGAAATTGACTAAAAACATGGTTTGTTTGTTTAGTGCATCTTTCGATTAGGGTGATTAAGGAAAAATAGCTATAATAACTATTATCATTATTGCTGTCGTGGTAGGTTGCATACTTGTTGTAATGTGGTCAATCATGGTGAGATTTGATTACTATGAGAAATGGAAAGGGACTGCTTTTGTGCTTCAGGAGCGTTGATGAAGACTGCCTGACCGTCTAGCTGCTTCCGGGGGGTAGAACACCTGTAGTCTATAGCTACCCTCTCCCCTGAAACGTTTATTGTGCCAGTACATTAGTTACTGCTCTGGTTCCACGTTTCCAAGCATCTCTGTTGTGTTCAGATGTTTAAATGTTAAACATCTGAACACAGTGTAACCAAATCTTAATGGAAAATGGAGCAAAAAAGTACAGATTTGATTCTTCCGGGATTCCGTGATTTGTGTGTGTGAGTGGATTTGAGAAAAGAGGACGACTTTTTTAGGAATGGGCGAAGCGAGATGTTGGCCACCAATGGATTTTTGACGCCTGATTTGTGGTTCAGAGTTTTCATTTTAAACCAACTTTGTCATTAAAGACATGTAGAAAGTAAGAAACTTGGCACATTGTTCAATATTGCAGTATTGGTTTTAATGAGCCCTGAAATGTATACTTTTATTTGACCAGCAGTGCATGACTATAAAACATAAAGCAAAACCAAAAGGAAAAAAATACAAAAAGAAACATGCATGTATATTTTGTTTTTAACAAATTACCTGATAATCTGTCAACTAAAACCGACACAAACCCAAATATAGTTCAGCAGAATTAGGCCTACTGCTTAAAATGACCGTACAACAAAAATATAAAATAAAAGTCTTTATACACGCTATATACAAACTACTGTCTGCCATATGTATCTCGGTAAATTAATCTGATGTATATATAACCTTTACATTTGGAATTGCATATACTTTGTGACTTTTTATTTCATTTTGCCCTAATTTTGTGCTTGGCTGTAATTGCTTTTGTTTGTTTCTGTTTTGTGTGTACGTATCTTGGACACTGATCCATGTCCCTGTCCTTTTTTTATGACCTGGTCCTTTTCATGCATGCGTGGTCTAGCAGTTCAGAGCCCCGGTTGCCAAGTTTCACTAAAGTAACCTCAGGTAGGTACTTTATTTTCTAATGCTGGCATCTAGGTTAATCTCTTATTAGCCAGGATAATACATTGAAAAGTAAGTGCCTCAAATTTAATTTTAAGAAAATACCAAAGTGACCTCAGAACGCTTACATGCTGTATTCATATTACTACACATACCGGTAAATGAATGCCGGGAATAGTTTGAGTTTTTCCTGATGGATTTAGTAAGGGGAAGTGTAGAATAAGCGCAGAAAATCGTCCCATCAGTTCATTTGTATTTCCTGCAGTGTTTTGACATTTGCTTGATCTCAACTGAATCTACTGGCGATAGACAGCGTTTCAGATGATTACTCTATTTATACATAAAGGTTAAGGCCCTACAATATGTCCATTAAATTATGAGATTGTCGTTCAGCGCGAGGCGCCAGACTCATCATGCATTGAAACAGGAGGGGAGAGAATTTTTAGTTGATATATTGTGGCACTGTGTATTTGCGGGATTATATTAGGTTCATTGAATCAGAAAAAGAACACTTTCCTTTTTTTCTCAAAGTTAAATTACAATTAAGCGTAATTATAGTAATCCTAAATGCCTATTTTATTATTTTTCTTTTTTCCCCCTCCTTTCCTATGTAAAGTAATCATGGGGAAGTGCGATCTCCAGTTGGCAGAGGTATTAAGAGGCAGGACATCTGTTGTTCAGTTATACACTGGCTAAAACAACGTAGTTTATAGCTGGATTATGAAAGACATATATGTATGTCGTTATCAGTTTTTTTTAATATTTCAGATATGAACATATCAGATTACAGGTTTATATCCAGACCAAAGCCTTTGAAACCTCTAGATTGCATGTATTTCTGTACTTAGGCAGCAGTATGTATTCTTCCAGTCTGTATTCAATTGTCAAATGCACGTACTTGTGTAAATTTAATGTCACATTAATCCATTTCAGCTGTCAATTCTTTGTTGACTGAGATGCAGTTTAGGACATGACGATTATCCGTGTTTGTGTGCGCGTGTGTGTGTGTGTTTATTTGAGGCACATTGCTGTAAATTAAAAAAACTTTATACTCAGTCATTGTGAAAAAGGGTGTATGCCTGTAATTAGGAAAAATAACTTGAAAATACAACAGAGGGTTTAATCGGTGTTTTAAACAGTAATTACTAACAGAGAAGCACTGAACAGTGAGACTGACACCATGACGGGAATAGCAATTTTCCGAGAAGTAAATATAGTTTTACCATGGAATAATAGTCTTTAAGTAAAATCAGGATGTTTCCATTTATATTACAATATTATAGTCTTTACCCAGAAATACATACAAAGATAGAAATGCTTATCACTGGGATGGCTGACTGTTTTGGTTTGCAACTTGTATTCATTATTGTGGACTATAACATAATATTATTATTATTATTATTATTATTATTATTATTATTATTATTATTAGTAGTAGTAGTAGTAGTAGTATTGTTATTATTGTTATTATTATTAATACAATGGATAAGTTTTATATATATATATATAAACAATAGTCATTCAATACAGGTAGCTATAGTAAATTGTACACATATTTTACTATGGCATAAATCTTATAGCAATGTTAATTAATTTTTACCAGTTCAGATGGCTTTAGTAAAATTGTAATTATTATTATTAGTAGCATTATTATGAATAGCATCAGTAGCGTTACTAATAGTAGTAGTTTAGGTAGTAGTAGAAGCTATAACAATAATAGTTCCAGAAATATATTAATAAAACCAATTGTAACGGCAAGGATTTATTTGCTATTTTGCCTTTAAACAATTGCAATAAAAAAAATTATCTTCATTATATACTGTAATTACAAAAAACATCAAGTAGTAAAAATGTAAATTAAAATCTTTTTTTTGCCTTATAATCCAAAAGAAAAATACAGCAATATACTCCAAATCTAAATATGGTAAAGTATATGAGATATGTTATAACCGGATGTTCTGTAAAATACATTTATTTTTTAAATTAATGAATGAAAGAAAGAATTAATTAATAATTGCTATTAGTAGTCTCTTAATTAATAGAACATATTTAACTGATTATTTCGGCTTTGTGTGCTTGTTATACCTGAGCTGTCATGTAAAGCTAACCCTAATTATTATCCCCAGCTATTTTTATTCTGTTTATTGTAAGTGGGCTCCGTTCTTGGAAGATCTCTTTATGGCACAGGCTTGCATGTCCAATATTATTAGGTGCTATGAGTTCAGCCGGCACAAATCTGTTAATGCATAAGACCATAAGAAGCCTCTTATGGTCCTGCCAGGTTAGGGTGAAGACATCAGATTAAAATTTGATCATGCGGGAGGCCTCTTAATCAGATTTGCCGTGTTTCAGCAATTATCATAATTGTTGCGCTAAATATGTTTGTCTTCATCGCTGGCTTTGGGGCGTAAGCCCACCTCTCCCGAGGCACAATCTGTGAGACTGGGATTCCAGCATGAAGTGTAGTTTGTATGGGCAGAGGAGTTGCCACTGTCTCGGTGTGCTCCACTACCTCTAGCACGAGGGCTTCTGACTCACTCGCAGTTCAGTAATCCCTCTCATAAGAACGAAGAAAACGTCTCATATCGGAAGGAAAATGACTGTCAGGGATGGAAAGTGTCCCTATTAAGATCCACAGTCTATAGATTTTGTGGCTCGTCTGGGAGCCCAGTCTGCTCTTTACAGTATCGGAGTTCATCCTTTTTTTTCCCCTTCACTTCTTTGCTCTGTTCTGGTTCTAATCCGAAAAGCGAAGGATTTCATATGCAGGGTTTAGATTTCCCACAGTGCTGAACCAAAAGATTGTACTATTACTTTGACGCTAAAACCCCAGGTACACAGCAGTGTCTCCGGCACACACACACACACAAAAAAACAAAAACGGGACTAGGTTCTGTTATAGGTTCTACGTCTCGTCAGGATGCGTGGCCGTATGTACCAGCATCACTGTGAGTCAATAGTGTTTCAAAGGGACTCACTTGTGAGAGGGAGTCACTGCGACACCCTCCATGCCCATCAGGAAAGAGCAGAGAAATCCAGCAGAAGAGAACAGCTGAGAAAGCCAGGCATTGTATTGACACTACCACGCTTTGCAGAGCGATGATAGTTACACGAGGAGATGGAAAATAATAACAGACGTGTTTGTTACTGATAGTCATTGTTATTCTGTGTGTTGGCTTGTTTCTAATCGGTTGTTTCGAAGCACTGGACTGAGGAATGCACCAGACACATGCAATGGTGATGTTGTGTAACTATGACATCCTGAAAGATTTAAGCAGTGATGGACTTTTCCCGTGCTTGACTTTCCTTCAGCCTTAAGCATCATACTATATAATATAAACATTGGAGAGTGAGCGATGAATATCTCTCTTTATATCCTTAAATATTCATAGTCTGATTCATTACTGATTTTTTTTTAATTTTATTTCAGCCATGCATTCTTACAAAAGTATACAAAAAAATTTCAACAGAATTATAACCAAGTATGAGCAAATTAAAGGGGGCCTGATAACAGCATAAAAAAGAAAAAGAAAAAGATTTATTGCAAAGGCGAAACCTGGGGCGCCACCCTGGTTTCCGGATCTGAAGGAAGAGGCCTGTTTGCTTTCAGTGTAGCCTGCGACTCCCAGCCTGTCTTTCCACTCTACGCTGGGTGAGGGCAGTGCCATTTCACAAAGGTGCTCGCTGGAGCCGACGCGAGCTGGCAGGATCCCTGACTGCGGGGGGGCTGGGGTGGAGATATGATTTCATCCCGTTGGCATGTAAATCCCACTCCGGGTTCCTGTGAGCTGCAATCAGGGAGAAGTGTTCCCATCCAGCCGCTCACGCAGACATACGGTGTGGGAGACATGGCACATGGCAGCGCTTTGCTGGCCCGGCGCATGTGTTGGCAGACTGCTGTGCCTGTCTCTTCACAACAACTGGGTACAAGCAGGGTGTAAATGAAGGGTTTTCAGTGCAACCGCTGCTCTAGTGGTGCAGTTCATTAAAGCTGAACACTATCTCTTTTTTAATCCCTCCTGGACTGCGAGGCTGCCGCTTTGGGTTTCATTGCCCTTTAATTGTTGAAGTTTTGTTCTCGGAGTTCAGAGGTCGTTCGCCGAAAGCCGTTTGTCGTTTCCCGTCCAGACTGCACCAATGGCCGTTTTTTTTGACTGCCGGATGCGTAGAGACATGATAGATGTCAACGTGAACTTCGTTATTTGTTTCGTGTCTATTTGTTGTTGTTTTTATGAAGATTGAGAGAATGAAAAGTTTGGCCACCGTGAATTAGTTTGTAAAACAAATTAAACCTTTCTAGCGCCTACCTTTTTGTCAAAGACATATCTACCAGAAAGGTGTTTTTTTCTCCTATGGCATCAAAACGCTCGTTATCTTCCTGCAACAAACGGTACAATGGTGATTACGCTGAAAAAGTGTGCTCATGTTTCTGAAATAAACAGTTAAGATACCTCATTTATTTCCTACATTCACCTCAGTTATGTTTGACCTTCTAGCATATGCCTATACTGTTATGTGTTGTCCTTATTTATTTTTTTAAGTTTTAATTACTTTATTTATTTCGAACTGAATTTAGACAAAGGACTTACCATGTTAGCTAATTTCAGATAGCATTAATGTCATCATAACACTTATAGAATTTTGAAATCCACATAATGTGGTGAAAAAGTCTATCAAGGGAAATGACTTGGTGTCAGAGCCATCCATCCTGCTGAACGCGCTGAGCGGCGTGAGGGAAAATTGAGGTAAGAACCACCTCTCATTAATCTGCACCGAACAGTGGCAAATGACGTCTTTATAATGAGCGTTAGGTGTGCATCTACATGAATTAAAGTCAAATGGCACTCTGACAGATTACCCACTGCCAGTCCCTAACGATATTATTCTGTCATTGTTATTGTCAAGTACATTGTATCATATCTGGTTTCAGAAAGAGTAAACTTCGCGCTGGACAATGATGAAAGTTTTATTTTATTTTTTTCCTTTTCCCCAAGAAGGTTAACGCTGTCCAGACATTGGAAGGTAAAGTAGGGGTAGGGTTATAAAACAAAGGATGATTATAGTATTGCTGCTGCCTTTCAGTGTGAACCAGGGCCTATTTCAACATGGACACTGTGGAAATTATTTTCTTCTGCAATAGTATTACTATGGACTGTAATTTTCATTGTCCCCGCATTGCATGTCCTCCTGTTCTCTCTATCAACTCTGGCCTAGTCTTGAAAAAATGGCTGATCTTCCTCTATATCGGTTGCTTTTAAAATAAATGAAACTAAATTTGACTTTCTGTAATATAAGGTTCCTCTTGCCCATGTTTGCAAGCCACAGTGACAGTGGCCTTCCTACGGAGCAAACACTCAACTCTGGCTCATGAAGGGAACAGCCTTCCCTTCTGTGCAGCTTTATTTTACCGAAACAGTGTGTTTTGCATTAGAACTCGCCTTCCAGGTATATTGGTAGTGTCTTCGTCTTTGTGTCCACCCCAGAAATATTTAGTGTAAAATGGTTGGTCTCGTGAATGTGAATTCAAATGGTGTTTTGTATAATGACCAAATTCATATTTTCTGTGGCATAAATGAAACTGTATTCAGGTTAATTAAATAGCTTATTTCTAAATAATCCAGTACATATATAGCAAGTTTTTATATTTTCTGAATTTCTCAGTCAGTTGATTCCCAGGCCTAGACTGTCCTCCAGCACATGGCTCTACATCCCCTGCACTCTTTACACCAGCAGCCAAATTAACCAATCAGAAATCAGTTCCAGTTCCACTGTGCCCCACATGACCCCAAAGTGCACTGTAATCAGAGTCCTCTCCTGACGACGTGGTGCGTGTTTTGTGCCACACAGTCGACTGCTTCTGCCAGTGGCCGAACCCCAAGGCAGGTCCCATTTCCTCCATACCAAAAACAGACATGTTCATTGACAGCTGAAATAATTATTTTCTTTTAGAAAGTACCAACATGAAAGGGCTTTAAGGTAAACATTACATTATGTATGTTTGAAGTGTTGGTCATAAGGTTCAGGTGTTTTTATAGACACTGGGGCTCGTACATGATGACAACGTCTGGAGTCTTCTGCACAGTGGTGCTGCAGCACTCTGACAATTCATATCCTGAGGTAAATGGATGCTGCTTCGATTTGCTTCATTTTGTCTTCATACTAAACAAGCAAACTTTGGTCCTCTGCTTTCACTTCCGCTCAGCAGCTGTGCATTCGCTACTGGCACATGGAGAGAAATCGCATCATCTAACGGGACCTGAATCTGGTCCAGTCTCAACAATTCGGTGGACGTGAAAGTACCACATAAAAAAAAAAAAAAAAAAAGCCTGTTTCTATCAGCAATCCCAGAATGATACAGGAAGGCTGAACAGGCTCTGTAATTTTCCAAAGTCTAAGAAGTCTGACATATAGCGTTTGTACTTTATTTAGTACATATCCAAATCCAGAATGTGTGTGGACGGGGAACCTGTCACCTTGTTACTCGACATATTTACTGATTGTGGACATATTAATGTTCCTGTGTAATCTCTTTGTAGCAATTAATCTGCCAAGCTCCCTGTTGGGGTAATTATACTAAAACCCTAATTAAAGCTATTAAGATGTAAACGCCTGCAATCCTCATCTTCCTCTACCTTCACCATGAAGAAGTTTCCCCGCAGTTTTGGCACCTAAGTACTTGATTCAACTGTGCACCCACTCGAACCTGAGACTGCAAATCAATTCGTAGCAAAAGGTCAGAAGCAAAATCTCACTCAGTTACAGTTAATGGAATAGTTAAATATTACATCATATTAATTTGTTATAGATTTTTAAAAATCTGATCAGCCAGTTTTTGCTGAAATTAAATTTATATTTTGTAGTGAAATGTATGTTGTCCAAACTAACACCTGTTGTTCTCTGTGGAAGGCATGGATTATCTCAGTATGCCTTTTTGGGGTAATTACAAAAGACCAACCAGATATATCAGGTACTAACTAGGGTTATTGGTTATTCCAAGTTATTGGTGAGGTCAGATATTTACTATTTTTATTATGACTGCTCAAAAAAATGATTTTGTCCTATTTCTATGGCTATTTCTAAGAACACGAAATGTTGGCATTATTACAGACATTATTGTTATCATCATTGTTGTTTGGTGTTGTTGTGGATATTATTATTATTATTATTATTATTATTTGTTATTATTATTATGTCTCTGAGAACTGAATTTTAGCCAGCAGAGTGTAGACCAGATGTTAAATGTCAACACCGTAGCCCCAGAAAAGAAGCCAGGAAATGCAGAGGTTAACACAGATTTAAAAACACAGTTAAAAACTACAGCATATTCTGTGTTGTCCTGCAGTGGGTGTGGGAAGGAAGTGGCGCTCAGTTCAGACAGACCACTCTCCATATTAAAACCTCAAAGAAATTACAACAGTGATCAAGGTCTCATGCCTTGCATTGTCTGGCAATTTGTTCACCCTAAATTATTCAGAGGTGAGGCTCTTTTATGTCAGCAACTGTGTGTTTTCCAGTGACAAAGCTCGGCCGGCCTAATAGTTTTACTGCGTCTGCTGTTTTATGACTGACATAGCAATAAGCAGATTGTGCAGATATTTATACCATCTGTGGCTTAGCCAGATAATTAAAGTATATAAATTAATCAAGTGCAATTAATTAGAAACTTTATGTTCACAGCAGTACTTCTTTGCATGTATAATTTATATTTATTGATTTGTTGGGTTTCATTAGCCTATGAGATAAGAGTGGAAATGCATTAGAGGAGAAAATGCACAATTAGCATGCGACTGAACTGCTTGTAATTGATATATCACTGGGTGTTCCTGGCAAATATAAAGCTGTGTTAACTGTCATAAGCAGTTACAATTGATGCCTGGTATTTTACTGCATATCCCTCGCATGGGTTCATTTGTATTTACTTTTTATTTTCTAAGTAACCCTTTTTAATGGGAAGCCGATAGACATTCAGAATGTTCTGTTTAATCATGGTAAAAAAAAAAAAAAAAAAAAATAGCCTACAGATATGGTTTCCCGTTTCTAGTTGAAACAGATTTCACTTGCCCATATCCATAAGTGTTATGTTGATGTTATTTCGGCTAGTCAGCCACCAATATGGTTTGGCATTAAAAGCTTTATGCTTTTCAGCTGATTTTTCATTGAATGTCCTGCCGTCATTTATTACAGGGCTGTTCTTTGCCTCCCTCCTCTCTACTGCTGGGAGACAAACGGTGCAGATCAGTCAATAGTCAGCCGACACAGCACACCACAATATTCATGGATTCCCCGCAGTAGCCTTCACCATTTTAACCATTCTTGAGAGGGAAGTGTTAAGACTGTCCATTTCATTTTGTTTTGCGACGACGCACGCCATTTCTGTTTTTTATTAAAAGAAATGCACAGGTTTCAGGTTGTCATTTATATAGTTTGTTTGTTTGTTTGTTTGTTTGTTTGTTTTTATATTGTAATAATAAATGCAGCAATACTTTCTATAAAAGTTACACCTTACTTGTTATTATTGCATATATTGGTTGTGTGTGATATGTTTTTCTTTTTTTTTCCACCAAAAGACCGAAAACAAATAAACAGCTTTCATAAAAATAGCCTCTTGTCTTTCTCTCTGCAATCCTAATATTGAATAACATTTTGATTCGCTTTTTCTTTGTTTTTTTTTTACAAATGATTTATTTAATTAAAAACTCATTCTTTAGGAACGCGTCCACTCTGTAAATCTTCGATTACCTGCAGTTTCTGGACTTAGAAATAAACACCTGAGCCACCAGCCATCCCCGGAACTCTCAGGTGTGATTCGGAGCTCTCTTGTCAGCAAATGCTGCCAGAAAAACCATCAAGAAGATAAATCACCAAGCTTCAGCATTCATTTCCCTAAATGTAAGGGTTAAAAGGGTCTCATCTCCCTCTCTGGCATTGATTATATGTTATTGATAAAGGATTAAAGCTCCCTGCTCACCACAAGTGCTTTTCAAACATGCTGCCATGATACCCACACAGCTTCTCTCTCTCAGCTGGATCACTCTTTAATTAGCTACATATTCTCTTAGCATAGCACATTCATGGGAGTATAAACACATTGAAAAACACTGCGGAAGTAAACTCGGAGCAATCATCCATGATTTAGAGATTATTTATTGTGAAATTGTAGTACTTCCTAAAATGGCGTCTCTCGTAGATCATAAAATGCTGGCTGTGGATTCAGAAAAAGAGACATACCATAAGGTGGAGCCTCGAGAGGTCTTCTGTTCCCTGGAGAATCGGAGGACAGGGTTTAATTCTGTTGGGTTGCGATGACCTTAGTCATTTCTGCGTCTTGTGATCTTCTCAAGCATATCTAAATTGCTCCCATTGGCTGATTATTGTTCAACTGCGCCTGGGACCGAATACAGAGCAAATATGGAAATAAACACTGTTAATGATCAGACGGTAAAATGGTAATTGCTTTGTGCTGTGAGTCCCAGAAAAAGGCCTATAAGGCAGCTGGAAAGCAGACTTGCATTTTTGTTGGCTGATGTCTCAGGCAATTTCCTTATCCTGCGCTAAGGGCCTGTGGAAACGTCACCCCTGGTGTCAGGTTGCAGAGCAGCGATGTAGTGAAAAGGGTGCTCTGTGGGGTATTGTTTCTGTGTGAAAGCCAGGGCCTGCACCTGTTAGCTTCCGTTCCCACTTCATGTTCTGCAGTCCGTTCAGTCACATCGAGTTACGGCCGTCTCATAAATGGACACGACATGAGATTACTGAGATGCAGCATTGATTGATTGAATTACCTTGATTACCACATGATTTATCCCTTTGACTTTTTCACTTTTGGTAAAGGGGAAAGTTGTTATCTTGAATGTTTACTGATAAAGACTTGAATTGACTGTGGGCCTCAGAACATTTTTCTGATTCAGCCCGAGTTCACTGTTGGAGAGTAATACTCTCTCACACGTTTTCAAAAAGTGTTCAGAGGTGAGGCTCTGACAAAAGACAAAAAGAAAAACTCACTTTGGCAAATGAAGAGGTGTTGTGGGAGTCAGCGTAGAGGGAAATAGTTGTTGAATAATGCAGGGCCATTTATGTTTGCCCATAAGTAACAGAAACCCTTTGACCTTGCTCCACTTTCTAGACAGGTCTGCCGACCGCAGAACCCAGTACCGAGATTACAGCCGACCAGAAGATGTTTGTTATTAAGAGTATCTTCTGATCCCAACCTGATATGGGGGAGTGAGTGTGGGCTGAGAGCAGGCCATATTGACATTCCCGGACTTCTGTATTCTTTAAACCTAACGTGGGCTATCTGATTTCCTTGCAATGGATCCCCAGGGAGACAGAGCTTCTATTTTTCTAACTTGTGTATAAGTAAACTGTACGACCGGCTGGGAGGTCAAATCAATCTTTGCTATTTATTACTTAGAAATGCGACACTCCCTTCTTAAATGTTCCTGTCCCTTATGATTTAGCTTCAGGTCGGCATTATGCCCACGGAGTGTCTGTGTGTCCCATGTGAGGATGGGGGGTGTTTTATGACCAATGCACCAAACTGTTTCTTATTTTTTTCAGGATCACTGCTTTTAACAAAGATGGATCATTCTGTTCTTAGAAGACACTTTTATGTAAAGCTTTTAGTCCAGGAGTATGTATCATATTTACAGTAGATGTACTTCAATTACAAAGGCACGCAACCCACACAGATATTTATTTCTTAATTTTTTTTAAAGAAGAAAAAAAGGGATTTCAGTCATGGGTAGGTCAACTTAAAAACATGGCAAAGGCGGTGTTGTTTGTTACTGATCTGTTAGCAATCCAGTGCTCTTTATTATGAGCAGGCAAACTGTAGCAGGCAGTGACGTATCACTAACGCGGAGGACCTGTGGCAATTGCAGCAGTTCAGCAGAGAGACAGGCCATCGCGAAACAAGCATTCTTAAAAGTGCGCTGGTGTTTACAGCGTGACAACTTGGTAGTGCTTTCCCCTTCTTTCGCACTCCGGATGTCTCCGCATGACTCCACTGCAGAAGTCCGAGGGGTACTCGCTTCGGTGGCTAAATGTTAAGCAGCCGAACCATGTAGATTCTTCACTATCCTAAAAATCCGCTTTATCCGCAGAGTATGGGAGCAGTTTATTAACAACTGGTTTTACCTAATAGCACGTACATTGAAGATTTTAACACACACACACACACACACACACACACACACACACACACACACACACAAAATGTGCTTTTGATCAGTAGCACAGAGTTAACCCATAGCGAGAAGTGGCAAAGAAGAACGAGGAAGAAGTATTGAGCTGATTTTCAGTGCCTCTGGTAGCATATAAAAGGGAAGACTGTCTGACAAGTCATCAATGAGCACTGGGGCTGTACTAAACTAATGAAAGCTCCATTTGATCCTCGCAGAGGAGGTTCAATACCAGCCGTGCTATTATTTAAATCCTCGGCTTCACCGAAACCTGTTTTCAGATCCATGAAAATCATTAGATTGCACAGAGTGGTAAACTGGATTTATAAGTGTTAGCTGAGCTGGAGCCGGCAGGGAGGTTTCAGAGCAGGACTGCTCTCAGAAACACATATACTTGTAATTTCGAGACATTAGCTTGGTGGACATTTTTTGTTTTCATCCTGTTTTTGTTTACCTTGGGCATTGCTTCACTTAAGTTATCGTCGCCTTTCTATGATTTCTTCTGTTGCGAATCAGACGCCGCAGTCTAGGGCAAAATGTAATGCCCACAGTTTTACAGCCTGCTGTCTATGTTGTGAAGTCACTCACTTTGTTCAACAGCGTTTTCCCCATCAGGATTCAAACCCTTAATTCTCGGGTCGAATTACTACTGCCCTGCCTCCACTCTGACACCACTCCATTGCATTTCCCTCTGACACTGTAACAGCGAATACCAACACTTACAAATATCAGTGATGAAGGAAACATTTGATGAGACGCTTAAATCGGGCTGATAACCTGGAAAGGTTATGACCTTACGTATTGCTCTAAGTAATAGAGTATCCTGAGGAGATGCTGTTGGATATCATTTTGCTCATGATTTAATAGCTCTTCACTTTGATAGCCTCATTTCCTTTGTTTTTTTTGGAAGAGACACACTCTGCTTTTCTGAAGGCCTTGAAGGGAGGTGAAATTTAGCATTTTGTCATCTGTTAATCTTTCTGTAGAAGGACAAATTTAAATTGTGTAAAGACAACTGACATTGTCATTCTAAGGCTCTTTACCAGACGCTATTATGTATCATCAGGAGTGTTAAACTCCTAGAAATAGAAAAACTTTTTATTTTTTTATCTTTGAAAAAATCTTTGACTTACTTTTGATCTGATAGTGGTGGGATTATTTGAATTTGTTATCGTACAATTAACTACCATCGTATTATTACTGGATTATTTAACCAATTAGTATGCTATATTTCAACATAACATTTTTGAAAGCAGTCTGTACCACGTACTGTTTGTGTTTGTGGGGAACCTTTTATCTTGCCTTTGAATTATTTTTGCTTTGAGTGGGCAGTGAGGTCGTCTGAAAAGTTATGGAAACCACAGTAATATCATCTGCTCATTCTCACACAAATAGTCCAACCTGAGAATTTTTAATGATTATGTTTTTGAAGCACAAGGAAAAGAATTATATCCAGTTGGAGAATTTCTGTCTCAAGTTCTAACATGAGAGGGCCACTCTGACCACACTTGAAAGGCAGCCAGGGTCGAAAGAGTTGGTCTGGACCAGTGCCAGGTCACAAGCAGTGCGTCATCTACAAACTTCAATACTGAGGTCTGTATAGAAAGCAAAACACCCCATTCCTGTACTTGAACTGAAAGATTTCAAGGTTATAATAACCAAAACATGTTTCAGCAATAATGTAAACATGCCGATAACCAACTGTCTGAAGATTTAAAAAATAAATCAAACATTAATGTGAAAAAGAAACATTTGGAACCATGCTGGATTTGTATTAATTAAAGATGACCATTCAGGAATCATCCTTAAACCATGTTGCATAGCAATAATATTTCGTCATGGATAAATATATAAACATCTACAAGATAAGATGTTTTCATTTGGAGCTGATAATAAAGAAGACCGGAGGTGCAGTTGAAGGCAGGACTCTGGACACAAGAGAGCTCTGGACACTCAGAACCGACATCTGCTGTCTCGCAGCCGTATACGTACCGTGGTATCATCACAGCGCATATGTTCCAATAATGGAGAAGGAGCTGAGGCCGGGTGGAGGGCAGAATCGGGTGAAGAGGCTCGGGCGCATTGCGGACGGTGAAGTCCGAGGCAGCGGTGCTCAGGACCGGCAGAGAGCTGTGCAGTGAGACGGGAAACATCCCTGATGGCATATGCACTTTAATCATTAATGCTGTTTGGACAATTCCAGTTCTTACCCTTAGCAAAAAGTGACATATCCCAATTATGCTATGTCCATTTGCTGGAACATTTCCTCTAAATTAGTTTATTTTTGTTTGTCGTTGTTGCAGTCTGTGGACACTGTGCGGTGTGTGGTCTAACTCCAGACCGGTTAGCCGCTGAACAGTTGGATCCCACCTGCACCCTCACTTGTCCCTAACAGCTGTAGCATGGTGGTGAGAGATAAACAGTACAAGTGAGCCAGAAGGCCGTCTGAAGTTTTGCGCTCGCTCAGAGCACGGTGCAGTGTGTTGTGTTTCCTACTTTAGAGCAGGTTCTTTCACACGACCGCTCCCTCCCGTTCATTTATTCACATCATTGTTAGTTTTCCTTAGTATTTTACTCAAAAAGCAATCTCAGAAATAACCCTTTTTTCTGATTTCATGCTCGGAAGTCAATAAATTGTCATTAGAGTTACATGATGTAGAAATAAACAATGGTATTGGTATTGACAAAGTCTTCATAATCCCGTTTATTGTCTACATTCTAATCACTTTTTTTTTTTTTCTAATTGCGGGATTTCCTGTTCAGGCCCTTACTCAGTTAATGCCAGTGCCCTGAGTTTTCCCTTGTGGAAATAAGTGAATTCATTAAATAAGAAATGGACACCAAATAAATAAATAAAGATTTTGCCCTTTTTGTCTAGGCCACAGTTCCAGGCCTGCCAGGCAGTGTGTGGTTTACAACAGTAATAGCTAATATAAGAACTCAGCCTGCTCATAGTTTAGCTTTCTGCTGGACTAATTTGATTCAGACATGCCCTGGAAGATGGGATCCTGTGAAGCAGTGATTGTTTCCACGATTAGGTGAAGTGGAGCTGGGGCCTAGGTTTTCTCTCATGGAATCACACTTGCAGCACAGGCAGAAAACAATAGCTAGCTGTCGCCACTGGCTGATATCCCTTTGATCAGCCAAATGAATGTTGCTGGCATTTCTTATAGAGTGGAGATTGCTTATCGATCTATATCAAAATATTCATGTTAATCCCGGGCAGCGGAGAGTATTTTCAAGCCGGGTTAGTAATCAGATTGCTGTCCTGTCTTGGGCAATTCGCTGAGCTGGGAAGTCTAATCAGTCTGGGGTCCTGCAGTCAAATGCACTTTGCTGTTTAAATTTGGACCTCTGACATTGATTGAGGAGTCCTGGGAAAGGTGTTGACAAACCAAATTGTTTTGCTCCAGCACTGTTTTGCCAGAGATCAAGTCCAGAGTAATACGCAGTGAATTTGTTCATTACGGGCTCGGTTGGGAAGGGGAGAAAAGGTTTCACCACAATCACTAGCGCTGACATCGGGGTGCACAGATCAAAGACACTGAAGGACCTTGGGAAGTTGTTGGGTGGCTTTTATAAGCGGGCAATTCAGTTTGCGTGGTCCTACACCGAGAACTGTCTGGGGAGAAGAGGCAAATGAATCATTTAAAAGACACTGAAAGAGTGAGGCATGTGTTACAACAGTCATTACCTCAGTCTGGACTTACTGATCTTTCCACCTTTATTTTATACTTTTTCTTATATTAATGTATCGAGGAAAAATCCTCAAGGCTAAATCCAAATTGGAAAATTCAGTGCTCATCTGAGGCTACCTATTTTATATTCTTTTATGATATTTCATAAAAGCATCACCTTACTCAAAGGTATGACACAAATATCGTACACATTGTCTAAATCACTGTACCGTACAATATCATACCCATTTCCAACATAGCAGTCTGGTTAATTCCAACGTTGTTCTGATTAATATCACACAGTAACACAGATAGATATAATTATTTATATGAAATGACATTGATGCAAGGAGCTAGTCTAAGAGTGTTTTTATATAGGCGAAAAATTTATTTTAATTAAATTCACAAAAATATCTATACATCGATTTCAGTAAATGAAACAACTGGACAGTACAGCAGACTACAGGTTGCTTACAAGAACTGTACAAGGTGCCTTTTTTTAAAACCTTGTGTTGTTATATCATGTTTTTCAGCTTAATTACTGCAGTCTCCGTTGTTTTGAAAAGCTGTAGTATCCTGTATGTCTGTATGTGTGTCACAGAATAAATTAAATGCCATAAGGTTTATGCGGTGCTCCCAAGTTACTTTTTCTAGATTACTGTAGATTATGTTTTCTTATTTACCCCTTTGAAGGTCCCGCCCCTGTGTGATGACAAGTGCTATTTTAAATCTGTCCCAGCGTGTTAATGCTGTCATGCAATTATTACCAAAAGAAATCTCTGAAGGAAAAGCATCGCCAGAACAGGGAGATTATCCTGCTAAAGGGTAAAGGGCTAATGTCTTGCCATATGGCTGGGGCTGTAATGACGAGCATCCTGCAGTGAGGTCAATCATACATCAAGTATTAGTGTCAGGTAGAGATTAATGCTTCTGTGTTCCTTCACCTCAGGCATCACACACTGTACCTGGCCTTCCCAGGGGTCCGTCACCATTCTCGGGCCAGACAACACTCAGGGCATGGTGCAGAGGCCCCGTGGTCGTGCCCTGGTTATTTTTTTCTGCTTTGCCACAGTCTCAGCTTCCTGTTTTTGTTATTGTTGTCATGGCCTCAGCCACAAGCAGGAATGGTAATTAAAAAAGGTTGTATGTGGGGAGGCGAGCAAAGTGGGTGGGTGCCGGGCTCCTAATCCCTGTTTTCCCAAACAGCCGCGTCGTTATCATTTCAACAGGGCAATTCATAACCGTTGTTGATGCAGCACCCCTTAACAAATCACATGTGGGACGTCGCACAATTAAAAGCAGGCAGTGAGGATTAATAAAGAGACAAAGTAATGACAAGCCCTGGTGATGTCGAAAAGTGCTTACCTAAGAGCGACGCAAAAGTAATGACCACAACACTGTACTATTGTTCCCATTTAGCATGATTTACTCTAATTGCTGCTGGATTACGGCGATGTTATTATACGGCAATGGATGTTTGCACATATGGATTTATGTTTTTTTCTTGGACATCGATGATAACATTTAACCTTTCTTATTATAGTTATTGATTATTAAACACTGTTAAATATGATGAACATTGATTATTACCTTTGTATCATAATGCAGTTAGAGCGTATTATTATTATATTGTATATAAAAGAATATCATGCTTGTTTTGATTACGTTAACCCTGTAGAAGCCATGATATTTTAGAAGATACTATACTCAGTAAAGAAGAACATACTGATGGGAGGGACGAAACCTCTTTCTCTACTCCTGAGGCGTGGTGGGGTGTGCGGTGAAGTGAGGGGCACATTTGGCAGGATGCGCTACCGAAGGTGAACCTGTCATCAATCACTCAATATCACTGTCACCTTGTGAGTAAACAACAGTTGTTTGGAGTAAAGGTGGAACTGAATTATGTGGAATAGCTGTACAAGACAGATGGATGTGTTTTCTGCTGTATGTATAAAAAGTCACAGCTAGCTATTAGCATACTTCAGTGCAGATGGCAAATTGCAATAAAATACAGTACATAAAACAGGAAGTGCTACTTTTTTGGTGACATGGGAGTTGTTTCTTTGTCCTTGAAATAATGAACTTTTACTGTACAGATGAGCAACATTGAGGCGTTTCTGGTTTATAAAATAGTTATTTTTTTATGGTCTGTTGCGCCTTCGGTTATATCCAGGTATGGATTCTCACATTATTTAACATTATCAATCAGTATTTAAAAGGTTACCCCAACAGTCTGTATATGACTATTCAGTGTATTTAACATTTAAGAATTGTGTTTCTCTCACAACAAAAATGTGATTGTGAAAACCGTTTGTATATCAACGTGGACATAAAAAAATAGTTATGATTTTGGAAACTTTGTGAGTTAATCACTTAACCCCTAATATTATAATTAGCAATAGTGACATGTTGTTTCAACAGGCAGATCAGGGCAAATGTCTCAACACCTCATCGCCTGTGTCCTGGACTGATGGGTTGGTGCGTTTGAGGAGAGAAGTGGCAGGCGAGGGCTGCTCCTCGCACAGAAACAATCGTTACTGTAAGTGGAGGAGGCATTGATCCGTTGACCAGAGGCTACCAGTCCTAATGTGATTGTTCAGAAACAGTCTACGGTCCAGGAGGGAGCCTCTTCCGACAAAAGGCCTCCCCGTCCAGGGTTTTGAAGGATGCAGTCACACTACTAGCTGTTGAAGTACAAAATATGATCGTGAAACAGGCCGCTACAGTCCGTGTGGTATGTCGTTGATAAAGCTTGTGTTTGGGGGCGCTTTGCTTTATCTCAACAACTGTTGGCTTCAATTAGACTTTGGAGGATTTTATTCACTTGTGCCATTTTTGCATGGCAAGCATTTTGTTCCCTTCAAATAGAGTGCCTGCCAGTAACTGGTTAATGCCAAGCAGAAATCTCCCATGTAAATAAATGTAGAACAACACATTTGCGAAAAGGCTTTAGGAAAAAAAAAATACCTCAAGGAAGTGTTGTTCATTAGACGTGTAACCTTCTTACATCTACATGGTATTAAAAATTTTGGTGAGCGGTGAGAAAAAAAAAGACTTTTTCTAGAGAGTACCTCTCTGACAACATTTGAAGTGAAAATTGCCAGAGTTCTTTACACGTTTCCGTGACTTATCGCCATTTCCTAAGAATTTCCAGAGTCTTGTGTGAATCATGCCTACGGGCTACATGTGTTAGGAGTTAACAAGAACATACTCACTGTGAATCTAACGTAAGATGCAGAAGAAGGAGGACAAAGCATTTGCTGAATCCTTTGCATCTCATCATCACACCATATATTATTATTATTAGCAGTAGTAGTAGCATTGGTTGTAGTGTTATCATTATCAATGGGCTGTTGTAAGTGTTATTATTACCAGTATTATTATTGTTATCATTGTTTTTATAGTAATTCTAGTTTCTTTGTGAATAATATAAGATATTTTAATTGAAAATATAATTCACACACATTCACAGAAATGTAACCAAAGCGATTTATGGTTGCTCAAAAAATTGTGAATTTTAATCAGAGAATGACAAAGCTGAACATTATTTTGAGGTTTGTGAAATCATGAAAGTGGCTCTATTGCACACAGTGTCCTGGGTGTAGTTTGTAGTCTGTGCCCCCACAGTGTCCTGGGTGTAGTTTGTACTCTGTGCGCCCACAGTGTCCTGGGTGTAGTTTGTACTCTGTGCCCCCACAGTGTCCTGGGTGTAGTTTGTAGTCTGTGCCCCCAC
>JAOYSI010000020.1:2233136-2253169 GCA_025775065.1 Hiodon alosoides | reverse complement strand
AATCCCCCCCCCCCGCCCACCAAAGATACGTTTTATTTGCCGGAGTTTGATGTGAGATTAATTCGCTAACTAACTAACAAGCTAGAACTAACTTTTCACAGGGCAATAGAGCCTGTTTTTGATTCCGTGATTTTGAATCATCAGCAGGAAGTTTACGCAAACTTCCCCACATTTCCTATTAAAGATTCAGTTCAGTTGGGGAAATCTCTGGAATTCGATAGCATGTGGCATTTTCAGATCCTGTGCAATCAGTCACACCAGATTTTCTGGTTTGGGGAAATGTGGGATACTTCCACATAAGTCACTGGATAAGTGATGTCAGTGTGATGCCCGTGAAAGAGTGGCGGTTCTTCATACAGTACTTTTTTTACAAAACAAATTAAATCCACACTCCATTACAAGTCATGTGTTGCTTATTCAGTCCATTATTCATCCTTCTCCTAAACATTACTGCAATCATGTTGTATCATTTAGAGGACGGACTGGAATCCAAAAGGATTAATCAGGAGAACCTGAAAACCCGGTGCGCGTGAGATAATGACCGCATACTGACCATGGGGGCAGGAGGTTGCCTAACTGGAAAAGTCCCCTGCGTCCGTAAACTTTTTGTTTTTCTTTCTGCGGACGACTGAAAAATAAATTTAGGTATTTTTAATAGAATGTGAGCCAACTGTTGTACCATCGTAAACCTGCCACTTCTAAAGAGTGACTGTCAAGAATTTGACAGGGTTGTTAAAAGTCCACTGGGTGACAGAATGGAATAACTCAAAAGAGCCATTACTTCCAATTGTCCGGCCCCCACCCTTCCCGAAACCAGGCCCTGTTTCTGATGGCAGTTTTAATGACATGATTTAAAGCGCCGTGAGGTTTGTATCGGCCCGGAAAAATGACAAACAATAAATATACGAGACATTATGCTAACAGCGAATACACAATACCATGTCAGTTATGGCCCGGTAGAGATACATTTTAATTTGGGCTTTCATAAAAAAAAAAGACATCTTGGCATCCATGCTGGGGTTTAGAAGACAGGCTTTGGAAGTGGAGTGTGTCACCCAGGACCAATGCCATTTATCACTCTCTATATTTTTTTGTCCTTTTCATTTAATGTCATCTCTATGGAAACACAAAGTGCCCTGGAAATCATTTTCAAAACAGCTTATTTGTTAAGGAGGAACAAGTGAGGTTAAAATATGTGTTTGGCACGGGTTGAAGCTGTCGCGGCCCGCGTATGGCACTGTTACATTAATAACACTGACACGGGAGGCTTGGCCGGTCGCACCAGACACCACAGTGAGGAGCCTTTGTGGGAGTCACGCCACTTTTGAAGTTGCTCTTTATTTTCGGGCCTCCGTTTTCGTGTTGAAGTCCCACAAAGATACAATGATGCATGAGGCATTTGTGTTACCCTGCAGCCGTCGGATGAATATTGAACAGAGGCTTCTCAGAGGCGCTGACCGTGCAGCTCTAAGTTTGTTTTGCCCCCCCTCCATTTGAACCTTCAGAGCTCTGACTGGGAGGTGACTATTTCTCTTTTATGATTTTTTTTTCTCTCCCAGTAATTCACATGGACATGGAGAGCAAGTCCTGATTTATGTGGCTTTTAATTTGACATAGTTGTCAACTTGATTATAATTATGTATATCATGTGGCTTTTTTGTTTTTCTTGAATGCGTTAATCAGATTAGTGTTATAAGGCAGAACGGTGGACACAGCTGTCTGAAAGTGGAGGCTACAGGCGGCTGTTTGCATACAGCCAATAAAAGCTCAGCTGGACTGAGGCTACGACTTTTTTTAGTGACGCCCGGGAGAAAAAGTAAGACTCCATCTGTGACTCCACCTTATTTTCAGATCCCTCCGCCAGATCGGTTGGCTCGGCAGGTGTGCGATATACTTTCCACTCACCGGTATTATTAAGATTCCTGATAAACTTCCACTGATTTGCCAGAACACTGGCAACTCACTACTGTGTCTTCTCTTTAAGTAATAATAAAAATTGTTAAATTAGAATTACACAACACAGATTTTTCCTGAATGTTATTTAAACTGTGAGGGACCTCATTTAGATCTATCAAGATTGTTTGTTATAAAAACAAAGCTTGATTATTCCTCCTTGTTGATGATGATTCCTCTTTTGTGTTCTTTGCATTCACAGTGGTCAGTAGAGAGTGAGATTTCCACCCACCCTTTATCCCTCCCCTTAGAATTATCCAGCCTAATATCCCCTCCCCTCCCCTCCCCTCAGACTTTGACCCCTCTACCCTCCACGCCCTTGGTGATCACCTTCTGTCTCTGACAGATATCCAGGTCCTTCATATTAAAGATGTTCAAAACACCGATCTTGGTTAGCTCTTGTTCAAATGTGCCACTCATTTAGCTTTCAAATAGTCAATTTTAGCAGGGTTACTTACCTGTTACATCAGAACTAATTTAAATCAGAATTTTTTAATCAGAGAAGGGAAGTTACGGTGCCAAAATATGTTTACCAGCTGCCTTCAATCACTTTTTCAATGAATGTCGTATTTGTTTCGTGATATGAACATTTATAACGTACAAACTTTCAGAAGGGGTAGGGGGGTGGAAAGGGAGAACTGGAACAGTTGATAGCAGATCCTTTTTCCATACAGACCATTTCTCGCTTCAGAACTGATACTGGTCAAGGGTGGATGGAGGAACCCTTGTGAATGTGTGCTTCGCCCATGCCAACGTCCCCTCTACTTTCCTAGTTAGCACGCTCCCTTCTCATCCTGTCCTGTGGTAGATTGGTGCTTAAAACAGGTGGATTATGGTGTGCTGTGCAGATAAAGATTGCTTTGCAATCCTTTCTAGTGGTTTGCATGTTTGCTATACACCACAGGCTAACTAGAGCTTAATTTACAGACATAAATCATTTCTATTAGAGATTAAATGATGCAAAGCGGTTGTTATGCTCCTAAAAAGAAGACCCCGTGTTCTATTTAATATTAAAATAACTATTATTTGTTTATTCTTCAATGCATAAACTCTGTCTGTTCAGAAAGGCCCACAATTACTCAAGCCCCAGGATGTTAGGCCACTTTTGAGGACCTGTCATGGGGGGAAAGATGTTTAACATCTCAAGGAGAGACACTTGGGCACCAGGTCGGTTACATAACTCCCTGCTCCATCTCTGAGCCTCAGCAGAAGCCCCTGCTGTCCGGGAGACCATTGTTCATCCCGGCACTAGGCGTATGTAACCTGCTCCTGTCAGGTGGGCGTGAGATGTGGCAGAGTCCACTACACGTGTTCCTGCCTCATCCATCCTGCGGGCGGCAGAGTGTTGACACCACAGGTCTGTCTGGGGGCGGAAATATGGTGGCACTTATCAGGAATGGCCAGCTGCTGCCCCTGATCGCCGTATTCCCCAGCAAACAGGCTTTACAACTGCCTGCGGTGAAGACAAAGGGCCTGCGTTTGTCAATTCAGATGACGAATGGATCACCTCCCCATCAATCTGAACACTGGACACTCTAATAGGGGATGTCTAACTCCACACAGCCCTGTTCCCCAAATGCTGATGGAAATTAGCCATGTGCTCCCACTACGCGTGCAGTTGTGTTACATGTGTCGTGTTAATGTAATGTTTGCATCGGGAAGTGTCTGAGTTGGGGCCAAACCTTGCAATGGTGTGTAGCTGCAATACAATGAAATGGAGCCGTTAGGATCTCTAGTGCAACAACGGTAGGGTAGCATTAGTGTGGGGAAACTGGCAAAAAATCTAAAATAACTGAGAACTTGAACATATAAAGAAAAAAAATGTAGGTAAAGCGGCATGCTTGCCCCTTGTGATTTGTGCCAAAAACAGTTTTTCTTGGAAGAAAGGAGAAAAAAGGATATTGTTGAATTTCCTGTGTTGTCAGTACAGTGGAATCTTGTCCCACACAGAGACCGTTTTAACTACTGTTTCAGAAATACCTATTACTGCACTCAGTACAAACATTGCGGCAATTGGAACAGAGTGTTTGCACGCATGAAATCCATTGCATCATGCCGGGTTTCTGTTTCATTTTAGCCAACAAAATGATTCAGCGCAGAATCATTTTGATGCTATACTAATATTTACATTTGCATTTATATTTTTTTATTTTTTCTGACTACCGAACAGCTAATTTGGCGGCTCACACATGTATTGTGAGACGGAATAGAATGCGAGAAATAAAGAGTCAAATATTGCCTCGTGACTTTGTAACCTTTACAGAACTTGCCAGTTATGTGCCGGTTATAAAATACACTCATCGTTCTTCTGACGCTTTTACGTCATACCACAGTCATGGTACATACCCAACTTATTAAGCAGCCGACCTGACCAGTCTGTGATGTGCTCTGAGAAATAGCTCTTTTTTCTGTTTCTATCACATTCAAATTTACACAAAGAATGTCACTAGGAAGCCTGGGAAGTGGAGTGGATTACCAACACTGGATGTGTTTCTCTTTGAAGTGAAGGGACCGGTGTGGCGGCAGGGCATTGCAGGAACATGGGATAGGATTCTTTCAATTATTTTGGGAGAGGAGTCTGATAACTTTCCCCCGTCAATCCCCCCTTCTTAAGCCACTGCAGCTGACACGTAGCTCATTGTCATGTGTGCGCAGTCAAGTGTGAGTGTACACGCACACGCACACGCACACGCACACGCACACGCCATGGACATACACACCCACGCAAAGTCCCTCTCGCCCTTGGATCAGATCATGTTTATTGAATTTTTGTGTATCTCCTGAAACAAGATTTCTGAGCCATGAAAATATTCTGCCTTTTCAACAAAAAAAAGGTCCATATCTACTTTATTCTGCTTTGCGTCATTTGTGTTGTGAATGTCTTAAAATGAAGAATCTTTAACAGAACAGAACATTTAGTTGAAAAAAAACAAAAGGCATCCTTATCTGTTTACAAACGGCATAAATTCCACAGAATTGTTTTTTTTATTGCAATGAAGTTCCCAAGAGTCCTACAGCCAATAAAAATTCAACAAGATAAAAGAGCAAGCAGGATTAGGTAAGGATTAAAGCCGCAGAAATGTTCCATATTATCTGGTCAAAACCCATGTCCTGCACGCTCGTTAAAATTACCCTGAGTTTTGAAGGCGTTACATAATCAAGAAAGATGAAATTTTAGCACATATTACAGAGTTGCATTTAAACGTTTTGTTGTTTTCCCCAGGTTTAATATTTGGAGAGAGACTTTTTTAACATTTTACATTTAAAAGGCTGCCATTTGACTGTTGCAAAATGAAAATGATAAGTGATGAAAATATCACTTGTACATTGTTGGGCACCCACAAGTTGTTTTGTTAGTTACGAACGCTCATAAAATAAGGGCAATGACACATCAGAACATTTGGACCTCCCAAAGATAAACAAAGTGAAGTATTCAGTGCGCATTTTATGAGACATCTGAAGAATTCCGTTTTCAGCTCGACTTCTCTGCGAAGGGGCCGAGCTTTTGGACTCCAAACCAATTTGCCCAATCAAGATAAAAATAAAAGAGTATACTTTGTCCTGCCCGCGTGGAGTAGTTTTCACTCTTGGGTTCTAAGAACCATCTGGGTTTCCCCTTTCAGCTTGGGCCTGCGGAGCACAGATGCTTCTTTTGTCAACCGCTCCAAATTATAATAAGCAGTTAAAATATTTACCGAGGTGCCTTTTTTTTTTTTTTTGTCAGCATCTCCTCTCTTTTTTATTATTATTATTATTTATACCTTTTCAGGGACAAAAAATGGAGATGTCCACTAAATGTGATTGATTGGGCTTATAAATGGCCATTATTAGCTTGAAGCGCCACATGTCAGCTGCTGCTTTTGTCCCGGCTGTATTTCTAAGCTAACCAGTGATCCATGAGCACAGACCGGAGGGGTAAGAAAGTACTGCCCTGAAAGAAATGCCCATTTTTCTATGGATCTTTCTCTTGATTAAAAATACAGCTGCAGACACTAGCTAAAGAGGGAGGGATGGAAAGAGAAAGAAAGGAAGAAAGAGGAGGGAAAAAGAAAGGGGGAATACGAAGGACCTTGACTTTTTAAAATAGTTTTCAGTAAAAAAAAGATTAATAACCTCAGCCGACCAATCACAAGATCAAAATAATACTCTTCTTTGCGTCTTTTGGTGTAGGTGTGTGTGTGTGTGTGTGTTTGTGTGTGTTTGTTTGTGTGTGCGTGTGTGTGTGTGTGGGTGCGCGTGTGTGTGCCTGCACGCGCGCACGTGTGTGTGTGCTTTGTTTGTGTGTGTTCGCGTCGAAGAAAATATATACTTGGATTCTCAACACAAATGCATCACACATGGAAACAAAAATCTGGAAAATGGGGGGAGGGGTGTGCGCGTGAATCTTTTTTCCGCCCCAAATGTTGTGAAAACAGTCTACGTATGTCTATGTCTAAGTGTAGGTGAGGAAGAACCACAGGCCTGGGACTGGGACCACTACCGTTCTCTGCTGCCGTTTCCTCTGAGCCGTAGTCTGTGCAGTCCTTTCAGGTGTTCAACCTGTTTTTTTAACCTGCAGGTTATTCTGCTTTACGGCCATGCCACCCGAAAGAGGGTGGGGTGACTTCTTTCTTCCCACAATTGATTAATGAAGACTTTTTGCCGGGTGTATCTCAAAACATGTACTCTGTTATATACATGGGATTTAAGCACATTTTACGCTACAGATCTTTAAGAGTAACCAATTGTGATATTTTTAATTTTTTAAATTTTTGATTACATTTTATTTTTTCAATTTTATTATTAAAACAAAGTTTGTATTCACATCAGATTTTGCTCATTTGGTAATAATTTAGATCGGTTGTGATGGTTTTGTTATATAAAATATATATATTATATATATATATATATACTAATAAAAAAAATCTTAATACTAATACTCACAGACTCCACTAGCCATCAACAGATCCATTATGCGTGATATAATCAACTCTAGGTCTTGCAGTGTCCTTGACCACTGGGCTTCACATAACTAGACAGGAATGCCTGCCCATGTCCCACCTCCCCTCTTTATGTTAAAGCTAGCTCCCCCAGATATGGACAGGAAATGTGAGTCCGTACTTCTGTATTGGGTTATTCAATCAACCTGGGACTGGCATGTGCAGCGACAGTACTGCTCTGAGCCTGTTGATCTGACTGTTCACTCCATTACAATTATTTTTTTTATTGACACATTTAAGCTTAAATTCTGAATGAACATGTATATATTCAGTCGCTTAATTTATTATACTTGAATATTTTTGGTTTAGAAATATTTTTACTTGATGGTACAATGTGGGCAATAATATTTGAATTTCTTTTACAACACTCCAGATTTAAGGGAATGGAAATAAAACTTTAAAATACATTGCTCCTTTTTCTGCCTTTGTAACCACACTTTATTAGATGAGTTTACAAGTTAGAATTAGGTGGAATTTTAAGAGAAAACATGGCAGAGTGTTTTTAAGATGATTTGAGATTGTAAGAAGATTACATGGGTGTGACAAAATAATAATACAAATAATATTATCTATATATATATATATATATATATATATATATAAAACATTCCTAAAGATTACCAGTAAAACCTTGTCTATTACGTTTAGTCTGAGAGCAGTGAGTGTCCTGTTTTATGCTTGATTGAGAACCTCTCTTTCGCAAACTGTGAGGTAAAAAATGCTTGGCCAGCACAGGGAGGGACAAGAAAACATGGGCGAATCTTAGTAGAAATGACCTCTCAGCATGCCCGTGCTAACCAGAGATTCACAAAAAGTCCTGGTCAGCGAGAGTGAAGGTGGAAGACGTGCACCTCGCACACCCACAAAGATTCCAACCTGTTACGGTAGACAATTGAGGAAACATGACAACTTATCCCACGGCATGCGCGCATTGATCTGTGCACAGCTTTAAAATGAATGTGTGTGTGCTCGTTTGCAATTCAGCGATGTGTTACAACAAAGTGTGGCTTCTGGTGCATGTGCCGTCCTCAGGGGCCCTCCTTGGGGAAAAACAGTCTGTCTCTATGGAGGCCTTTTCCCAACGCCAAATTCTGTAATAAATCAGAGTCCAGGTCTCTCTCGCTCTTGCTGTCTCTCTCTCTCTCTCTCTCTCTCTCTCTCTCTCTCTCTCTCTCTCTCTCTCTCTCTCTCTCTCTCTCTCTCTCTCTCGCGCTCTTGCTCTCGCTCTCTCTCTCTCGCTCTCTCTCTCGCTCTTTCTCTCTCTGTCATCATTCTTCCTTATTTCCCTCTTGTTCTGTGCGTGTCTGTATTTGTTCTGCAGACCTCCGGCCCGGTACCGCTTCTTTATTGGACAGCCAGTTTGTTTTATTTATCTGACAAGGATTCTCCATATTGTTTCAGGTTATCAGCACTCCACGGCAGATCGCATTACTGTCTGTGTGACGATTTGACCCCTCTCAAGGGTTCACCTTTAAATCAGATTCTTATCATTACCTTTGTGATAAATAGGTACAGCTTAGGGGGAGATTATTTCCAGAGCACCACTCTGTTTCTCCCTGCAGGCAGGGTTCCCACATGGGACTGAACTGTCAAATCGCCTCTCTCAGGAACATGGCAAGCTCTAGCTCTTTTCCTCAAAAAATTTGGGGACTTTTTAAAGCCATTCCCATGCGAGCTCTCGTCACTGTGATGGGCGTCCTTAAACCCCTCTTACCTCTCTCCCTTTCTTTTTGGAAGTTCAGTCGACCCGCTGTCTGACATCTGATCTTTTTCCCAGCGTTTCAAACACAAGTCGGATCCGTGTCAATAGTTTCTAAAAACTTTTTAATCAGTGGAGGATGAAGCACTTCAAAAGTGACGTAAAAGCATCACTCTCCCGGCCCTGTGTGCATGTGGTGCTGTGCTGTAAAGCAGTTCTTTTCGACGGCTACGTTGTAATAACATAACACACCCGCCCATTCAGGGGACCGAGGCTCTGGCTGATCGGTGAGGTGTCTGTCCCCGCATGGTCTCCACGGGGCCCCCTCCTCCTCTCATCGGAAGGTGCGCTGGTCACTTGGTCTGACGCGCGACCGTGATTGATGGGGCCGAACGGCTAACCCCATCTGCCAGCAGTGGGAAATATGGAATGCATCAATTAGTCTCTCAGCAGAGCCGTTACCCCCGTGGGGTCAGAGGCTAAACTGAAACAATGACAACTTTTAAGGAATCGTTTTCTTTGGAGCAAAACTGGAAACAATCCTCTCTTTCTTTCCTGTGGAGAGACCACACGTTCGTTAGCAGCTGTTCTGCTTCACCTCCTTGTTGCTACAGATGCCGTACAGCAGCGTGTGGCCATGTGATGGCTTCTACCTGATGGGGATCTCTAATGAGAGGCCCTGAGGCGAGGTGTACTGGACATTGATAACTGAACTTTAAACTAATTTCATAGCCACCCCCTCCCCTCGGTTTTGCCCTCTCCGTATTCTACACTGTGACGCCACATTGAAGATTGAGGCCTGCTTGTCCCTGTCACTCTCCAAAGCTATACTGCGATACATGAACCAGGAAGCTCCTGTAGGGCGCACAGGCGGGCTTGTAATGCATCCCATGCTGTCATCTTGCTCTGCATGAGTGGGACACAGCTGGTTATTTTCATGGCCCCATCGACATGACATCTTTACAGTCTAGACGGATGGAAAAGCTATATGCAGAACTACATGCTCCCAAAAACTAAATTGCACTAATCATTTCACCTTTTACCTTCTTTTCTCAGGTTCTTAAGCCTTCTCCCACTTTTTCTCATCTACAGCCGGCACGACCACACTGAAGAAAAATTGGAGCGGGCGAACCCTCACCGACCAGCAGGAAAAGGTTTCTGCTGAACATAATGAATGTCATGCGGTGTAAAAAAGAAACTCCCCGTTGCACATGTATAGTGTGCCTATTGCTGATAAATATCTACCCGAAATAGCGAAAGCACTCGAGTTTACTATTGGCACTTAGCAGTTATTTTTCTTCTCGGTGATACGCTGAATACTTACTCCCCTTCGGTGCCAACATTGCAGATGCCTGTCGGTGTCGGAAGCCTCTTTTTCAGCATGAGCAGCTTATACTGTAAACCTCTCTTCTCTGTTTATGCAGCCTGCCCATGTTCAGACAGGATTTAGCGGGTTGACAGATCACAGCGCTTGTGAGGTCATCTGAGTGAAGCTGGTTTCCTGCACGGTCCCAGCTGGCAGCTTCTGCTGGTGGCCAGTGACCAGGGGCACTGTGGACCGTGACTTCACTTTCTCTGTTGCGTGGTCACTGTGCGGTTCAGTGCGGTTCTTCTCCTTTGCTGCTCCTGAGAAATGGACTGCAAATAACCCAACAAAAATATTTCACTCCTTATTTTAGGCGTTATAAATACGTTTAACTTTCTTATTACCTCTCTATCTGCACACTTTTCTCTGTTAAAATATATGTGCACGTTGTAAACATGCAATAATATATACGATCATACTATTGTCAATATCATTCTCTCACATTAATTACTTGGTTTTTTCAGTATCTCACAGTGGCGACGACCTTTTGACCCTCTTTTCCTTTGCCTTATTTGGCCCAATTATTAGACGAAATGACGAATTTGATCTTCTCTCAAAAGCTGGGTTATAAAAGGCCTCTTTTCTTCTCCGGTCCTGTTAGGGCAGTCAGCTAACAGGAATGGACTGGTGCATTAATTATGATAGATTCTGCATTGAGGTCCTTTGAGGACAATCACTCCCAGAATTCCATGCACAAGGGCTGACCTTTTGACCTGTCTCAGGCCACACAGTAAAGCAAATCTATAAGCAGATTTAGAGGTAAGAATGACCAGTGGCCGCAGTTTAGCCAGACCCTGTTTGCAGGACAAACACTGTTACTCACACAAGTTCTGCAGCTGGGCAATAATCCCATTCAACACCCTTCGCCGGCCAAACAGAGGCGCTGTAAAATATGCAAATCTATTTGAAACCTTAATGAAATACAATCTTATTTCTCAACAAGCAGAATTTTGTTCCAAAGGAGCAAGAAAGGCGAGTGGTGTTGATGCTTGTCTTTACTTCTCCCTGTGAGAAACTGGTCACTCTGGGCAGTCCAGTCTCTGTATCTCGGCAGTGGTACCATCACTGTAGAAAGCATTAACTATTTTCTCTGCTCCAGGTTATCAGACGTTTAGTCTAGGTTCACCCATAAACTGTAAGCTTAAACCGTAACTGCCCTTTTTCCTTTCACCCTTCATTGCTTCTAACGCCTAAGTTCTTGACTTTTTTTTTTTTTTATGAATAAAATGTTGCTACCCAGTAGTACTTTACTCTACCAGTAAATTCATTTGCAGAAGACTAAAGAGGATACCGAGTCCATACCAACAGAAACCAATTTTAAGATTAAAATAACTAAAAATTCCATACACTGTATCTTTGCTGTGCTTGTTGTTATTGAGCTCTGAAGATTCAAGAGGTTAAACATTGCAGATGTCCCTGATAGATCTCCCTTGCTTGTACAATCACTGCACAGTAGAAATGTAATTTGCCTCAACACCTGCCTCACATTTGGCATCAGATGAGAGGAATTTGGGTCCTGTAATTTTTTACACCTCACCCAAGCAGTGTGGCAGCCTTTACAAGCAGAGTGATAATCCCACCTTTTATAGCTGTTAAGAAAAGGGAAACTTTTCTACTTTGGGGGAAATTAAACACCTCAGCTGCTGGCTTAAAGATTGAGATTTTTAACCCTGTCAGAACTCTGGCTTCGTGAACAAGAAGGACGACGCCCTCCCTCAAAGACTGATAAATTGATACACGTTGCTTTATGTTATACAACTGGGGAAAAATATCAAGAAGCTGTAAACGGCGGCCGTGAGTGAAATTACTGGCACAAATAAAACTGCAACATAAGCATCACTCTAGAGTTTCAAATTAACAGTTGTAGGCAAAAATTAGTGAGCCCCGGGAATCCTGGAAGTATCTAAGCAGGTTCCCTGACCAAAGGTTTCTGTGTTTCCTGTTTTCGCTGCTTGTGCAGCGTAATATTAAGCTATCGGTTTGTTAGAGCAGATTGCTAATGTCATCATCTACGATACTTTTTTAAAAAGTTACATATTGATACCTCCCCCCCCATCAGACACACACATATATTTGTTTAAATGAAACCTTTCATAGACCATCCGAGTTCAAACATTCAATATCCAAGGCCACATTGTTTTCCATGAAAAACTGAAGAAAAAAAAGCGGTTCTTCACTAAGTAAATTGAGGTCATTATTTGTATTTTTTTAATTCCATTTTTGGGGGGAAAAAGGAACACCCTTGACAGAGAAAGGGAGGAGTTACGGCAAGAGCAGTTCTCCGCCCCCTTTGTTTTCTCTAAAAAAATGTTTATAACAGACTCCTTTGTCCCATTTACAACAGTGCACCAACCTTACTGGAGCAATATTTCATGGCAGCCCCCAAGGCTGCAGCGAGATGGGCAAACAGGGACTGAATGGGCCCTATTTGGAAAGCTCTCTGACCGGCTGGGGACGAATTCCCAGAATGTTCCAAGTCACTCACTGTGACATCATTGCTGGCTTGTTCTGACACACCACAATAGAATTCATAGAAAACAACATGCATTGTCCTGCTAGATATTATTTATCTAAGAACATTCAGTGGTTATCACCAGGACAATGAAGCATGTTATTGTTATTATTTCTGAAATTATTTTTATATTTTAATGGCTAAATTTAGTGGCGTTCCAAGAAAAATTATGGCTTTGTGATCCTGTTCTGAGAAATGACTTATCTTTAATAATTAAAAAGATAAACATTTAAAGAAATGATTCAACTCTCCCTGAACAATTTAATTGTTAACATAGTAACAAGATCTTGACATTTTCAATTTATTAGTCATTTGGATTTTCTTAATGGAAAATTTTGACTAGTACTAATTTAACATAATAGATTTAACAACATTTTTTATCTATTAAATTTAATCCTACTGAGAAGGTGATCATTTTGTGACGATAAATTGCTTTTCAATCCAAATGTACTTTTAGATGTGAATTAACAACTAGGTGTAAAAGTTGGAGGAACTTAGGACTGAGTTGTGCTTGTATTAATAGTTTATCTAAAATGAATAATAATTGGAGTATTGAAAGGCTAGGAAGGCATGGCTTGGGGGAACTATATTCCTGTACTCACGCCAGCCTGTGATAAAGATGCAAAACGGGGCGGGGTTCCACCAGTTTTCCCAAGCATTTCTCAGATTCATTTTCTGCATAATGTACTTAATTGCATTCCTTCCTTGTGAAATCCACATTATCCTTTCCCACCACGAGCCACTCTTTATATACTACCACTGCTGCAAGGGGGGGGGGGGGTCATTTTTCAGCCTTTTCCACAATGTGTGCATTTTCTGGGTTTTACAGTCATAACAGACAGGAACAGCAAGTCCAAAAGAAGAATGCACTACAGAAAAAATTAACGGAGCACAGCAGGACACAGCGTGTTTTTGGAAATAAGAAATTGCCATAATAATAAAGCCGTCCCCAGCAAACAGAGCTGATTAATTCACCCCCCCAAACATTATTCTGCGCCCTGATTCTCCGAGCGCAGAGGCACTTGGGCATGTTTAGCACAAATTTAATTATGGCCCTTGGTAAGCGGCCTGCTTTTTGAGAAACTCCCTCTCCCCATCTCCCACTTCAATACCTGATGATGTCATGTTCTATTGTGAGGTTGCAGAAACTCTTCAAATCAACTGCCATTCATGACCTTGCCCCTCAAAAGTTTTTTTTTCCTTCTTTTTCTTTTCTTTCTTTCTTCCATTCTTTCTTTCTTTTTCTTCCTTCATAACCAAAGTCTCTTTTATGGGTTGATCAGACCTCCCCATTTGTATGCCAGCGCTGTTTTTGGGTGGATTTTATGAGAAATGCGCTTTGTTTTCCAAATGTAGGAAAATGTTTTTCTTTTTATGTCTGTATGTGGAGCTCAGTTTGTTCATAAGGAAACCACAACATTTAATAAGTAACCCAACCACCATGCCTGTGTTCCTGCAAAAAATGTTTTTAAAAATATTGAAATCATATCTTATCATTTGTGAACACAAAATGGCACCCTATAAAGATAAGTTTTTTTTCACAGAAGTGATTTGTTGTCTACAAGTCCCGGACCGAATCTAAACCGTTTTATTATCTCTAGTTGAAAGAAAGAATTTGAACTTATAAAAAACAAAAAAACAAATGATCAGTTTGTCTAACATTTTATAGGTAGTCTGCACTGCTAGGCTAAATATTATTTTTTGTAATTTTCACATAACTAATACTAAATCCCTAACAACTCTTTTCAGGTTATATAGGGCTGTACATAATTCTATAACTGTTATTTTCTATACCTCTCATTATTATGTATAATGTTAGGAGATCTGTATCCTGCGAGTACACGTGATACAGAAATCGACAACAGCAAGAAGGCAAGGTCGTGTGTGGGGGGGGGGGGGACTAAATCAGCTAATCTAACACAAGGCATTTATTTTGTGAACGCTTGTTTTTAATTACAGTACAGTACGTGAAATGTGCCTCCTCTCTGGCATTTCTCCTCCCCCTTTTCCTTATTCTAAAATTCCATCTTTTTTCATTCGGCGGAGAGTGGAGATGTGACTGTGCACAAAACGATGACCATAATGCGTTTGTATAAGTTACATATTACGCCTGTCAGCGTACGAGAAAGGAAAATAAATGCTTTGTCCTTTTTCCTATTTTCTTCTAAGTGTTTCCATTGTTCCAGTGATTAGAGAACCCTCATACAACTAATTGCCTTGCTGCTTATTAGTGATGCGAGTATGCCTGGGATTCTTATGTGAATACCCGTCTGAACTTCTGAAAATAATTCATATTTCTCACACCCCCTGGCAGAGGGCAGTTCTCTCTCTTCTTTCTCTCTGTTGACGACCACCGTTTCCCCTCTTAGGTTCTGCAGGGAGCTGAGGAATAAGGAAAAGGCCTCCAGCACTGCTTAATAACAAATGTACAAAAGTACTGAAGTGATTTATCTCTTTGACTTGGAGATAACCGGCCTCTGCTGGGATGCCTGTATTGAGAGGCACTGGCAAATATATTGTGGATTTCAAATGCTTCTGCACATCATTTGGTGTCAGATGGGTTCTTAAAATACGAAACGCTTCCGACTTCCCGTGTACTGTTTAAACCACAGCCGAGATGACTGTAACCAGGCTGATGGTACCACTTCTGAAGCAAGCTTTCTCCTCAACTTAAGGAAGTTACTTAACGCAGATGTTATTTCTGCGAGCTGCTTTGCTCCACAATGTCGTCTGCTGCTGTTTCACTGTGTTAACCAGTGGAGGCACTGGAAAGACTGGGACCTGGTTTACTGCACACTCACGGCAGTGCAGGAGGTGACCACCTCTACTTGCATAGACTTATGAGAATGCTGTGGGCATGTTTTGTGTTCCTGAGCTGGGTAAGCCATACTTTCATCTTATAAGCGAAGAGGAGGGCTCATTTGTTACCTGAAAAAGGAGCTGTAGTCGGTGGGTAGCATTCATGGCTGATGTAATTGCCTGGGAACGGTGTAAAACTTGAGCCTGGGCTCATTGGCATCTGCTGAACACATGAAAGTTTGGTCGGAAGCTCAAAATCACCCAGTGATTTCTGCAAGACCATGATTTAATAGCAAATGTAGCAGTTCTCTCTGCATAAATGTGCCTGTGGCCGGGAGCACGTCATGATGTTGTAGAAATGGCCTGTGAGTCATCATGCACAAACCAAGCAAACAGTTTTGGATCACATGTTAAATCTTGTATTGCAGTACTGCTATCTCGAAGCCGTAGACATGATTTCATTCTGGCTGACATCCAAAGCAGTTTTGCTTTTATGTCAGATTAAATATTTAGGTGCATTTTCTATTTTTTTCAAATTTAAAAAGGTATTTCAAAGCAGATATAACTTTTGTTATATCTTTTTTATAATTCCAGGTGTTCTTTATTAGGAATGAATACTTAATATTCAAACTACTCCCATATGCTGTCTGCATATCCTGAAGCAGGAATCAAGTGTTTTCCCACAACATAATCACATTTGTAATGAGTATATAGTTTATATAATGAGTTTATATATGCGCATCTTGCTGACCCTCTATTCTTGCAGTGCCTTCCTCTAATTACGGAGTCATCTCAGGGCATTTGTTTGGTGTTTCTTTGTGCCACGAGCTATCTTTAGCCATTTTTAGATTTGGCAGGGAGCGGAAGTGACAGGTTTCCCTTGACACTCTAGTGCGGGTCTTGGCAGCAATGACCCTTGCCAGTCAGTGTGTATGTGCATTGGCCACTGTGCCGGCATCAATATCCAAGCAGACAAGTGCAATTGGACCCTGGGCGCTCTAGTCTGGAATACCTAGTGACTGGTGGCTTGTAGTCAGATGCAGCAACCACAGCTGTCATCTCGTATTCACTTTGAAACCTTCAGGTAGCCTTATTTGTTCCATTTACTGCCCAGTGATATATTGGTTGGGGTGACCATCGGTGGATTGTCGAATTGATCTGCAATGTCATGTTCTGGTATTTTTTGTGAATTACTGAGTGTATAAGAACTGCAGGACATGAACCTTAGCCTTTAGCTTATTGAACTTTGATCTACGTGAGTTTTGACCTATAAATTTGTGAGCTGAAAGGTCAGTCTCAGGTGAAGCCTTATCAACTTCCAAAATAACAGCAAACTAACTTTATCTCTTTGCTTCACTTCTTTCCCACCAGTAATAATGCAGCTGTCAAAGGCTTTAATGACAAGACAGAGGTCTGTGTTCCTGCAGCTGTGTTTCTGAATAAAAGGTACAGTCAGCGACGTTAGGGTTTCTGAGGTCCTGGGAAGGACAGTGTGCACGTGCATGGCAGACCCAAGGTTGTGGCTTAGTTTGGGCGGGGGGGTTGCCTGAAAGCTTGGAACCAGGATGGTGTTGACATGGTACCAGGGCCAGCCTGGGATTGAAACTGAATCAGGTCTGATGGTGAGGTTGGGAATGGCAATAGGCTCACAGTCTGAGTGTGTAGCAAAGTACCATCAGGGTCTTCTTACTATTCCCTTTACCTTAACAAACCTGTACACATTCTCACTCACTCAGTCGGTTTAAATTGAACAAGATGTCTTTTATGGTAACAAGGTAACTTCTTTGAGAAACATAAATCCGGGGATGGTTTTTGGTTAGACATCCCTAAGTATTTATCAGTCTTTGTGGTGAGAGCCATCTGCATAACGTGGAAGCGCTTGGAATGTCTACTGAAAAGTGTTTAAAAAACACTTCCAAAAAAGTACATTCACGTTAGTAAAGCATTTGTTTTTGCACAGGTAAAATACTTCCAGTGATCATTTAGCAATTGGTGTCCTGATGTTTTCTACGTCCGTCCTTCAACACCTTTTATGTAATAATTATTGAATTTTGAATCATTAAAATGTACAGATCAGGTCGCCCAGACCAGAAGTAAACATCTAGATGTCAATTAAATACCGCCAGATAGATGGGATTAAATTTACTGAAAACCAAGCATTGTATTGTTATTCGTCACACTATCTGTCGTGTTCATGTGAAAACGTGGATTGTGATCCTGGGAAAATGATAAACAAAAAGAGGGTTGTGCAAAAAGCGGAGGAAATTGTCTGTTTGAGGGTGAATCAGTCAGTGGCGGAGAAGGGGGTGGTGATTATGCCCCAGCCTTTTACCTCTTCCAGATTAACACATTTGGAAATTCTAACTCCTTCCATCTGACATCTTTGTGAGGGAATAAAAGAAAGGAACCTTTGACAACTACATTTTTCACATGATCGGGGTGAAAGAAACACTGCTTTTGAAAGGCACTGAAGCCCAGGAAAATTGTTTGTTGACCACACAACAATCATTGTATGGCGGCTGTCAACCCCGGCTCCTACTAAAGTAATTCCTCTGGGAAGCAGATTAATAGTTCATTTTCATGGCAGTCACACAGTTTTAAAAAGGAAAGAAAAAAAAATAGGTCCCGAAAATATACCTCTTCCCAGATTAATTTTATGTTTTACAGTCAAATAAAATAAAATTAAAAAATATTTTTTTCATTGTCTGTCCACATGGAAAAAACATATTTCTTACTTAGCAACATGCCTCTTAAGCCAGAATCTCCACAGATTCTGTGCATGGTTCAAGTCAAATCAGAGCGCTGCATTTCACAAAGTCTGGATGTCTCTAATACAGAGCTATTTCAAACCTCACTAAAATCAACAGTTCACAGAAGCCACTTAAAGGTAGGATTTTTTTTACTTGCAACTTACAACTTTAAAGACCTTTAGACACACACTTTTATTTTATCTGTTTGTGTTAGTTGTCAGGACCAGGGACTTTCATGCAGTTTATTCATTACCAAGAGGAATAAAAGTGTGTTTGCTAACGTGAGATTCTTTTCTTTTGTTCTTCACTTAATGATAATATTTTATATTTTTTGTTTTTACTCCCATAGAAGATTATCTAGTGGTTTCTGTGTGCCTTGTGTTTCTGTTCTTGAGTTACCAACACCATTTCCACTCAGGGATGTTAGCTTCATCTTGTCCTACAACAGTGAAGCACACAGAACAGGTGACTGGATGCACTTGTGGCTTTGTCTCTAGTTTCTCTCACTAATTCTCTTATTTTGGAGGAGTATGGACCCTGGGGTTGCTGTTTGACCCTTTCTCACTACTGTTTTTTATGCAGTGGCACTGTTGGGTTTTGATGAGATTTAATTTGATTTTTAGTAACCTTTTATCTTACTTTAGAATAGTAGCTGAATGGTCTTTTTGTGACATTGCTTTAGAAATTATATCAGGAGAGGTAAATATAGTAATTATATTCTCAGTTTAAGTCTAGTTAAGACAGTTTGCGAATTGACACTGTGAAAAAGCTTTCACACCTATATATGAACCTGAATATATAAATCTATCAGTGACACTCTGTGGTTGATTCATGAGAAATACAGGCTGATTGTGCATCTAATATCAACAACCTTCCCTTTTCCCTCTCTGTCATCCAATCGGAGTCTTGATGGGATATGTTGACTTGTCAGTATTGATCCAACACAAGAGACAGGGTAGGTTTCCAACACCTGTGCTTTTAATGACATGCTTACTTTTCATGGGCACACACATAAATCTCCAAATATCAGCCCCAAGAGTGAAGCAGTGTGTTTTATCACATTTTATATTGTATTAATATTGTTAGCTGTTGTTGGCAAAGGACCTCACAGGCATCCATCACAGATGTGGAGCCTGGGGATGGACTGACAGTCTCAGATTCTGTTAGGTTAGGTTTGTCCATCCCATTCGCTCACAACTGCGTTTTATGTCATCACTGGGCGACACAGCTCAACCTGTGTGCCAGTGCAGTCAAATCTGCTTTCATTCGCGTTCCCTAAATTTGCTGGGTGGTAGTTCTTGAACGAGTCTGGTCATTATGAAAAATGTTCTGAAAGGGATAGAAGGCAAATCACCCAGGTGTTATGAAAGGCTCTTGGTCAAAATAAGTTCACATTATACTTGACAGTACACAAATATTAAGAATTATCTGACCAGTGAAATTTAATAAGAAATTTAAATATATACATATATAAATATCTTTACTAGGATTTGTATGGGCTTTAATAATCTTATGATTATATTTACGATTATATACATTTTATCTATATTTAAAAGTTTAGTGTTGTACTTGAACCGTTCCCTCCATTAATTGCTCTCACTAGCACATGATAGAAGCATCTGTTAGGCCTTGACATTTGCAAGATTCGCTGTGCGAGCAATGTCACATGTAGAACTCTATGAAAATTTAATATGCAGCTTTTTGAAAAACAGCGAGCCTTCACTGATCCAAAAGGAATAAGTGCACCAGATGACCTCAGCGATCTGGTTATTAGCTTAAAGGAGGACTGATGGGCGTCTTTACGGAGGACTCAGGTATGGACTTGAACTCTTCCCTACAAACCAATGACATGGGAGTGGCTCCCTGTCCAGGACGATCTCCTCTTTTGATTTATTCTCTACGCTCAGACCTCTCTGGTACTGGGGGGGGGGGGGGGGGGGGGGGGGGGGGGGGGGGGGGGGGGGGGGGGTGGGGG
>JAOYSI010000020.1:2219277-2233036 GCA_025775065.1 Hiodon alosoides | reverse complement strand
AAAAAAAAAAAAAAAAAATTAAAAAAAAAAAAAAACCCCCCCCCCCCCCCCCCCCCCCCAAACACAAACACACACACACACACACACACACGTTTAGCACCATTTCAAAGATTGCATTGACGTGCAAAAACATCACAAGTTTTATTTATTGCTAGTTTCTAAATATATTAGCAATATTATCAGCATCATGTTAGCAGCTATATCTGGGAAATGAAAATATACAACGCGGAGCAAAATAATAAACACTGTTCTTCAAGGCGGTCCTTCGTTTCTTGTAGAAAGTTAAATAGATTTGTGAATAGTTCCTTGATATTCCATCTTCCCGTCCTCGTCACTTGCGCACGCACACAGTCTCACACACATACACACACTCACACTCAGAGACAGCTTGGACCTCCGTTGGCCTATGATAGAATAGGCCGGTGACCAATAGCAACATAGATGGGATGGGCTCTAGATTTCCAACAGTGTTACATGGGGCCCTTAAAGTTTGTTTGTTCGCGGAATGCAGTGTGTGGTAAAAACGTGTTAGGTACCTTGAATGACGCTAATCAAAAAAATCTGAATGGGATATTCAGGACATTCCATGGACTTTCGAGACTCTGCCATCGCGATTAGACACGAAACTACTTCTGGTTATTCGACTTGTTTTTTTTTCCTCTGTAGCCTGAAGGAACAAATGTGCATAGATAGAAGCGGTGTTTGCCATTACCCAAGCGCTGAATGACAACGACCCAAATGCAAATCTGAAAGAAGGATAAGGAAACTAACGCCGACTATAGTGGGCTATGGAAAATGGCTCTTGTATGTGAACGCACGGATGTTTCATTGCTCTGTTGAGCTTAATTTATTGAAACGGTTTGGTTAACGTTTGATAAATAGGAGAGATACAATGGGCGCAGGACTGTGACATTCCTGTAGTAGTCAAGATAAACTGTGCGCAACTCCCAGCTGGTTGCTAAGAAGGGTTAAACTGTATCTAAAGGGAGTTGGAAAATCCTGCCTTTCCTCCAGACGGATACACTCATTGGGTGGGAGCTGAGAGAGAGACAAGAGTCCCCAGCAAATCAGGAGCTAATTGATTAAAGAGGCTTCATTTGAATAGGGGGCTGGCGAGGTGCCAATCGCCTCTCAAAGAACCCCTGTATGATTAATCGCAAAGCATTATTGATAATCATAATTATACCAGGACACATGCGCGGTGGATGGGCTCGATTTCCGTAATTTTGAGAAGATTTTTTAGTAATTTTCTATTCTGCCCTGGCTGATGTGTGAGCCAGCATGTCTCGGAGAAAACAAGCAAAGCCGCAGCATTTCCAATCGGACCCGCGTTTGGCCTTATCTGAGCACAATGGTAAGTTCGAGCCGAGCTTTGAAATCGTACCGAATTACGTTTATCTTTACGAACCCGAAACCTTAATCCAGTTTTTATGTCTTTCGAAAGTTTTTCTCCAGTTTTGTGGTTTTCCTATTGGTTGATCTTTCAGATTTGCGTGTGAAACTTTTGATTTGAAATCGTATGCTTATCAAATCATGTAGAAAATATAATTGGAATATCAGTAATAATTATTGTTTGAATAGATCAACGTAGTTCCAGTGTTTTACAATTTACTGTAAATGTTTGCGGTACTCTTGTAAGTCTTGTGCGAAACATCCTGCCCACCAGCAACATGTATAAAAGTGCAGTCCTGATCTAATATTTCTTCGTTTTATGATTAATTATTGTTTACGTTTGCCATATTCGTTTTATTGCCATCACTCTGTCGACTGCAATACAAAGAATGCATTTAGTTCCCTTTTAATACATTTTTACAAATTTTGAAACCAACTGACGGCGTATTTCATTATAGCCTGAAAGTTGCGGTAAGTACCAGTGGCTTCTCTCGGGGCTTCTCCCTCTGCCCGGAGTAAATTCACTGTATTTAGCTTACCGCTACTGGGTTCGGAAAACGATGGGAAGGTTCATTTAAACTCTGTTGCACTAAACGGTTTTCAGCAACCGAATAAAAGCAAATCGTGGACTAAAATTTTGACTCCTGACTTATAAAACGTGTACAACAGTTTTTAGTTCAGTGCACCTGGTAACAATACGCTGTATTCTTCTAGTTGTTAAAGTTGTGAATATGGTGTTTATCATCGTAAATATGATCATACACATTTAGTAATCAGTTGTAGTGAACTGATAGTGAAGAAACTAGTGATTGTATGTTTAGTAAAATAAGTATCCTTTTTAAGATATGTTTTTTCCCCAACGTGTTAAACATTAGATTGCTTAGAGATATATTTGGAAATAGGTTGATCGCAAATTAAAAGTAAACATTTTTAGAATTAGAAAAACTAACGCGTGGAATAGGCTGCCTGTGGTATCGTGGATCACATGTAAGTAAAACAAAATTCATATTAAATATGATCAGTCTAATTCGGCGTTTCTTCTGCCGGTGTAAAAAAAACCCAGCAAGTTGCAAAACAAACACATTGCAAAATGCTTCAAACTAGGCTTGTTAGTAGGCTACAGATGTTACACTGCTTCCGATTTAGATGGGTTTCTCAGACTCAAAATGCAGTCTATTTGAAACATATATTCATTTTTACAAAACAATTAATACAAGTTATGACGAATCGATGGGATTTTAAAGCTTTTTCCAACGGAGTTCAGTCGTAAACTTTTAGAATATGCATTAATGTAAATTTGGCATTAAATAGTAGTTTAGAATATATCCGCGATTTGTTATTTCAAAAATCCGTTTCGACTTAAGATATATATAATAATATAAGAAATATCTAATTAACATATTTATTCTAGAAATATGTTTGATCATTCTTACGTAAATATGTACGACCTGATGTGTCAGCCTTAACTTTTCCTCACAGTTCGCACGATCATACGTCTTGTCTGAAGGATTAATCGCAAACAAAGGAAAATCTAACGTTTGCTTTGATTTGATAAGGACTTCTAAGAATTGCGTAATAATTCTTTACTTTTGCGCGTACTTTTGATAGCATGTGATCCTCAAAGGGCATGTGGTCATCCTTGGGCTGAGAGTTATAAAGGGATTCTATCTAAGAGGGTTCTCAACCTGACTTTTCTGTAATGTATCTTGCGTACGCTGCTTTTAGGAAAATATGTTCAAATACATTTATTTCCTCTTAACCCAAGGACTTTTCCGTTGGTTACTATAGGGTCTCTTCATAAAGTTTTTTTGGTACAGTCCTTTGATGTGGGAAGGTTACAGTTTTTCGTATCTGTACAAGATCAAGTAATTTTCTAGACAATTTAGTCTTTTGATTCGATTTTCCATATCGTCTTCAAATGTGAGATATAGTACGTAAGGAAATGGTTAAGTTTCATAAATTGTTTTCGAGCAGCTTATTATGTTCCAGTTAGATGAACAACGTTTCACTTAAACTCTAAGGAAAATGTTAAAACGTAACGTGATGCGGATAGCATATGTTTAACTTAAAAATGCGATTAAATTAATTTGAAAAAATCAGGTATTTTCACCCAGGCCACATTCTACCCTTCCCCATTTACTTACTGTTTATATTTGATGAAGTTTAACTATTCATTTAACACTTAGTTTGTCTTCTCTATTTGAAAGAATACAATTTACAGGACGTTAATTTTGCTATTATAATAGATTATAAATTGTAATTATAATTCATCCATTATTACAGAATTCAATCTTTAGTTTTTCTCATGTCATTTTCCCCGTACATTAATGATAAATGAAAATATGTCTGCCTATATATTTAAATAAATACAAATGTAACTTTTTAGGTAGTCTTTATTGCAGAAGCAAATATTTTATATCATGTATGGTTCTGAACTAGCTGGCCAAAGTCAGTTGCTCATGTTTTTACCACTATTATGGTATGTATTCTTTACAAAAATGTATATATATATTTTTGCAATAAAAAAAAGTTGATACCAGAATTTGTATAGCCTGCCCATAGTTAATTAAGTGCCATATTTACAGAACTTGATTCATATTTCAAATGCCTTGTTGGCGAGTTTTGCATTTTTTATGATGCAGTCCAGGATAAACGAGGAATGTCTATATCCAAAATATACTTGTTTTTCCTTTCTGTGGAACATTTTCTCTTTAAATTCAATGAAGTAGAGAAACTTCAGACTAGGAAGCCCATAAAATTACTAGAACGCATCAGTTGGGAAAAAGTTAATTTACAGCAAAGATTTTTAAAAAATGTTTTTAAACATATCCGAACACACAAAAACAAATATGAACATGTATTCATACAGTGCCCGACAGATGTTCTGGCGTTTCCAGAAGGGATATTTATTTATATCGATTTGTAGTAATGTTAGCTTCTAACCAGGCGCCAGTGGTGAGTCCAAGGAGAACAGGTTAGCCTGTCCCTCATCCCTCTTCAACAGCAGAGAGGCTAACCACAGCCGGTGCTATTTTAACCTCAGCCAGCCTCTCTACATGGGATGATGATGGGATGAGGGGTTCTCCTGTACCTAGTTATTGACCCCTGAGCTCAGAGCCACAGGCAGCCTAGCAGGAGATCTCCGCTTTAATTGAGAGGGATCCTTATCAATGTGGCCGTTATAACAGCCCCTTTCACCTCCCCAGAACAGCCCTCCCAGAGGGAGATTGACACTGTGGTCCACTCACACTGTTTTAACCAGCAAACAGCTAGGATTTGGTTACTTGACATCTTGCCAATGTTTATATAGTGGAAGTTTCGATGTAGCCCTAAGGACTTGCTTTCTTTTTTCACTCTCGTCTTCTTTAAATGTAGTGTCAGCACAACAGAATTGGTGGGACCAATTTGCTTCCTGGAAACTGTAGCTTTAGTGGAACCCCATCTAGTGTTCAGTTGAATGCCTCCAGGTTTTAGTTTGTTGTGTGTGAGGACTAGAAAGGTGCCGTGCTGGGATACTTCCTCAACTCTCAAGTGGAACAAGGGTGCATCGGCCCTGCAAAGTAATGTAGAAACTTTGAATAGCTAATCTTTCCTTCTCTTATCCCCAAACTCCATTTCCCCCTCCTTCTTTTGTCGGTTTTTTTTTCATATTTCTTATTCGGTTGTTCGCCTTGCCTTTCTGGAGGCCCTGTAATCTGCCGTTCCTCTGTTGTGTGGTAATGAAGTAAAGATTCAACACTAGGGTACTGTTTGTATGGAAAATCGTGCTTCTTCAATTCAAGGCTAATCCATTCAGTTGCTGAGAACTGCTAATTCTGAACTATAGCTGGTCTTTGTATTCATAGGCAAGTGTACATTTTCAGTATGTTAAGGTGTCAGAAATGTAATATGTTTATTGGATAGTTTTTTAAGGCTTCACCGATGTTTAATAGCAAGAATGCTTACTTTTGTGAGTTTATCTAAACTTGAATAAAGATTACCTCTGTATAAAATATTTTCTCTGGTTTTAGATTATAGAAGGGTTTCAACCTAAATATTACCATCTTCTCGTTATATATCGATGGATTGATAATTTCTAAAAAGTCAATTGTTTTGTTTCTGGACTGGTGTTAGAAGTTTGATGCAAAATATACCATTTATGTAAAAAAATCTTTTACCATCAGGGCATTCTGCAATAATTTCTACTTACTGCTAAAAATGGCGATTTGGGGGGTATTTAATATTTACACATTTTTTTAAAATGCTATTCATATTTTGGTAATGAAAGGTATGTGTTTTAAAAACATTTCACTTAACCTATGGTTTTGTGTTTTGGAAATATTTTTGTAAGACAATATTATTGACAATATGCAGTTTTCTCTAATTGAATATATTGAATATATAAATATATGTATTTTTGTGCAAAAGAGTAAGCGATCAAATTAGGATATGAACAAATACCTCCGGGGAAATATATCTTCTATTCTTAAGCAGAGCCTTAATGTACAGATTCAGACTGGCAGTGCTGCATTCACTTCGAGGTTTGACGTATTTGTCTTTGGATTTCTTATTTTTATGACAAAAGTTAGCAAAGTGTGACTCGAACAACACTGATGCACGCATTCATATGTTATTATCAAAGGAGTCGTATTTACATCTGGGGATGTATTTTTAGCGCAAAAGAGAAACGAGTAATATATTAATTCATTGCAATCAACATATGCATGACTGATTGGACTACAGTGTACCTATTTGGATGTATCATGCACGACCAATGTGTGTCAAATGGTATGCAAAGTAATGAATTCTAAGGCGTCGTTGCTGTATTGTGTCCCCAGTAAATGCTTATCAGAGTTTACATCAATTACTCAATTTTAAACCTGTTTTTTAAATCTATTTTTATTTATCTCAATTACATATTGAATTTGTATTTTATTTGTCCTTTGAGAGTCAGCAGCATTTTGCATGTATAGTCAGAATTAGGGTGGAGTTTTTCAGCCAAACCGACACACCTCTGTTAAATTGCATTAAACTCTTTCTACGACTCATGCCAAACCGGGGCTTGTTAATATTAAATGTTATTAAAGTTACTTCTCCCCTTTTGCGTGGTTTAGAGGTGTGACGGGGGATTTTACTGTCATGGCAACTTTGTGTTATCTGATTTTTTCAGTACAGAGAAACATTGAGGGAGATAATCCCTGAATTAAACAAGATCTGCTCTCAGGGTTTGCTGAGGTGTCCATGCAGCATTGTCCCAGGGATCCTGCTGTGTCAACAATAGGAAGCCATCCTGTCCTTCAATGGGACCAGGGTCAGTTTTTTGGGGAGGGGGTTCATTTGCAAATGAATAATCACACTGATAAAAATGCAGAGGGGGCATTGCGACAATGGCAATGAAAGGGATTCATAGAAAATTGTAATTTGTAAATCAACTTATATGTTAAACAGCGCAATGCTGGCGCAGCGAAAGGAGCCGGAATGCTGCTACTGACAGCAGTTGGGGGAGTGGGTGTGGGGTGGCCTTCTGGGCTGTCGCTGATCAACCAAAATATAACGTAACATTTTCATGCGCTTTTTAAAAAGTTTTGTCTATCCGCGTATGCAGCCGTTTGTACGTATACTGTTTGTCTGGACGGGTGGAGTTTGGGGAGTGTAAGAAAACATCTTGCGATGATTTTTCTGAACATTTTAAAAAACTGTAACTGTTTAACTGCAGGTAAATTTCTGTATTTTTCCTTTTTAATTACTTAATTTACTATGCATCCGTATTTTTTTTAAAACAAGAAATCCTTGTATTATTTTACTTAGTACATAAAAACATTTTTTTTTAATTTTGAGTCTGTATGGATTTCGTTAAGGAGAGCGGTTTGGAATATTCAGCATTTTAACAGATTGTTCCGTTTCAAATTTCCAGCCATTAAACGGCTTTCGTTTTTCTTTTGAATTCTGGGAATTTGGGAACCTTTGGGAAAAGTTGAGTTCATTTTTAGTTTGTGTTGCTGCTTGTTTAAGCATTTCCCAATGTTTCGTGAAAAATGTTATGGAATTTTAGGTGCTTGTTTTACACACATTGATTTGATGTTGACATGTTGCTGTGTATCTGAGAGTCAGCAGAAAAGAATCAGTACATGAAAGGAACTATTGTTCTTGTCAGGTCCTGACTGTAGCCCAAGTGGCCACAAATTAGACTAGTGGCAGGACCGAAACTGTCCGAGATGCCTCAAGTTAGTTGAAAATGAGCGAAGTTGACAGCGACCTGAGAGTATAATAAATCCTTCAAATGATTTTGTTCTCCGTGGACAGGTACACATTGAAGAGTATGAAATATTGGAAATCAATACTGCTCTATGAAATTTCATTAGGCCCCAGTGTTTTCAGTTCAGACTATTTTATATTTTGATGGATTATCTGAAGAAAATGATTATCTAAAATGGCTGGATTGATGCAATCCTTATGTACATCTTCAAAGATCAGTTTTAAGCAATACTTGAAGTGCTATTGATTTTTCTTTCCTTATCCTCTTTCTCATAGCACAGCATTTAACTGTTTTGTTGTTGTTATATAGGCTTTCTGGTTGTTGGTTTTGTATGAGTGTGTGAACAGATTAACTTAATAACAACAAGATAAAGCTGCAAACTGCAACACTTTTCTAATGACTAATCCTTTGTCCCCCGTGTGTTTTTCAGGGGACACAGATCCCTGTCTGGAGAGCCCCCCCAGATCAGGCTCAGACGCCCATGTCTGTGGGAGCTGTTGCGCCGAGTTCTTTGAACTCTCAGATCTCGAACAGCACCAGAAGAATTGCACTAAGAATCAATTAGTTCTGATAGTTAATGAAAATCCAGCTTCCCCTTCCGAAGCATTCTCTCCCGGCTCCCCTCCTGGTAATCCTGACGAGCAGACGAATGACACGGTGAATCACGCAGATCAAGCCGAGTGCAGCGACCTCTCAGAACACAACCCGCTGGACAAAGAAGAGTCCATGGAAGTGGAGGAGACCACCGCTCACGGCAGCCACAGCTGCAGCAGCAGCGCCAGCAGCAGCAGTCCCATCAACAGCAACAACAGCAACAACAGCAACAACAGCAACAACAGCAGCAGCAGCAGTAACGCTCGAAGTAGTGCAGGCCCTGCCATGGGAACCTCTGCCGTCTCAACGTCTCTACCTCAACTAGGTAACCTTACTAATCTGGGGAGCTTCTCCATGATCAACAGCAACGTCATTATAGAGAACCTGCAGAGCACTAAAGTGGCCGTGGCCCAGTTTTCCCAGGAGGCCCGCACCAACGGCAGTAGCAAGGTGGCGGTGCCGGCCCTGATGGAGCAGCTCCTGGCCCTGCAGCAGCAGCAGATCCACCAACTGCAGCTCATTGAACAAATCCGTCACCAGATACTACTGCTAGCCTCTCAGAGCCCCGAGACCCCGGTGCCCCCCAGCTCCTCTGCTAGTGTGTTGGGAAAGTCGGCTAACCCATTGACAACTCTCAGCTCGCACCTCTCCCAGCAGCTGGCTGCTGCTGCAGGGCTAGCGCAGAGCCTGGCAAGTCAATCGGCCAGTATCAGCAGTTTGAGGCAGCTGACTGAAGCAGCACAGCTTCCTCAGGGAAACCCCAACAGCAGCATGGTGGCCCCTGGAAGCGAATCATTGCCGGGTGTCAGCACACTCATGGCAACGTCGATCAATGCTCAGCACTCTGACAAACGGCCGGTGCACGCTAGCAGCCTGCACCCTCAGCTGAGCAACCCATCGCAAGCAAAAACGTCTGTGGCAACCTTCGGAATCGGTAGCTTGCTGAATCCTGCAACAAACCTTCTACCTCAACCCCCTCCCGGCAATCCCATGTTCTCCAGCTCACTGCCCAGCGTGGGTACTACTGTGGAAGACCTGAGCTCACTGGCTTCCCTGACTCAGCAGAGGAAAGGCAAACCACCTAATGTCACCTCCTTCGAGCCCAAAAGTAACCCAGAGGAGGCATTCTTCAAACACAAGTGCAGGTTTTGTGCTAAGGTGTTTGGGAGCGACAGTGCCTTGCAGATCCATCTGCGGTCTCACACTGGGGAGAGACCATACAAATGTAACATCTGTGGAAATCGATTCTCCACCAGAGGAAACTTGAAGGTTCACTTCCAGCGACACAAAGAGAAGTATCCTCACATACAAATGAATCCATATCCAGTTCCAGAGCATCTGGACAATATTCCAACTAGTACTGGCATTCCATATGGCATGTCCATGCCTCCTGAAAAGCCAGTTACTAGTTGGCTTGACAGTAAGCCAGTTATGCCCACCTTAACCTCTTCAGTTGGCATGTTGCTTCCTCCAACCTTGCCCCCTTTTATTAAAAAAGAGGAGAATCACTCCGTGGCTATTACAAGCCCCTCTGGTTCTGTTAAAAGTGACTCAGGTGCAGCAGAGCTGTCCATGAAGAATAATTATGGTGTATCAGAAGAAGTTGAAGGCGGCACTCTGCCTACCTCAAATGGGAAAACAGAAGAGAGCAACCAACCTTTGAACTTTTTTGCAAGCATGAGCTCTGCCATGGAGAGCACTGTAGACTGTGCCTCCACCAACAGCCCCCCAATGACCACCAATCCCCTCATGCCTCTCATGTCTGAGCCCTTCAAAGCAAAATTCCCTTTTGCTGGACTCCTGGATCCCATGCAGGCATCGGAGACCTCCAAGCTCCAACAGCTGGTGGAAAACATTGACAGGAAGGCTAGTGACCCAAACGAGTGTGTAATCTGCCACCGAGTGCTCAGCTGCCAGAGCGCTCTGAAAATGCACTACCGCACGCACACAGGTGAGAGGCCCTTTAAATGCAAAGTGTGTGGCCGGGCGTTCACTACGAAAGGGAACCTCAAAACGCATTACAGCGTCCACCGGGCCATGCCACCGCTGAGGGTCCAGCACTCCTGCCCAATCTGTCAGAAGAAGTTTACCAACGCTGTAGTCCTGCAGCAGCACATCCGGATGCACATGGGAGGGCAGATTCCTGACACCCCCCTCCCAGAGAGCTACCCCGAATCCATGGGGTCTGACACTGGTTCGTTCGACGAGAGGAATTTTGATGACTTGGAAAACTTTTCTGATGACAACATGGAAGGCATGGATGACTGCCCTGACAGCAGCATCCCAGACACCCCCAGGTCAGCTGAGGCCTCACGGGATAGCCTGTGCTCCTCCCCCATGCCACCTGAGGTGATGGGGATGACGAGCACGGAGTGCCAGATAAAGATGGCCCAACAGGTTCTGGCTGAGGAGCTGCAGTCCAGCAGGTTGAAGTCAACAGAGAGTGGCTCAATGGAGGGCGATCGCCTCACAAGTGACTCGTTATCCTTCGGTGGGGACGTTGAGAGCCAAAGCGTTGGGAGCCCAGCCATCTCTGAATCTACCTCTTCTATGCAGGCTCCCTCTCCCTCTAACAGTGCACCAGTTCACCGCAGGTCCCCCAACTCCGAGGAGAAGCAGCAAAGGGCCATGTCATTGGACCACATCATTACAGGCTCAGTGCAGTCTCCTTCCATTGGTGTCGGTGCATTAGACCTCACATCTTGCAACCCCTCAAAAGACCCCCTGGGTATGCTTTTCCCCTTCCGCGAGCGGGGCCCCTTCAAGAACACGGCGTGCGATATCTGCAGCAAGACATTTGCCTGTCAGAGTGCCTTGGACATTCATTACCGAAGCCATACCAAAGAAAGACCGTTCATTTGCACAGCTTGCAACCGGGGCTTTTCCACTAAGGGTAATCTCAAGCAGCACATGCTCACCCACCAGATGCGGGACTTGCCTTCTCAGCTCTTCGAGCCCTCCAACCACAGCCCCAGCCCCTCACTTCTCTCTTCTGGCTCCCTGTCCTCCATGATCAAGACGGAGGTCAACGGCTTCCTGCACAGCTCCTACCAGGACTGCAAAGACTCTGCAGTCAGTGTAGTCACCTCCCAGGCTGCCACATCCCCTCCGATGCTTTCGGCTGCCCCGCCCCGACGGACGCCCAAGCAGCACTACTGTAACACCTGCGGGAAGACCTTCTCCTCGTCCAGCGCCCTCCAGATCCATGAGAGGACTCACACTGGGGAGAAACCGTTTGCATGCACCATTTGTGGCCGTGCTTTCACTACCAAAGGCAATCTCAAGGTAAAGTCTCTTAAATTTTGCGGAGGGATTTTATTTGGTTTTGCTTACTTACTGTATGTAGCATTTAACATATCATTAAGTATCTTCTAAAGGTCACTTAATATCACTTTATCGTGCATGTGGACAGGACATACTTATCCATATGTGTACTGTGTGTGATCAGTAGACCCCTGTAGGGTGAACAAAATAGGTCAGATAATAACCAACTGTCTGTTTTGATAGTAATGGTAATGGTGCATGAGTAGCCATAATGAAGATATAAATATGAACCTGATAAAATCCAATCCAAACAATAGTTTTCAGAACTGAATGTGAATCATTACCTACTTTACCGGGAAACTGGGAGATTTTTTTACTTTGTTGTAAATTATTTAATGTGACAGATTTCAGTGACAGGGTGCATTGAGATGACAAGTTAGTATTATGATCGTACGAATAGGAATGGTATCACATAGTTTTTTTGTGCAATTTAATTGTAATATATTAAAAGGGAATCCTGATTAAATTCAATATACACATGGTTATGCACTATATACTCTTTTTCTTTTTCCCATTTTATGCCCTTGGTAAGGGGCATATAATCCTGAATTATATAATCCTGGATTTTTTTTAAACAAGCCTTATGTTGAATACCTTTACATTAGGAAGACACTTGATGAGGCTGGAAGCTGCTGGTCGGTCTTGTGGAAACAGAGCTGCTTATCTTGGCTAATATCTTATTACATATAGCTGTCCTGATGAGTTTATCTTTTTTTGTATTTGTGCTTGGGTGGTGCCAGGGTTCGCTAATTGTGCTAACGTGTTGTGGCATTGGATTCTGTGTACAGGTTCACATGGGAACTCACATGTGGAACAGCGCCCCAGCCAGACGAGGCCGCAGGCTCTCTGTTGACGGTCCCATGGCCTTCCTGGGAACAAACCCTGTCAAATTCCCTGAGATCTTCCAGAAGGACATGGCGGCCAGGGCCAACAATGGGGACCCCTCCAGCTTTTGGAACCAGTATGCTGCGGCCTTTTCCAGTGGCCTGGCTATGAAGACCAACGAGATCTCCGTCATCCAGAATGGGGGCCTACCGTCTCTGTCGGGAAGCATGGGCAACTCGCCCCTAGGCGGCCTCACCAGCAGTCTGGATAAACTGCAGAGCTCAGAGGCCAGTGTCGCACTGGCAGGGCTGGAGAAAATGGCCAACACAGATAATGTCACCCACTTCCGTTTCACGCGCTTCATAGAAGACAATAAAGAAATAGTCACCAACTAGCTCTGATTGACATTTCCAAGATGCATAGAGACAAGACAAAGAGATCAGAAAAAAGAGCAGCTTGGGCTTGACTTTGGGACCTTATGAACTAGAAAGTTAAGACGACTCACTTTTTTGTACAATGTACAACATGTTATAGTTTTAAGGAGCTTATTTATTAGTGATCATAACCTTGCTTGGAATCAAGTGGAAGCATTAACAATTTGTTTAGTTTTTATTTTGTTTTGTTTTTTGTTGTATGGCCAGAATGGATTTGTATGAGTGCTCACAAAATGTGCTTTTGAAACCTAGCATTTGGAACCATAACTGGTTAAATTACCTTGGCATTAAATTATTTTATATATGTAGAATATATAACATAGCTTTTGATGTTCATGTAGAGTGTTAGATCTTTAATAAACAACAAGTCTGTAAATAATGTACACTGTTTTGTGCTGGGTGCCCACCAGCATTATATCGTTTTACTTTTCTTCCATGAAAAATATTGACTGCAGAGAACGGACTGCTCCCCCTTAGTCCATTTATTATTATTATTATTATTATTATTATTATTATTATTATTATTATTATTATCATCAACGGTATTTGCTCTTTATTGACGAAGAATAAAACTGTTATTTTGGTTGTTCTGTAGAAGTAACCCCTTCCCCATTTGTTGTGATACTTTAGCTATTGTGCTCTACACTTATTACATTTTGTCTTGTTTGACTTTTGGGTATGGAGGTAAAAGCAAGACAGATTTTTTTTTGTAGTTCGAGCTGAAAAGAAAACGACTCTCTTGTTGGTATTTGTCAACTAGTGAAAGTGCTGGATGCAAACTTGCTGCTATGCGTCTGCATCTGCGTCCACATTATATGCAAAATAGGTGTAAAGTCTTCTGTAAATAATGTCATATGTGGAACGACCAATTCCATTACCGCAAATGTAAATATATTCTTGAGAAAAGGCTCATCTTGACCTGGAGACAAATGATAGTGTTTTTATAATATATATA
>JAOYSI010000020.1:2167358-2210697 GCA_025775065.1 Hiodon alosoides | reverse complement strand
TTCAGTAGTGCATTACCTTTGAGTAATCAAACATGAAGCATTTCTCCTAAAGTTTCGTTAAAGCCGGCTTTCCAAGTAAACACATATCATGGATAGTTTCATTGCCATTTCTGCCTAGCCCCTATGTGCACCAATACTGTGAATTTACAGACGAGTTACCTTGTGTGTGTGTGTGTGTGTGTGTGTGTGTGTGTGGATTTTTTTTTTTAACTCTGGAAAGGTCTAGGCCTTACTTGAATTATAGCCTTGGGTTGTCTGGGGTTAACTATTAACATGAAGACAGCCTGTTTCCACAGACTGCAAAATGAGAGTTGTGCCCTTTTCCCCCAGATTAATGTGGGTCACAGTGTTCCCAGAATTTACATTTCAATTAAAAAACCAGTAATAACACATTGTGTTAATGCTGAATGACTCCTGTCTGGGGAAAAATGATACCTCCTGTTACTCTGTAAATGAAAAAGCTCCTTCATTCAAAAAAGGGCCACACATCCAGGGGTCAGCAAATCAGCCTTGTAATTCAGTACAGGCACTCCTATATGGACTGGCTTCCCTGTGGCTGACAATAGCCAAGAATTACCCATACTAATTTAATGCTAAGCATTGAAAGGATTTCTTTTGCTTTCCGCCTGAGAATGCCCATTTGTTTAAAAAAAATGTAGATGATTGTGGGAAAATGCCATATGTGCAGTTTTTTTTTTTTCCAGGTAGGGTGTAACCGAACCTGTTTTACCTGATATCTGACCTATCACCTGCTTTTTCCTAATCAGTCAGAGTTTAATCTGCCGTACAAAAACATTGATCTGCCTATTTTCTTTTTCTATTAAGTCATGGGCAACAATAACCGATACCGCCTTTTCATATATACATATATATTTTCCTATACTTTTTGGATAGGACCAGAAAAATGTTCTGATGCATTTATTCATGATACAAAGTCTTATACTTTTGATTTTCTTTGGTTCTGTCTCATTGGATTAGATCCTTAGTGCCACATGTCGGATGTAAAATCAGAGCATTCTTAAAATAAGTAAATATTGCACAATTAGTATATCCTTAATGTAATTAAAAAAAAAATGTATTTAAAAATACCTTTAAAAAAAAAAAACGTTTTTGTTTTTTTGTTGAGGTGAAAACTAAGTATGTGGTTGCTTTTCTGTGCGAGGCAATCTCTTAAATAACATTCCTTAGCATTATGTACAGTAGTATGTATGCAAATGTGTCTGTGTATCTGCTTATTTGTGTTTGTGTGTGTTTATGTGTGTGTGGTTGTTTCATGTAGTGCCCCCCTAATGTGCTCAGTGACAGCAGATCTCTGGCACTCAGTGGGGATACAAATGAACGCACTGTGCAGTTTTTGGGTGTCTTGGCTCTTGAAAACGGGATTTAGAGCCAACCGCTGAGTCCCCGCCAAGAAAGTGTCAGTGTGGTTGGAGGAGCACTTGTAGTGGAGACCCAGAAACCAGATTACCCATCTGGGAGGTGGAGCAAAGGCGCGCAATAGGGATTTAAAGGGGATGCTGCGGTTATCTCTGTTGAAAGGCTGTCTGATCACGGCCACCTCCTTGGGCGTTCCGTGTAATTTCTGAGACTGTCAGGTGTTGCAGGGGCAGACGCTCACAGGGCCGAAATGACCATGCCTTGGTCTGCACCTGCCCAAACGTAGGGATCTTAGCAGCAGAGAACTGCTTAAGTAGGCTGATCTACTTTGGGGACTGTTTCAATGGTGATTACTTCACTTCTCCATCCGCGTTAAATTCACTCATTTTGTTGAACATCCAAACCATCTGTCCAGTGTCCACTGGTTTATAGCCTGTGTGACTTAAGTCAACCTAAAATTGTACAGCATTCTTCTGAAATATAATTCCTAGCGCCCTTTGAAATCTTTTTTATTTTTTCTCAAATTCTATTTTATTTTTTTTTAAATTTATTTTCATCTGTTTCTGATTTTTCCATTTTTAACCAATTTTTCCTTGTAAAAAGTCAACTACATGCACAAACAATTGCAATATGTCAATATTTTTTTATTAAAACTGTGGATACATTCAGGATAGTGTAAACACTCAGCACTCTCAAAAGTTCTCATGGCAAAAATATAATTCATACCAGAGAATAAAAGAAATGAAACTGCAATAATTAGCATAATTAGTATTTATTGATGATGAGGTAGCTTCGATAGAAACCTGTAGGGCTGAGCTACCGATTTTAGATTGCACATATCTTTACGAATCCAGTCAATAGTGTGTTGGCAAAACTTAAAGAAAAGATGTTGGCCAGTCTCATAGTAGTCATTGGGATATTGTTCTGCCTGGTACTTGGCAGTTAATTGTGTGTTTCTTAATTTTTTTAGATGCGGTTGTCTTACCGGAGGCAAGTCGCTTAGACATATTTCTTATCAATGATGGCAATTCACGTGTGAACGTGAATATTCGAGACAGGGTTACTAGGCAAAATTGACTAATTTTGCCATATTTTAGCAGGATTCAAAAGTCTCTGACTGGTTATGTTTGCGAGTATTTTACACTATCGTGAGTTATGTGAAACACTTAGGTTTGGAATACCAACCCAGAAAAATATGCAAATTCCGCGAGATTCCATGTTTATAAGTAAACTCCATTTTATGTAAAGGTTCCGCGATTCCGTCCGTGTTTTCCACAACGCGGAAACCATAGGGCCCTAAATTCTGTCGAGATGTTCTTTGAGTCCATACTTTTCATAATTTCAGTGAGTCTTATTGGTCGTCATGAGATGCCGTAACAAACGGGGTCGAGCTCCTATTTCACAGAGGTTAGCATTAGAAGAATTGCTCATTAGTTCCTTTGCCATTGGTCGGTTGTTTGTCTGTGATGTGGGATGGTGCCATCGTTGCATTCATAGGACCTGCTGCCCTAAAAGGCACTGCTGAGACGGCTATGTTTTCCCCTGATGAAAACTGTCAGTGAGTCTCTTCTCAAACAAAGGATTAGAGTAGCCACTCCAATTGCAGCCCAGCACCCTGAGGGCTGTTGGGTATCGATAAGGCTGTCTGTCCATGGCCAATGAGATCGGCATGCCTTAAGTCTCACTAAACAAGACACTTGCCACAAAAAATAAAGTGCCACATGCATTCCAAACTCTAATGGTGTGAAAGTGGGCACCAGGGTTTAGGGCTGCACGAATAAAATCGAAAATCAACATTTTTATTGATTTTTCTCCTTATTACGATCATCAATAATTAAACTGGATCATCGATAATAGCAAAGTTTATTACATTTCTGGAATTTATAAACTAGATGTTGTACCAAACTTCGTACATTATACATAATGCGAACTCCCCTATAATTCAAATACAATGAACATGAGAAGCCATTTGGAAACCCCACCCACTTGAGTATATATGTTTTCATTTGAAAGTTTAGATTTTGTGTACCTGGGTACTCATATATACACGCTTATTTTATAATGCATTTTTATTTTAGTTTGACTTTTGACCGTGATCCAGTGTTGCCATTAGATATTTTTCTTAACGGAGGGCTGCGAGATACTAAAACATTGTAAGAGTATAATACAGAGGTGTCTAATTTTGTATTGTAGGAAAAATTTGATATTGTGGGTTCAATTTCTTTTTTAGGGTTAACCTGACACCCCTACCTGGGTTTCTTATGTGAAAAAAACACAGGAACTGGGACTCGTTGGACCAAGTGATGTTTACTCCTCAATTGTCCAGTATGGTTTAGGTCACTGGTTTAGTCGAACAGTAACTGAATGCCTTGATGCCTGTCTGCCTTCTTTATATAGCAAGCTACGGACTCACTGTCCGTAGGAGCGATCCATTTTCTAGAATGGGGTGGCGTGCCTAAGGAACTGGCCACTGAGTTTCTTAAACATTTTGTGTGTCTTTAGTGAGAAATTTGTGTTTATTGTCTGTATACATTTGCTGCCATACTAAGAAAGGCAGGCAAAAGGGTTTTTTTTTTAATTGTTGAATTTTTTATTTCAGGGCTGCATGGGGAATGAACTTTCACGAGAGCACACTGGGAGAATCACTGACGATGATAATTAAAGAAACAATGTTTATTTTAAATGTAGGAGTTTACAGGCTTGATCACTTCTCCATGAAGCGAGCTCCAAAAAGAAGTTAGCTCTGGGCCCCAAAACATTTCAACCTGGTATTAAGTAATTTGACGTGGTTTATTCTGATTTTCTTAAACTTTTTTTCCCCCACCTCACATATAGCTCTAACCTCTCTCGCTTCCTGTTTCATCACCTGCAATGTTGTGGAGTTCACACTGCCAAACCCCGGGGTTATGTGATAGGGCCTGTTTTAGTACATCTTAGATATTTAATATTTATCAGCACAGTGTTACTTTACATGCCCCTAAAATGTTAAATGGGCTGCTCCAAATGAACATGCACGGTATATTTTCTGGGTTCTCTTCAAGGAAATTGAAATACTTCCAGTTGCGAACCGAGGTTCTTAAAACGAAGGTTCTGCGGAGTGAACGTATAGGCCTAATGCTCACGCCACTCTCCAATCAGTTCCTTTTAAAGTCCTGGTGGTGCACCTACATGTATATGGTGCAACCCGCTCCCACTCATAGGCCCGGCGCTGTAATCTTATATGAAGGTGGTGTCTGAGAGGTGTAATTAAATATGAATGGTTTGCTCTGTTGCCCAGCCAGGTTGTTTGGCTGAGTGCTGGCTAGGGAGGAAAGCTCATCAAGTCAGTTCTGTTCTTGTCATTCTAAACCCTGCAGCCGCACCTGACGGGGGAACCTGTGTGAAATGGAATTCGAAATCGCATGTATTTAAAACTGATGGATTTGAAACCTGCTGGCCTGCACTTTAATGAGAGTTGGATTAATGAAAAAAAGACCCCGTTTCCTCAGACTGCAGGACAACATTTGCAAATGGTATTCCTAAAACAGAGCATTCACTCGCTCCGGGTAATTGGATGCTTACTGGGGTTAATATGTGCGTCATTAAATGAAAATGTTGTATTGTGAGTGGAACTATATAATAACTGAAGCGTTTTTCAATAGATTTGCATGGGCCCTGAGTTCATTTTACTGCCGACTTTTTTTTTTTTTTTTTTTTTTTTGAATGAATTCAAGCATGAATGCTAAACAGTAAAGATGGGGATAATTATATTCAATTCTGCCTGGTGCCCAGATGAATAAATTGACCTTTTTAGATAAAACGAATCTCTCGAGCAAGTAAGCTGAAGAGAAGCCCTCACAAAGAAGGCAGATGTATTGAAAAGAACTTTTTAAATACAACAAGGGCTGGTAGTCAGGGTTATTAGAGGATTGTGCGGCTCGCCGTTAACCCCTTCTGGCCTCAATGACATTGTCATACTTTCCGAAGCCCTCGCACTCGTGTAAACACATCATACCTTATTTACAGTGATTCCAGATACGGTCCTACAGCGAATCACTTCATTTCAAAGACCACTCTGCTAATAATAACTGTTATGATTTGCCATCTTCAGATCATTGGCGTTAAAAGGAGTGAAACATCTTTATGGAAGCTTTGCTTCCCAAAGCTGATGCTGTTGACTTCCATTTTAAAAAAGCCTGTTACTTGTTCCCCACAAGCTGAAGATGTTTATTTTGCGAGCGTTGACTCAGATTCAGCCATATTATGCTCAAGAAGGCCGCAGGACAGACTTGTAACTCGCCTTTTCAGTGCGATGCTCACGCTGTAAAAGTCAGCCAAATGGAAAAAGCGTCTAAAAAGGCAGACAATTAAACCTTAAACAATGTGGCCGTACTGGAGCCTCTGAGAGCAGTGAAGGGGCACTCTCTGCGGTCCGTTTGCGGGCCGCTCGGTGTCTTCGGTCTGACATCACATTTGAAGGGCCACCGAAGGAGCCGTGTGACATAAAGCTGGGCGACTTTTTAATGAAAGTTAATCATGCGTCCTGGAGCTCCGCACAGAGAGCTCTGTTTGTAACCCAGCTCCGCGCCTCCGCCTGTAATTGGTGCTACACCTCGCTGCCTCAGTTTCCTGTCAGCGTTATGTCTGTGTTCACACCATCCAACTGGTAAGACATTTGTTCCTGGTAACAGGGCCGTGGGTTTGATCTGTGGACTGTGAAGCGGAGTGGAGCTGGCAGAGTGTGTGTGTGTGCGTGTGTGTGTGTGTGTGTGTGTCTGTGTGTGTGTGTGTGTGCGTGCGTGCGTGTGCGTGCGCGCCTGTGTGTGTGTGTGTGTGTGCATGTGTTTGTGTGTGTGCATATGTGCGTGTGTGTGTGTGTGCGTGTGTGCGTGCGTGTGTGTGTGTGCATGTGTGTGTGCGTGTGTTTGTGTGCATGTGTCTGTGGGTTCGGGTCGAGGGTCTGCCAGGCCACCGGGAGCGTCCCGGCTTTTCCCCCCATGTTGGAACTGAGAGTTTCTTTGGAAAACTTGCACAAAGCTTCAACTAGTTTTCTGTTGAGCCATTCTGAGTTTTTTTCGTTACATTGCATTATTATTTTTGGTTTAAAAATTGCTTTGACAGAAATGGTGTTTAATTGAAAAAACTAAAATCATCATTTCTTATACTTGAAATAAAAGCAGCTTGTTTATATTCTGTAGAAGCGAATTGAAGTTTTTTTTTTCTTTCCACAGGTTGATAGTTGGTTAAAAAAAAAAAAGTGTATTTGTTGAAAGTGCTCATGTAATCAAACAAAACTTTCCGCATAATGTGGGGGGCATTAAGCGTAAAATTCTGTTTCTAAGTGTGTCTTTGGAAGCTGTTGCCAAATGCTTACTGCCACATTGTAAATTAAGTTTTTAAAAAAATAGTAAAGGATTGTTTATGAAGGTTGTGAAAATAAGGAGTCCGTTTAATGAATATCTTATGATAATGAACAGATTGTGGAAAGTTAAAGACAGAAGCAGGAAAGCGGATGTGGATTTGTATCGACACATAAGAGGAACTCGAAATCAGAATTGGAAATGCAAAGATGCTTACACCTCTATGTGTCAAGGGCTGTGTTTTCCGTACAGCACCCAAGCAACACCTTCTCACGCCCATTAAAAAAATGTGCTTGAAGATTGCTTTTTTTATGCCTTTGCACTACTGGTGGGCTATTGAGTGAGGGTTATAGGGTAATATTACTAATTTGCAGATCGTTTTAATGAACCATTTCGGCTTATTAATATTGTATCTTTTTATGCTGTTGGACATTTCAGTGCAATGAAAGTGTGCTGCTAATTGTAAGTACGCATTATAAAAAATGAATGGGAAAAGTTTGAAAATTATGCATTAATGATACATATATAATAAGAAACTGACTAAAGTACCACTAAGTGAAACATTTTATTTTCTTATTTTGACTGCCTTAAATTGTGTAATGTTCACTTCCTTTAAATAAAATTAAAAAACAGAAATGTAGTTTTAACATTTGACAAAAACTAAAAACTTAACAATAAAAGACAGTCGATTTACATTTCTGCATGTATACACAAACTCTTTAAAGTTCTTAATGAAATGTGTTAATACACACAAAATTCCTGGTCCACCTACTCTTTCAGGCGAAGTGTCTTTGTGATGGTGTCTGTTCCTTTTTGAAATTCCCTTTTTAAGTTTTAATGCTAAATTAAAAATGAATTCTTTATGGCATTGGCATATTGTAGATATTAAATGACATCTCCATACCGAAGGCTGGGTTTGCGCATGTGGTCAAATTGCTAATTCACACAGAACTTTACATTTTCCGTTATTTCCTTAAGTGTTTAAAAACTGTTGCAGTGTTGGCATGTGTAGAAGTTATGTGAGTGGGAATATTTGTTTAAATAATTTATCCTAAATTATTATGACAAAAGTGATGAAATGGAATGTGTAAATGGACAACTGAGATGTTGTAGGCCAACTGAGAACACTTGCTTGTAATTTAAAAAAAAATCTAAATATCACTAATACAACATGCTTAATAATTAAAATATTTTTGTGTTAAAAAAAAAACCATAGTTTGACCATCACTTTTGTTGGCAGTTTTATTTAATCTGTGCATTTATGTGGTTTTATAAGTTATATACGAAACTTTGGGTTTTGTATGTTTTGTATGGCTGAAATTATGGACGTTATGTAGGTCAGTAAATACAACTTCATTAGTCAAATGAAGTGTTTTCTTTTTCTAATTATTTAAGAAACAAAAACAGTTTGGTAATTTGATGCTGGATGAGTATTTAAACTGGAAATTATATATGATATAGTGCTTTAAATAAAATTTCATGGCATTTTAATTTTCATCAGTATATAACAAACAAATTTAGTCGATTCTATGAATTATTTAATTGGTGTAGTTATTTTGTTACCATTTAAATAGTTAGATTTAAACTGTAATGAACGTATTCATTTATGGCTGATTAAACTTAATTCTCATATTCTGGAAAGTCAGCCTAAACGTCTTGTGCAAAATTGAACCATTAGTTTGGATTGAGCCCTGCTCGCTGGAAATGATACAAAAGCAACCACTTGCAAATGTTCCTTTTTAGAAATGTGCTCACGGCATCTTTTCATTCATTTCTGCCCAGGTGGCAGGGAGTGATTCAGACGTCGCTCATTTCACAATTATCACATTTTAATTAGTACAGACTGGGACGCCTGAAAAACGCTCCAATGGCAATCTGAATATGAATTTATTAAGTAAGACTGCAGTTAAGCATTTCCAAATCTTTGTTTTTCAATCTTACTTCTTTCGACAAGTGATAAGTTGTAAGAAGAGTGTACACACCGGCAAGTAAATATGTTATTTATTTATCCCAGTATGTGTTTAAATTGCTTTGGATCCCTCAGTTTGAAAATAGCAGTTAAACAGTTTTGACATGTAAGGCAAGGAAGTCATGTGATTTATCTCACACTGTGGTGTTTCCCACTGGAGAGCTTTACAAATGGCAGAAAGACTCTGAATAATAATGGTCATTAATATGGCCATTGTGGGTCACCCTGTCGTCCCTCGTATCAAATCCCCTTTGAATAAGATCAGTTCCCTCTGCTGTCAGAACCCATTAAATATGTCCCACAGCCCTACTGTCCAGCTGACAGAGGCAAACCCGAAACCAGCCTCCCTTCATTAGCATTATAAAATGAGCGATCAGCTGGAATGGACCATAGGGACCATAAATGAAACCATTTAAAACTTTTTAAAGATACATATTAGAAACAGACATACACACACACACTAGCGCCAGGACAGTTTTTATGTGTTCTATACGGGAATAGTGGTGTAAATCTTGTTTCGGTGCTTTTGAAGTTTTGCTCCTCCACCGCACCCCCCCTCCCCCAGATCTGGTGATAGTCTCGAGTAGTTGTGGTTCTTTTCTTATCTCCTTTTCAATTCAGATTCAAATTACAAAGATGTCATTATGTATACTCTCTGAGTTTTTTTTTTTTTTTTTTGTCGTAGGAGAGTATTACTATCTCTCTTTATATTAGTGTATTGGTTGTCTATACTGCTTATGGGTGATAATTTAAGCATGATCAAGATAATTTATCTAGAATCTGTGTAATAGATTTTAAATGCAGCATTTTAGGAGAGAGGTTTAAAAGAGAAAGTAATTCAAAGAGACACATAAGCACTGCTTGAGTTTATCTTTTACGTTGCCAAATAATTTAGATTAAAAACTCAGTAAAACTTTATTTTGGACTGCGTAGCTGTGGTGAATGATTATGTTTGGTAGCTGGCTAACATAGCCAGTTTCTCAGTTGCTAGGTTATCTGTGCGTGCGCGCGGTACAGTATATCTAAAATCGTTACTAAAGTTTAAACTGGGGAAAAAAAACGATAGTTGGACTGTATTAATATTGTATCTAAAAACAATTTAACCTACCGTTGTTTTCAAATATAGGTACTATCAATAATTTATTAGTTTGTATTTCAAATTGAACAGTGTATTCATTTTATATGCATTTCTTTAGAAAAGGGCAGCTGTCCTCTACTGCCTATTGCCAACTCAGTACCGCTTATACTTTCTGTGCTAAATAAAATTTTACGTGAAGAAATGTAAAAATAATGTTATAGCCCTTTTCACACGGTAACAAAATCTGTTAATTAAAGCAGTAAAAACACTTATCATATATTTCATTTCTGCCTATTTGGATATGGTTGCCTGTCTTGCAGTACTTTACTCCAACTGAATGTGGTTTGTTTTAAAGAGGTTAGATTTGGCTGAAAGGGCATGTGGAAGATTCAGCACATCTCTGCTGTGTGACTTATCTCTTGCTCAGCGGAAAGCTTGACAAATCTGCGTAAATAACCTCACCTTAGCGTAATTGTTCTCATTTGCTGGATTGGGTGCTGGATTCACCCCAGGGGCACAGCTGAGCTCGAAGGCGCCATCTCAGGGACTTGCGTGTCTCAGACGAAGAGAGAAACGTGTACACTTTTATAAACTCTCATCTTAATGGACGTTTATGGGGGACCTACAGTTCAGTAAAATGGTGAATTGTGTAGTTCATTATGTGCTTTATGCAAGCATTAGCTTTTTGAGTTTATTCTCCTCTTTTGGTGCTTACGTGAGCCCGTATTGGGAGCAACTGGCTGGTCACAATGGTTTAGACCTCTGTGTCGGCTGGTGGTGGGGGTCTGATTCATGCTGGGAGGCAGCGGAAGCTCTCGGCACTGATCATATCACCGTTCTATTTCAGACCCATACTGTAAGCCTGATGTCATCACAGACTCCCAGTTCAGCATGTTGCAGAAATAAAAGCAGGATTTCCTGCCAGCGAGTGGCATTTGTTTGGCTTTTTTACTCTGAGGAGTGAGTCACAAATACTGCCTCCAGCTCCAGTGGTCCTATCGGATCCGCCAGTAACCACAGAGAGGGATTCTGGACGCCTTTAAACTTGCAACCGTCTCAGCTCTCTTTACAATCATTTATAGATGAGCTATGAATCATGAATCATGTAGCCCCCGTAGCCCAAAGTAATGCCATTCCTTTTACTCAACTCATATATCTAGGTCCTCATAGAAAGTTTTTTTTGTTGTTTTTTTCTGAAATCTGAAATATAACCGTTGAAATGTGGGGAACATTTTTTTAAAGGTAGGTGTGCAGAAGATTAACAATTAACAATGCGGGAAAATGAACAAACACAATTTTGTATCCCACGCATCTGTCTGCCTGATGTGACATATTTATCATCTAAATTCCTGACACCAGTGTGGATGCTGTGTCCTTGAGGACGACCACTTTCGCTGTGAGAGATTTGCTAGGTAGCACGTCAGTCCAACAATGACTCTTTCCGGCTGTCAAAAAGGCTCCTGCCCTCGTGTTTCCTAGCCACCTCTTTATATATTAGACCTGTGCAAATTCACTGAAGGCAGCCTACAACAATTACGCATCTGTCATGCAGGGGGACCCTCGTGTAAATGGTCAGTTCTACGGGTTTTACCGTGGCACATTGCTTCCATTACAGTTCCCACTGTCACTTCCCTTTGTTAGGGTGCCGTCCTCCCAGCGCTCCGCCCCAGTGACGAGGAAAGGGACTGGCTACCCGTGCAATGGCTTATTTTTAAGGGCTCATTACAGGCAAACAAATGTGCTATTCTAATCATCACATATTTTACTTGAAAACTGCTGATTTCAGCTTGTTGTTTGCAAGAAAGCATTTCCTTTGTAAGCATTTAACCGTGATCATCACACTTTTGTTAGGTTGACAATAGAAATATTCAATAACAGAAGAACTGCCAAATCTCCACTGAGGCTAAACATATCCCCCCAAACCCTACCATTGATAACATTGTGAGTCAAATGTGATTATGTGCTTTGTGCTTAACGTGCTTATGGCCCAGATCATATCTGATCATAAAGCTGTGTCAACCTTTTCCATGGCTTAGACTGCATTTGTGTCCGGCTCTCTGGAGAGTAGCCCCCTGCGACTTTGTTGGTTTGCATTTTTCTTTTTCCTTTTTTTAAACAAATCTACAAAATGTAGAATAGCTTGTTATGAAATGTATCCACTGACTATTTAAGAGCTTCCCCGTCTGTCATTATAACATGATTATCTGAAATCCTACTGGTTTTACATGTTTTAAACTGTATTGTGTTCCTGGGGATTGACCCATGTTGTTTGTCACTTTTGAACTTTGTGGTGTTTGGAAGACAGGGTTTATAAACTTTTCTGTGGACAGGTATTTTCTGATAGAAGGCCTCTCTTTCTGCCAGCTCAGAGACCTGAGTCAGTCTTCTGCTGTAGCCTTTAACGCAGATTTACCTGTGACTGACTTACTAAGAGCTTTCTTCTGCGTCGTGCGTTTGATTTGTAATACCACGATTCCCTTTTGGACTAAATTTCGACTTCTGAATGTTTGAAGTTCGTCATTCCACACATAAAATGAAGAATGATTTCAGGTTTACTGGGCTGGTCCATCATAAACAGGACTTTTTACACACAGATGTAGCCTCAAGCTACCAGGTGAAATTGCCTGCACTAGGGACGGGCTAACAAGGTGAAAACATTGTTAATAACTTGTAAAATGTTTAAATACCAGACTGGCTGATTAATACGGTATATTAGTCTCCCCAGAATTCAGCATTCCTGCCGTGCAGAAAGCAATTGCAGATCCAAAGTGATTTTTTGTAATTAAATTCACATACTCTCCATGGGATGAATTGGATGGATTCTGCTGAAAGTCAAACATTAATGCATTGTGTGATGAAACGCGTTCCTGTGAAGATGGCGTAAAGCCAATAGGCTGGCATCCTTGCAGTCCGGAGCTGTGCGGTCTGAATCCCAAAGGCAACTTCTGGTATGGGCAACCATTCTAGCCCTGCCTGTCCAAAAATGTAATCGAAAGAAAAGGCGGAATTTTTATCTACTACATCTACTATAGATGAAGTGCTTCTTTTATAGCTCTGATATTTGCAACTGCTGCTTTTGAGTTGTCACGTGCTTTATCCAGTTGACCTCTGGCTATATGGCACTGAAGTGTTCAAAGATTAGCATGGAGCTGTGTGGTCCTCCTTGGTGTTCAGTCCTGGCCAGGGCATACGGCCCTCTCTAGGCAGGATCATTGGTCCCATGTGGCCATAGACGGGCCCCCAAGAACCTACTGTCGGTGTAGGATGTCAGCAAGTAGGAAATACAGGGACAGCGTTGACCCCAGTTTGGAAATGTTGGCACAAGAGGAGCTGGAGTTTTCTCCACCAATTATAATGAAGCATCTAGTTCAGTGTGTGCCATTACACATTTCTATTTATTTTCCTACCCATGGAGTCGTTGGACTACTTGTTTTAAGTAGAGTATTAGGTTTCGATGCTTTGAAACTAGGGAAAATAAAATCTGTCTAATCAGTATCATCTATGAAATAATAAAGGTATGCAACCCTTATTTCCGCCTACTTTGCGATATGGAAATTATCTGTGGCTGTAAGCTTTGGGATAAAGAGGCTTCTATGAGAAGCTGTGTTTTTATGGTACTGGATCATTTGTGTCCAGTTCCGGTGAATTTTATGTTATCAGTCTTCCCAAAATCTGGCCACTCCAGGGCCTCAGTCCAACAGCTGTGGCCCCACACAGCCAAAGCCATCACAGTAGCCTGTCCTGCCAGGTTATAATGGTTTATTGACAAGGTAAACTGCTTATGAATGAAGCCTAAGCTTTAGTTATACAATTTACAGTGTTTGGGTAACTCCAGGAGTCTTGGTGCGCGCACACACACACACACACACACACACACACACACACACACAATATACCAGCTACTGTTTGGAGATCACAAGATCACGTCCCACTGCCATGCTCGGGGGAACATTTCAAGGTCTTCATTGCACGTTTCCAAAGGTTAATTCCGCGAGTACGCAGCCTAGGTAAACACACGTCAGTGCGGTTTTGAGACGGGTTAAAAGCAGTGCCAAGAAGGTAAAGTGTTGTTTACTTAGATACCTGGATGGATCCTTTTAACAGTGCCTCTGAGTGCCAATGAGTTAGAAACTGTTCCTTTTTTTTTTTTTTTTTTTTTTTTAAAAGGTCTGTAGACAGTTTACCTATCTCTTACCAAAAAAAAAGGACTATTGTCAAGAATATCTGAAAAGATTTAGAAAGTAACTACATGGAGACATATTCCTTTGTATTTTTGCGTTAGCCAATATGTTTTTCATTAGTTATTAATTTTCTACCGTTCTGCCTTTGTTGACATAATATACATGATAACTAGCACCTGGCCCTATAGTGGGCCTAACCCCTTGAGTTGTTCCCCCACGTTACCACTAGTACGACCCACGCAGCTTGCAGAAACTTGGAGACTTGGCACGCACAGACTTCGTTAGTTATGGCTGATTTCATAAAGTGAGAAAAAGGCATTGTCGGTTATTCGTTGGTACGTTTTTGTTACTTGGCAAAACGTATTGCCTTGTAGTATTCTACTGATGACATGGCTGGTGATTTTATACAAAGTTTTCAAAAAGTCTTTTAATACTACTTTTGTCAATTCAGGTTGTTTTTTCTAAATGGGCATGTTCTTAAACAACATTCCAAATTTCGTCTTGATTTCCTGTGTATTATCCAGAGCAATGACATGTAGTTCCTGAGCAAAATCTTGTAACTGATCCTTCCTCACTAAAAACGTTGCTAGCTAGCTAACATTAACACTCCCAGATGCTTCCAACCTGTGGTTGTGGTTATGGTTTTCTGATTCTAATTATTAACTAGTATTAAAATGAATAAAAAGGCTCATAAACAGAACTAAGAGAAAACGTGGCACGACCATCTAACATCTAACTGTCCTTCATATCAATTCTATTTCTTAAAACTTAAAATTTCCCATCCAAATGATAGTATTTATTATTAGCATAGAAAATATTTTTTTCTCATGGGTGTCTGCTGTGGCTGTGGCAGGCAGACAAATGTTTAGGCTTACTAGTGCTCTGTCAATAAGTCCTGTTTTTTTTTTTCACGCTAACTATTGAACAGTCAATAGGGGTGTTTTTTTGGGCTCAATCGATTCATTATTTCCTGATTTATGCTAATTAGTACCCAGTCAATGCGATGTCATAATGCAGAATGGCAAAACGAGACTTTTTTAAGGCATGGCCTACGACTCTTCCGCCCGTCCAGCTGGCCGTCTTCATCCAGTCAGATAGCCTCCAACGGCATCAGGTATAAAAAAACTGAGATCCGCTCATGTTAAATTTACCTAGGGAACCCCATTCTTTGTCGTCGTCGTCCCCTTAAATTAATGCACCCACACTTTTGAAAAGGCTTGTACATGAATAAATAACCTATAATGGTTATTAAAATAAATGTTTCTAATTGGAATTGGGATTTTTTTTAACTGTACAACAATGCTTTTAGAAAATCTAAAATAATACAAGACAAACATGAACTCGGAACCTTGAGATTGTGTTGGCACAACACTCGCAGTGAAATTCACCTCTGTTGTGCATTTTTTTTTTTTTTTTGTCGTTTTAATTTCCTTTAAAGGGCCTTCTGTGAATGGAATGAAGCAAATCCTGTGACCCGTGTGTATTTTAAACAGCCCTGGGGTAGGCAGTGGCAGCTATTGGGTAATGATTGACCAGTTAATGCTTTTGCCTGTGTCTGCCTGCAGGATGAGAGACTCACTACCCTTAGAGGAAAAGAACCAGGGGGGAGGTGGGCAACTGTGCTGATCTTCAGGAGATATCTGATTAATGTCTGTGTGTCAACCAGTAAACACTGAGCTTGTAGAATGAACCATACGCTACAAATCTTTAGGCTGGGTTGTACTGGGAGCTGAGAAGCTGGCACAGCAGTGTTAGTCGAGGATGCTGTGTACGTTGTCTACCTTTTGGCTGGGCTGAAGTATTAAACATGTTAAATGTTAAATTCTGTGTATATTGGAATAGAGTTTAATGCCACTTTAAGGCATGGACTGCCTATCAGCTATGATTGAGCAGACGTGATGTCACACTGGAAGCCTGAATATCTGTGTGTGTGTGTGTGTGTGTGTGTGTGTGTGCACTCTTGTGTGTATTTTTTGTTGTCTTTCAGCATGCAAATAGGGGTTGTTTACACTGATGGGAAAGTGCATTCTCAGTGTATTTATCTGCATATTGGGGTCTCTGAATTCTTGCGTGTATTTAAACGGAGCTATCGTAAAAATGACTCTTTTCCTGTTGTTGTTTTTGAGGAGAGTGCCTTTAGTCAAGCCTGAGAGAAGTGGAATAATTTAGAGGCAGATGTTTTTCACTGTAAAAAGGCATACACAAACACTGTCTGCCCATTAGAGAGAGAGAGAGAGAGAGAGAGAGAGAGAGAGAGAGAGAGAGAGAGAGAGAGAGAGAGAGAGAAATCATTTTCAGACATACAGGAACTCCCCCAGCCTTAGGTGTACTAGTGTGTAAAGGAAAAGCATAGAGACTTTCAGTGTTGACAATTGGTTTAAATTGGGTGATCTGGCTTTAGTGTGGCCTGTTTGGAAAATACAGTTGTTAACTTGACTTCACAAAGAGAAAGCGGGCTGTAACATGGCTTGTTTGATAAACGAGTTGTGGTCATGTGACCTTTCAGTACATTCCATCAAAACCCTTTTTTTTTCTGTAATTATTCACTCTTTACACTCTGGTAGTTGTGTCTGTTAAACTGACCGAACAATAAGGCTCACACAGCCAGCTTGGAACCATAAATCTGCTTATTAAGCATGAACTTGCAATTCCTTTGAAGAGTGTAGTTTTTATTTATTTTTCCCCAAGCACCACACGTGGGTGGGTGAGGAAGTACGATTAGGCTTCTCCAATCCTGTGCTCTCCCGCTCGCAAACGGCTTCGGACGCGAGCTGGATTCAAATCGGCAAACTCCAGCTCACAGGGCTTAGTTTGTTCTCGGGCGAGTGCCTTTATCAACTTAGCCAGGAAAAGCCAAAAAAGTCCTTTTTTTTTCCATGCGAAACCGCCTGGCATTGCTCTCCATGTCCTGAAGTCCTGCGAATGCTCATTGTCAATATGGCACAAAGTATCGCCTTTCGTGCAACAAGACCCCACATTGCAGCCCTGCGATTTTCAGCATTTCCCTAGCCATGATAGGCCGCCATACAAATCCTGACTGCTGTACCAAAGGGTGATGGGAAATAAAAAACTGAATCTAAACTGCCAGAAATGGTCCTTGCAGGTTGAATCAGGTCTGCGTTTTAACTATTGCTAGAGGCGTATCCTCTTTGAATTTGAACAGAGATAAAAATGAAATAGGCTTAATCGGTTTCTTCAAGGCAAAACAATTGCACCCTTTAATGCAAAGAAAAACAAAGAGTTGTTGGTTCCCCGATTTTTTTGCATTACACAAGCCATTTGGGAATATTGCGCGATGGGGCAGTTATAACTGAAGCGCTAGTTTTGGAGAAATGTTATTAATTATAAATTTAAAATAAAATGTCGCAATCATAAATAAATAAAATAAATAAATAAAAATAAAAAAATTTAATTTGTTTTTAATACCATTCATATCCACAAACTACAGTATGTCAAATATTACTCTTTAGTTTGGTAACACAATCAAATCAAATTTACATATTAATAGAAAGCCTTTTTGTTTGTTTTTGCAAAAATTTAAACTGGTGAAAAAATAGTTTTCGTCAAAATTCTAACAATTCTTAATTTAAAGCAAACGATCGTCAGCCAATATAGGTATTAGCAAAAACATGCAAAATGATAACGAAAGTAAAGGGAACTTATTTTAGCTTGGACTTGATGTATGACAATAGTTCTATATTATGTTGTAAGTAAACATATTTATGCTTTCTGGTGTTTGCAGTGCAATGTCTGACAAGGGAAGGTTAATTTATCAGGAGTTGATTTGAGATTTTTTCTGTCACAAAGGGGATGTGTAACAGCTATACACAAGTGAATTAATGGGTCTCTGGTGTCCCGGTTAATTACCAACAGGCCTTGGCTATTGTAATCCAAGCCACATATAATTGTCTGCTCCAAATCTACATGCCAGCTGTGCAAAAAACATAATTATGACCAAATAAAGAGAATTGTAGTTTGTCTTTAATTGATTTGTTTTATTAATGTAATAGGATTAAATTGTAGTATGTAGTATTTCCCCCCAATCCCACTGTATCATCACATTTTCCTGGGGGAAACCCTGATATTGGGGGAAAAGGAAACGTGAGACGTGAATGTTGATTTGTACCTGAAATGGTAGAATTTAATTATGGCGTATTTTTCTTGTACTGACTTTTACCAAGGCGGTTAAATTCAACCGTCTGAAGACTGATAGGAACACTTCCTCCCAGCCACATGAATAAAAAGGCAAAGTGCACTCTTAACATAAATCTCAATCAATAACCGAATAGACCTCAGTGACAGTACTAGAACTTTCTGAAGAGAAGCGACTGTGCATTTATTTTCCTTTAAACGATTTTCACCTAGATTTGTGTCATGTATGTCAGAATTCTTATGAAAGGATAGGACCGCACTCTTGCCCTGCAGTTCATCGTGTCATTGCTTAAGATGTGTTGCCTGTGTCCTTTTTCTTTATTTCCCCCGTTCTTTCTCCACCCCTCCATTTTGTAAATGGTCATGTAGAGGTCGGAGAGGTGACGCCAAGTTGTAAAATGGCTCGAGCAGTCATGACCTATGCCTCCTCAAGCATGCCTAACACAGCAATGCTGCCTCCAGCCGCAACTGCCAATACTCTGCTGATTATAATGAAACAGATTCTTCTTAATGCAATAATGTGATCAATTTCTCATTTCGCTGAATAAATAACTGGGGAGATAGGGAGATGTCTGTGACCTGCCGTTAACCTCCCACCCCATTATTCATATCGGGACTCGAGGAGACATGAAAAGGAAAAGAATGGAAGAAAGAGAGCAAGGGGAAAATGGGTCAATTTGAGCTAATTATTTGTTAGAAGCAGTGGCTCTGCTAAATGTTACTGATTGTACAAATGTCATGGGACTCTATGGCATCTGACGGGAATAATCCTCACTGCAACAGAAGAACCGGCATGCTTTTTGTTCCGCTAGTGACAGCTGCCTGTTTTCCGGGCCAGTGTGTCCCACAAATGCAGCATATTTGGGCATATTTGGGCACGGTTTGCCACCAATTTAATTGTCTCGTTTATGTAAAATCCCTGACCGACTTAAAAGCAGAATAAGTGAATAAAATGAAGTAGGGATATACCCAGAACAGGAGGCCAGGCCATTGGAGGACCTGGAGGAAACCCACGCAAACAATTACGAACTCCACACAGACAGGCACCCCAAGCCAGCATTCAAACCCGGGACCCCCAGTCCTGTGAGGCAGCAGTGCTAACCACCACACCACCTTCTTTGACTCGCCATTTCCTGATATTTAGTTGCAGTTGGAAATATTGAAAATTTATCCCGGCTCCATTTCTCCGCTCAGAATGATGTGGACTGCTGTATTCTTGCCCTAGTCAAATGTCTAAGAACCTGGCATCAGGCGCCGAACCCTACAACACCCAATAAGCTTTAGACAGAACTCAGTGGAGCAAGGCTGAACGACATGGCACAGACTCTATCATTTATTTACCTGTGCTTCTCTGCGATGTTCACTCCCACCGTATGGCTTACGCTACGCATAATCTACGAACCTGGGACTTTTGTTTCGAAAGTATTGGTTTTAGCTTACCTCACCCTAATCATGTAACTTTAATCAAGTAAGTGGTCACGTTTAAATGCTGCTCTTTCTCTCCTACTAATTGCTAGCCTTTAATTAAATTTGATCAAAGAGGGAACGGTATTTTAAGTAATTGGAAGACAAGACGCTGAACTGTTAGAACTTAAATCTTCTTGAAATCACTAAACCAGAGAGACCTTTGACTCCTGGCTCGGTACTCCTAAACATACTTTGTGTGGTTAGTGTGTAATTTGGACTCTTTTCCAGTTATTTATTTTATATTTATATACTTAAAAATCTTATGAAATGCCTACGTTTTTTTGGGTGGGGGGCAGAAATGTAGTGCATTTCCATTCACTGTCTGTCAAATTGGCTGTGGAGTGGATATATCTATCTTTGCTTTATGTACAGCTGTGTACAGTAATGCTTGATTGTGTGAGATCCAGACTCCAGCTTGTAATCGAGTAGAGTTAGCATCTGGGGGTCATTTTTTCCAAAAGTGAGTGATCACCCCGCATCCCTCTGTGGAGGTATAAAGCAGGATGACGTCTGAAAGACTGTATACTATTTAAATAATTATAGTTCCTCTGAGCATAAAAAAAAGGAGAAACGGTCATGTTCTACACCAAACTTTTAAAAACAGCAACAGGTGGCTATTGGCATCAGTCTGTGGATTAAGTGGGGGGTTTTAGAGCTGGATTGTGGGCGAATCACAGCTATTTATTTTACTATCCTCACATCTGGACACTTTCCTGACATGGGAATGGCTTTGTTCTGTAAGGCCCACTTCCCTGAAACTGTAAGATGAAAATCGTATGTGTTATTTATTATCATTATTTGGCTGACACCAGTGTCAACTGCAGCAGGCAAGATTTGGAAATATGTGTATATGGAAACATTGCATAAAAGTGTTGTGATTAAGATGCTTGGATTGTTCCATTGTTCAGTTGTTGTTTTTTTCTCCCTCTCTCTCAGTCTTCCTGGAAAGGATGGCTTTCCTCTGTTTTTGTTTTCTTTGTTCGAGTATGTTTGGGAAATTGACAACACTGAAATGGATTTCCTCAGACTGCCTAACAGATTATTAATTTTTTGCATGCACCTTTTTTTTCTTGTTTAAAAACAAGCCTTGTTGTGTTGAACCCAATGAGGAGCACGCAACAGAATAGTCCTTTGACTGGACAACGAGTTTAGCTCCCCCAGAACAGTAGGATCTGCCTGAAAAGATGCAGTGAAAGGGACAGTGTTAGCCAGTGAATCAGGCCTGAAAAGTCTGCTCACTAGCCCCACACCACTTATTTTCTTTGGTCACATTACTGACAAAACTTATTATGGCGTCCTGTTCATCGGGATCTGGGAGAAACGTTTCAAAGGTTATTGTTTCCCAGGGGATCCATGGCTATGAGATATAGGTCTTTCCTGTGATAGTGGAACAATCTATTTCTTATGAGTCTCACTCTTTCCATACTGTTATCGTGGGGCTGATAATGGCCAGCAGATCCCAGCTTTCCCAGAGCCCACATCACTGAACCGTGCGGCATTTTTCAGTGTGTGTCTGCTTGAGGAGCGTGCGTGAGGGCTCTGCGTTGAGATGACATCAGAGAGACTCAGGGTGGCCCGCTGCCAGGACATACACTGCCACCCAGTCAGGGTACATGCTGGACTGGCATTCTTTTGGTAGATGGGCAGACCACCAGGTGACATTTGTGTGAATTCAATTTTATTTATTATTATAATTAACAGCAGCACTAATAGAGGATGTGTGAGGTCTAAAAAGCAAAATAGAAAAAAAAAGCAAAAAAGTTTTAGTGGTTGTTAGTTAATAAAAATAGTGATATCAACATGAAGGATGTGGATTGCAAATTGGTTTGATCAGATGCTGATTGGGTAAATTTATTTCCCGACACGTGCCGTGGCCTGTGCAGCTCTGATTCTTTCTCTCAAGCGTGTAGGTCGGGCTCCAGTAAAATAAATAAAAGTGCTAAGAGGGGAATTCTTAAGCATTTCCTGCAATGTAAGCTTCAGCGCTGCATCTGAATTACTGTGCAAACTGTGTTCACGCAGTAAACGCAGTATTTTAGTAGTAGTATTTTTAGTAGTTTACGCAGTAAACTTTATTGAACACTTGTGCTGGTGCACAGGAAAGCAGCATCAGAGGGCGAAATCCCAATAACGGAGATCAACAAATGGGCCTGGTGCAGAAACAAGTGGGGGTTTTGGTCTCGTATACTGGGGTTTGTTTGGCAAACTTGAGAATTGGAATTTACAAAATGTGTTCCGACAACTGTCTAGGCCTAAATCTATCTATCTATCTATATATATATATATATATATATATATATATATATGTTTTTTTTTGTTGTTGTTGTTCGGAGCACGCTGTGCCTAGACGAGCTTGGGTTGTGTGGTTTGGCTTGGGGTGCAGTCAGGCTGCCAGAGTAAACCAGTCAAAGCCTGGGCTAAAACAAAACAGCTACACACAGCTACCAGAGGATCCTGGGTGTGCGTCTGTGTGCGCTCACACACTTTTGTGTGGGAGGAAGCGAGAGCTGGGAACTTTCTGCATTGCTGGATCTATTTGCAAGGTGCAGTTGTAATGGATAGGGAGACGTAGCGAGGGGACAAAAGGGGGCGGAGTGTAAAGGGCGGCGATGTGGATGAGCTAATGCCATCGCGGGTGAGTGTGTGTGTGCGTGTGTGCGTGCGTGTGTGTGCGCGCGTGCATATGTGCGCGATGCACTTTCCAATTCGTTTGATTTTTCTGGAACAGAAAGGACACAGAGTTGTTTCTCGGTACCAGCCCGCTGAGTAATTTGCCATGATTGCGGGGAGGTTTTAAAGTGCTTTTCCAGCCGACCCAGATGAAGACGTCACTCGTGGAGCTTGCTAGTCTTTAAGTGGTCACTGTTGCAACGCCAGGCGGCGGGAGGCTTCTTCCTCTGACTTGGGTAGCAGAGGACCAACACAAATATTCTGCCCCTCTGTGCCTGAGGCAAGGGAATGAAGCTCAACCTGACACTCCAATGGGGGGAGGGGAGGGGAGGGCAGGCACGGCCAGCTCTCAGTTTGGTCTGTGATCAGATTCTAGAAGCGTGAAGTTTGAGTTTCGAATTGCGACGATGTTTCGGCACTCCGATCATTTCTGGACGGCAAGCACGAGTAGAGTGGCAATGGCAAACGTGGATACTAAAACCTTCTTTTGAATTTGTGAAGAACTGCAAAACGCCTTCACAAGCCACCTGTTAAATCACAACGCTGGAGTATGGGGTCCATTTGATCACAGTGAAACAGTGAAAATGGGTTTCATGTTGTGTTTGTGTTCGTTTGCACTGTCATGTTGTTTTAGGCTTAAACAGGGTACAAACATATTGATTTGGTTTTATGGGGTTTGAATATGGTGCAGTTTTTATTTATGCATGCCTCCTACCACTGAATTACATTTAACCAAAATGCTTTGTTTAGAACCTAGCCAAGCATATTTGGACATTACGTTTCCAATTGGTGGCTTTTCCAGTCCAATTGTTTAAGCGATATTGCTGGCAGGTTATGTCACACTGGTTGTTACGATGTTACTAGTTCTTAGTGTGTCCATCCCTCATGTAGCTGTTATCAATACAGCAGACTGCCCTGGGGCCATCATCATTCACCCATTTTTGTCTCCACACTCCAGAGGATATTTCACCAAGAATATTTCTCAATCTTCCATCAAACTTTAAGTTATTTTTATTGGTCTTTGTTAGTTTGCAGTGACAAAGAGTCACTCTCTTTATCTCATGTCACTGCCAGTGTCCCCTGTTCCTCTCAATGTGCAAACACACCGGCCTCTCATGCTTGTGACACAAATTCACACCAAAGGTATCAGCGATAACTTTTTTTGCTACGCTGCTCAATTCTTCTCTCTGACACTTTTTCTCTCATTTCTTCTCTGAGTTCATTTTCTGGAAGTTTGGACAATAATTCTGCTTTTCCTTTATCAGAATGCATTGCATGAAAATCCGTCCCCAGCCTCTGTTATCCGGCTGTAAATCTGCTTTATGATCACCAGGGCTACAGGGCCACCCGTTAACTGGCTATCTTCTGCCAACAAAGGCTTTGGTAATTACCAGCAGACTGTGTTTTCCCATAATGTAACCCTGAAATATCACACTCATTTGAACAGATGTGCTTTCTCTTCTGTGTGTCTGTCTGCCAATCTGTTTTTGAAAGATTAAGAAAGCATACCGTAGTACATGTCAAGGCCTTATCTGTGACTGGTCTTTTTGTTCCAGTCAGCTCCGTTTCCTCGCGCTGGCCATTCAGCTTCTGAAAACCACTCCCCCTCAAGTCATACGCAAGTAGCAGTGTTAGAGGTCTGCAGGAAGTCACCTCCGCCTGTCCTTTTCGAGACGACGCAAAGATCAAGGAGATGTTTTACTGCCAATGTATCCAAGCCACTGTGAGTGATGTAATCTGTCAGGTTAGAGGAAGAGATCGGTATGGCACGACAGTCAGATATCACTATCCTTGGTTTTAATAATGCAGCCCTTTACTCTGGGTACCTGAGCCGTATTCGGGGCTGAGACTGAGATAGATTTTAGGAGGCTAATAGGTCCATTGCCTAATCTCAATGACTGGATGGAATGTTTCATTACAAACATTCTCCGATTGGGGGCTTACAAGGGTACCACATGAAAACGGGACTCCTGTACGGTTGTCATGTCTACATTTTTTAACCCCCCCCCCCCTTTTTCCATACCAGCCAATTACATATTCACCAGGAGTTCAGACATTCCCCAGACAAGCTCCCTAGGAAAAACTGATGATGGCCACAACGATTACATGGACAAGAAGTCCCAGCCATAAACAATTATACATACTAGCAGGCATACAGATAGAAGATGACATAACCTTGCAGTCAAATGGACAGATAGTGAAATACCACAGCAGTCACACACACAGATAGTGAAATACCACAGCAGTTATACCCATAGACAGTGACATAACCCAGCAGTTATACCCATAGACAGTGACATAACCCAGCAGTTATACCCATAGACAGTGACATAAACCAGCGGTCACACACATAGACAGTGACATAACCCAGCAGTTATACCTATAGACAGTGACATAACCCTGCAGTCACACACATAGACAGTGACATAACCCAGCGGTCACACACATAGACAGTGACATAACCCAGCAGTCACACACATAGACAGTGACATAACCCAGCAGTTATACCCATAGACAGTGACATAACCCTGCAGTTATACCCATAGACAGTGACATAACCCAGCAGTTATACCCATAGACAGTGACATAACCCAGCAGTCACACACATAGACAGTGACATAACCCAGCAGTTATACTCACAGACAGTGATGTACCACCCGAAGGAAGCTGTCAGTGGGGATGATGACTTTTCACTTGGTCCTCCTTGACAAGTGCAGCAAACTGCATTAGTCGCTTGATTGAGTTATGACAGCTGGTGCCCAAGAGAAAAGTAGAGGCAGGATCAGATCACCAAGACTGCAGACAAATGATGATAAAGAGATCACTTTAAAGAACAATCTCCATAATATTTCATGCTCGCTCAGCGGCTCAGCGGCTCTGAGGCAGCCCGGGCTGCGAGGCTAACTGCTCTATCAATTGATTTGATTCACTGCCGGAGATACTCCCGGACATAATATTTCAAGCACGAGACACAGCCCATTGAAATAATATCTGCATCAATAGTAACCCTGAAAGGATCTAATAGACATTGGCAACAATAAACTGTACATCTCCTGTAATGCCATGGGATCAGGTGATGGGAGAACTAAATTTTACCCCGTTTCACCCTTTGCACATTAAGGACGACATGGCCCTCCTCACCAGCAGTGTGCCTTTGAATGCAAGGCGTGTGGAATGAAGGAGATAACCGGCCCAAATTTGCTTTCAGACCTCTAGCAACATGAAGCACTTTCGATTAAATGTCCCCCAGCGCTGTAAGATTTAATGTCGCTGATCGGATGCTCATGACGATAACAAAGGAGATCACAGTTAAGCAACGGAAAGGTTATGCATGCTCACACTTTTGTCTAGGATTCAATTTAGTCTGTCACGCATGGGCTCTTTATCACAGGTTTGGGCATTGACTGATGCTATACTACTTTCAAATCAGGACGAGTTGAGCCACTCACTGCCTTGGGCAAGCTATGCAGGAGTGTATCTTGGTTACTCCTAATTTAGAAAATTAAAATTCTGTGTCCCAAGTTTCTTTTTTTTAAATGTGCAGTTGATTTGACCAGCCTTTACATTTACAGAAGAAAGCAGTCAGTCAACCTGAGCAATTCTTAAGCTATTTGTCTGGGTTTGTGAGAACATAGTCCTCGTACTCCTCAAAGCCATGGAGGATGGCAGAACCCTGCTGAACACCTTTAGTTTCACAATATCTTGGATTATTCACTTTGGGCTTTGATTACTACTGCCCCGGAGGGGAGAAGCAGGACCCCCTGCACTGTAAGGAAAGTTGGGAAGAGGTTTGTGCTTTGCCAGTAGGAAGAGTTTGATTAATTACAGAACAGATGACAAGAAAGTGGGAAGAAGTGTCCATCAAACAGTCCTAATGAATAGTATGATAATAAGGGCCAGAATGGCTTGTCAGGTCAGCTGACTGCAAAGAGGCCGGGAGCTGGTCCTGGGGGAGATCCCCTCTGCTGAACAGACAACTAATGAGTCCACGGGAGACCACTGGGATAACTTTGATTGTGATGCACAGTTGGAAAGTGGCGTGGTGCAACCTTTTGCAGGATTAAGTGCTTCTTATAAAGATCTAGTTTTAGCCACAATGTTATGAGCCATTCAGGATGTATCAATTTCAGAGAATGCTTGAGGGAGTCCGTCACAGTGTCCTCTGCTATCTGATATGAGCGAAAACGTGTGCGCGCACACAAGACGCACACACACGTTGATGTAGATGACATGTTTCCTGGAAAATGTCGCTTAATTACAGTACTTTTAAATCCAGTAGCTTTGCTTCAGTTACTATTACTACTGCATCTCAGTCTAAAATAAATCCCACTTCTTTTTCTGAAATGAATCCCACTTCCGTTTTGGCTAGTTTGATGACCTATGAAATTCTCAATTACTATTTACAGGTATTTTAATAATGTCATTATGCTCTAGACTATTACACATGCTGGTATTTGTGGAGCCTGGTATTAAATCCAGTCGTCACTAACCCTGTGGCATTCGGTGCAATTTGAGGTACCCCTACTGTTCCTGACTCAACAATGTCTTAACTTTTTGCAACACGTTTTCCTGCCAACTAGCTGGCCTACATATTTTACTCTTAAAAAAGTAACAAAAAATCTGCCTTAACTATCACTCTTTTCACCATTGTGTAACGTTGAGCAACGTATGCTTGATGATACAACTATAAAACTCACCGGATCCAGCTCACTTACAGATAAAACTTTTATAACTGCTAGCAGGTGCCTTGTGAATCCTGATTCACTTTAGTTGCCTTCGTTAAACACAAATTATCAAAATCCCTTATACTCCTTAACAATCCACAGCGAAAAGCACGTAGTCCCCGCAGAACCATTTTTGAGTAGGGACTAGCTGTTAGCCATGGGTAGCATTTGTAATTGGCCTTCCTTAAGTGTCTTACGAATGACTTTCCTACCTGGGTAATCTAGAGAGTTGGGTTTCGACGATCCCTCTGAACAAGATCCAAATTTTGTTGATAGAAAGCTTAAAAAATGGGTTAGCAATTAAATCTACCACTACATCAATTTTTTTTTTTCTTTTACTCTTGACGTTAGCAAATCTGTTGTTTTGTAGATGCAATGTGATCAGCTAGCTAACATTATTCATGTGCAGGGTTATTAACTGCAATCTATGAATGGCGTGCCCAACCCCTTCTCCAAGTCACAGAGAAGGTGCAGATCCTCTAGTATAGTAATCCCACCTACTACAACTCAAAGTCGGATTGGATTATTTAATTGTCACTCACTAATACATATTCATTAGGAGACCCTTCAGTAAAGGTGCAGAGGAGACATTAGCTAGTTGGCTGCTCTGGGAGAATGGCATTTCACTTTTTGATTGGTCCAGTAACATGCACTCATTGAAAGCTAACCCTTTCACTACCAAAGCAAGTAATATTGATGTGATCGTTGTTTAGGTGATTTTAATGTTTGTTTTAAATATTTATATCCATAATATTAAACTTAAATAAGATAACTTCCTTTTTTGTGAAACCACCCTTTCTCAGAAAGGATAGAAGCAGATGACCGCACAACATTGCACCAAATTCTCGACTAAGACTTATCTAGTCAAATGTGGGTGTTTTGACATGGTTAATTGCTGCTGACAACAAAGGACTTGCCACTTTCTTCTGGTGCTGTGTAAATTCTAGTGAAGCATGCCAGTCTGCATATACTGCAGTGTGGTGACTTCCGCAGAGGAAGCAATTGTTGGTTTAAGATATATATTGAAGTCTTTGGTTATGGGTAAGCCTGAATTTGGGGAAATAACCAGGCCGTCTGACCTGTATATTTATGCAACCAACAATGATGATTACTCTGCTAGTACAGTTCAAACTTGCACTGTTTCCATCACTAAATTATAGATGCAGGAAGTGGTTGGGTCATTCAAGCACAACTTCACTTAAGCAACTGAGGTAAGCCACACCGATGCTAGTGCTAAATGGTGTAAGTTTGTAATCCGATGTAAGAACGGATTTTGACCGTCTATCTTGTCCAATAAAAGCACATGGACATCTGAATTCAGTAACAAGATGGTCTACCTAGTTTCTGATCATGAATTAAAGGGTAATCACTGCCTTCTTAAGCACCCGTTCTCACGAAAACCAAAAAAATTTTTTTTATATATTATATAAAAATATATATTATTTATGTTTGCTTTTGGCTGTGTATGAGGCAGAGGGCGGGCGTTGGGCTCACTACTTAGTATTTCGGCTTCTTCTAAATACTTAAATGAAAACTGTATAGTTTAAATCCTTTAGATGTACCTAGCCAGGTAGTGGTGTAGTCGCCGATATTATGCTAATGTTGGATGTTTTTTTGATAAAATAGCTAACATTAGCCACACACAAAAAAGAGAATTTGGATAACACTGACTTGTAAACACTAAAACAGACTATAGGCTATACAACAAGGCTATACAACTCCCCTCAGAATCTGTGTTTTCCCGTTTCTGTAACTAGCTAATAATCCAGTTTGAGGCTCCTAGCAGAGGGTGAAAAGATTTTTGGCCAGAATCTCCTGCTAAAATCTATCAAGGCACCCGTACCAGTATGTACATGTAACTGATTGGCAGACGTTATCCGTATCCAGAGCTTGCTTGCTCTTTTCACATGGAAAACCCTGCGGCCTAACCCTGCCTTCTTACTAATGACGGTTTTATCGTCCCATGTGAACCAGTCAGTAGAATTGGAAGCTTTCTGTCTTTTGTCTTGGAAGCACTGCCTTTCCAGTCAGACAGCGTCTCCTCCAAGCTCTGTGTCTGGTGAGAGCAGTAGCTATTTTTTTTTGGTGAGAATGGCAAGCTTACGTCAGACCGATCCGCTGTTTATCGCTATTCTATCTGTTGAATGTTGTGGACGCACAGTTCCCTGGATTTAGGACTAGAGAGCTGTGGGTGGCCTCTGGGGCCAATCCCTTAACCATCCAGTAAAAGGTGAGAGCAATTCTCAGGGCTAACGCGTAGTACGAGTGATGTCACTCTGCTCAAGTTGAGCCATATGACTCTCCTTACGACAGATTGGGTATACTTACCCATTAGTGATGGTTCATATTTCGCATTTGAAAGGGAACATTGGGTTGTTATCATAAATATTAATCATCAGCCTTTGTGGTCGCTGCATGCTGCTGTGAGTCAGTAGAAAAAATAGACAGAACCGTCATGGCCGCTAGTTTTTATAATATTGCTATCACATGACACCAAACGCTCTTATGGGATTTGGCATAACTGCCAAGAATTCAGGGGTATTAATAGGAAATAACCCATTACTTATTGTTTCTATTTAAGGGAGTCACGGTCATGATAACTCAACAAAAAAAAAACAAAAAACTGGACAAAAAAATGGAATTGTGCTCTTTTCTGAGTGGTTTCCCGTTCTATTGCAGCTATAATGGTCGACCCGGCAGTGAAAAACAGGGTTCCTGGATTTGATGGAGGCAGACGCCGGCTGAATGATGAAAATGTTCAGGGAACGCACTGAAAGCAAACCCTGACTCCTCTCAGGCCTCTGCCCACTCTGCAGCAGAGGAGCCCGATGACAATTGTCCTTTGTGTTTCGGCGCCGTTGACTTCGGTTTCGTATCTTAAATTGTTAACCTTGGTTATTAACATCGATTGATGTTTTGTTTGCTATTCGGCTGCGACAGGAACATAATGCAGGCTGGTGGCCGAGAGTTTGCAGTTTAATCCAATCCAGCTATCCATCTTCCACCTCTATCTCCACCCCCGACCCGAGGGATCAGCTGATGACTTAAGTAAAAGTGAAAGTCGCTTAAAATGTAGAAAGGATCCTGGGGTCCGTTCCTGGCTGAGCAGCTGTGTATGTGCTATGACTATTATTTTCCTAGGGACTGACTTTGATGTTTTAACAATCCATACATATTGATTCGGACTGATAATAAACAATTTGATTAGCCTCTTTCTATAGGCTGTCATTTCAATCACTTTCAGAGCTCAGGTGGAGTGGAAGAGAGGGAGGTAGACTTTGGGATGTGGAGGGAGGGCGAGACGGAGCGTGGAGGAGGGAGAGGGAAGAAAGCCCCTCCTTACTCAGAAAAGGGATCCAGCCCTGATTAGGCCTCTGCCTTCAGTGAATTGGACAAGACAGCTGAGCTGCCGGGTTATTAACTCCCTTAGAAAATTCTCAGGCTCCTCCAGGGCCGGCCTGAATGCTGTGATCTGGATCGATAAGCAATCTCCGGTGTGTACCAAATGCCTGCTGGATTCATTTGTCTCCTTGCACCACACTCTCTCCGTCCACTGGATAAAGCACCTGCATCGGCCCCACCCCCGCCAGAGTTTCTGTCTCTTTTTAAATAATGACCCTGGGGTTGAAGGAACAGCTGCCTGCATCTATTACATCATGGTGAAGCCACCCTCTGCCAGGGCTGTGCGATGCCGGTGTCTGCGTTAGAGGGACAGGAGTTGGGGAGGGGGGGCTACCAGCGCCGAGGAGGGTGGGCAGAGGCTCCCGTGTAATTGACAGGGATGTAGATGTCACTGTTCCCTCTTGACATAGCAACGCCAGCCGCTAGCTGCTTTTGAATAAACATGAGACCTGTTGGTGGGACGTTTTGAGTTTGAAATTTTTCTGATCATGTATAACAATGATTGAGCTCTGCTCTGATTATCTGGTGTCCCAGGAACTTTTTCTTTTTCTTTTTTCAGGAAAAGGATATCTTTTCTGAAAATAGCGTTTCTCGCGTGTTATATTAAGGACCAATGTTCACCCTTCTTGAGAATAAGGAGCGTACATATATATATTTGGCTATTCAAAAAAATAAGGTTAAAAAGATTTGGTTTAACAACAAGAAACGCTGAGTTAATGTGAAAATTTGAATGCTTGCTATTTTATATGACCTGTAGTTTTACCACCCTTCACCCCTTGCCCGTGTTAATTTTCTGTGAGCTGCGTTTAAGCAGTGGATGTCCGAGTTCCAGGTTTTGAAGATGGATTTGCATAGTGATTGTGTTTGCAGGTTTGGGAGGCTTCAGCTGATAACTTTTAGTGATTAGCTGAAGCATCGATCTGTTTGATGGATTTGTTTACGGGAAGGAAAGTGTCCAGAAAGCATTGCAGTGAGCCGTTCAGCCCCAGCAGAGGCAAGAGCTGGCCTGCTGGTCCTGTCCCTGTATATGGGGAGGTAGTACTAAGCATCAAGAACGCCAAGGATGAGAAAGTAAGATATTTAACATGATCTCGTTGTGCTGTTTGTCATACTCACGTTTTACATTTTATTCATTTAGCAGGCGCTCTTATCCAGAACGACATACAAAAGTGCCGTAGTTGAGTTCTACCTTGCCCTACTGACACATACTGTGAGAAGGTATAAAGACTAATGCTGCAAAGAAGATAACATGATATCGATAAACAAGCATAACTTACACATAAATAGTGTATATCATAATCTAAGCAAAAACATGCGTAATATAAGCATACACATCAAGGGCAACCTAATCTAGGCATCAACAATAACAATATCGGCATCCATATAGAAACCAGTAATCCTCTGTCTGGACTCTCGACTGCACGTAGCATACTTTGTCAGAATTCTCTGTTCTGTGTAGTTTTGCATTCTTCAAAAATATTGGAGTTTCGCTTAACCAGTTTAGAAATGGCATGCGTTGTGCACAGTTGGAGTGTTCAGGAAGGTTATGTCTACAAGGGCTGCACAGTACTCAGGCTTTCACCCCCTCTGGATGGACCAGGACTGGACATGGGGAAAGAAAGGGTTTGCTGTAAAAGTCTGTGAGTGCTCTTCACACCGAGCCAAAGGAAAGCACTCTTTGTGCTGCATGGCCAGCTTCGATGGGGATGTAAAGCAGACAAAACAGGAAATCTATAGCAAATATTTCGGTGCTTTTAATCAGCTAAAGGCAGTGAGCTCGTTAAAGGCTGATTGTCGCAGAGGTATTTTTTGCCGTTTTACTTTCTCAATTGTGGCAGACTGAAGCTGTTGTCATATGCAGGAGATCAGCTATACAATCATGTGCCACGCAGGTCCCCCTGATTACAATGGCGCCTGGAACTCAGCATCTTTTAAGATTGCCAATGGGCCAAAACACAACTGGCATATAAAATGCTACTTTGCTGACCTTTTCTGAGCCTGTGAAACATCCATCAACATCTGTTCCTATAGCAACATTTTCGAACATTTGTTTTTCATGACATGGTAAATTATAAACAGCTGAAATGGCTTATAAAAACTCAATATCGGTGTAATCACCAATTAACTTTTTTTGCTTAATGAACCTGTTTTCTTGCTGTTATCTCCCCTCTGTTAACGTATGTGTGGGTGGACTACAAATATGGCTGTTGTAGTTTTAAAAAATAACCCTTAAGTTGGCGCTTCTGAAGCAGGAACCGGTTTGACGGTTTCCGTGTGCTAAATATGGAACAGAATGTAATCAAAACAAGCCATTATGTCGGTTGCTAACGTCATGACATTAATGGCTTGACTTCTTTACCCCGCCCATCTGTCTGGGTTGTAATTCATAGCTTTCGTCACACATTTCCAGTTTGTTAATATGACTATGATATCAGAATTAGGTTTTTTGTTTTTTTAAAGGCAACAGGGAGGGGTTTTGCAGCAGGATATTATTTTTTGAAATGCGATTTGTACCCAGTGACGTGACAAGCGCCGCTTCGGACTTAGTTTCCTTGCCACTTTAAGTGTATGGAATTGATGAGTTCCAGAGGACCCAGCAAGAACCGAGCCATTGGCACAACCTACTGTTCCTCCTACCCACCTCACTTCATTTATAACATTTTAACTCCTGCTGTAATTCTATCCCTGTCCAATAGTTTTTCATTAAAGCCTTTTTTTCTTCTTTCAAGGTCATTTGTAACCTGGAATCTATAAAGATTTGAATGGAGAAAGTTATATGAATTCTTACTTTTTTTATAGGAAAGTTAAAGATTTCCATCTCAGACCTGGAGTTTTAAATATATCTTACAATCCGTATGCAGGAGATGAAATTAACTGGATGGTAATTGTGCTGTGCTCTGCCTCCGTCTGCCTCACACACACATTCACACATGCTTGCGAGTTTACACGTGTACTAGATAGTGAAACATGTGTAGCCATTTCTCAAACTTAAAACAAGTTTCTGTTTTGAACACCATCGAAAAGTAATTTTAGTTTTAATTATTGTCAAATTATGCAAGGACCCGTCCGTGGAACTTGATATTTGAATCACAAATTCAAAATGAAGCATCTTTGGCTTGAATATGAGTTTGATGAAGGAACTGGAGGCTCAGAGTGTCGGCATTGGTGGTGGTAGGGAGGAGTCAGGAAGGAACTGCTAAATTTGGGTTTAGATTCTTTCCCATGGAGGACTTAATTATTAACAAGCTAACGGGAAATTATTTGCTTTTGAAACTAAAAAAGACTGTAAGAATAACTCGGGCCTTAAAAAAGTCTTGTCATTCAACATACAGACCTTACTCTCTGCTTCCTTGACAATGACGCTAATGTGTGTATAGGTGAGCTCCCCTTAGGGTTTGGTTAGGCCTGTGCCTCCCTGAATCAAAATCAGCACCAGTGATCAGTGTCATAGTAGCCTCATATTACAGACACAAGTGACACCACACCTGATCTCTGTCCCCTTCCACGAGGGCCGGCCCTTGAGGTTTATGGTAGATCTCTGGAGGTGCCTTTGGCCAGGAAAGGACTGTCTGTCTGTCATCGTTTGCTTGTTTGTCTTAGTAGCCCTGGTCACTTTCGCATCCACTGATGTTAAACAGTTCTGACTGTTTTTGCCCCGACCCTACCCCACCCCCCCTCTCAAATCTGAGCAGACCTCTGGTGTCCCAAGTGTGCATTATAATTATCCACACCAAATAGTGTCACATAGTCTCAGCACATCAAAAGCGCTTAAGAAAGTTGCGGCGCTGTCAGAAGAATTTGCCTTTTTCCAATAGCACATGGCAACCCAAAAGGCTGTGAAATTAGATTCCTACTGTAATTAGACTGCTTGACCTCTCGGGTACATAGAGCAGGTAATTCAGGTCATTGGCATTTCTGGCAACGGCAAGTAACAGTAAAAATAGGATGCAGTTTATTTCTCAGAGCATGCCCTCTCTATGTGTTTTGTTCTCTGCTCCAAGTATAATGTGCTTTAAATTATATTTTGTCTTTAATTAAGCTGCTGAAAAACACCAGGCAAAGACAAAAGGTTTTTGACAAATGTTAGTTTGATGCAAGAAATACTGGACCCCGCCCTCCATTAGGAAGTAACGGTAGATTTGCATGTGCACATATCATGCATAATTCAAATTTACTAGATGGTTTATGGATTAAAACATGCCACAAATTTGATCGAGCACAGGCTGCTGCATTAGACTCCAGCAGCCCTCGTTGTTGCTAATGATTGATTTTTAAGTTAGAGGAAGGCAATCGGTAAGTACCACCCAATCAGAGACTAAGGACATACTGCGGACTAGACAATTGAGGATAATCAATGGAAATATTCTGTGATTTGCTGGCGTTCAATTCTCGCAATAAATTAAGACTATAACGTGAAAGTTAGTTAGAAATAAAACAAGAGGCTACGACAGGACAAACCATAAGAAATGAATTAAGGAGATGGAGCGGAAGCCGGAGTTAGGACTGTAATGAGACAGAATTACAGTCCTCCGCTGCATCCTGCAGCCCTTGCAGAAGCTGTCAACAACTAATGGGTCGCCTCAAGTGCTGGCATTTGTCATTCCGCTGCCGCGCTGATATTTATTTATTTTTCGTCAGGATGCAATATCATCATTTCTAACGTTAAATACCTGACCCCCCTGGACCCAGGGATTGGCCGCTCCAGAAGGGGGAAGTGATGGATCTGCTAACAGGAGGAAGTGCAACGCGCCGATGAAACACTTAGAACGATTAGCAGCGAGCACGGGAAATGTTTTTGTGTTCTTTATGGTGCCACTCGTTCCCGGCGCAGGTTGATTTTAATGTAAACCGCGTCGCGTAATGGGCTAGAAACGACCCCCGCTCCGTAGCTTGTGATTCTGTTGTGAAGCCCGCTGTTTGAACTCCGGGATGTAGATATTGCTTCATCGGCTTCATTGGGCGAGTTCGGCACTTTGGGGGATCCCACCAGCTGACAGAGGTGATCGGTGGGGCAGCACGTTCCCCCGCTCCATCTCTGACGGGGGCCGCTCTGGGTTTAGGGGCTATTCACCTGGGCCAGATGGAGCGCGGTGTGGCAGGTGGGTCGGCTCTGCTCTCAGCCTTTAAGGAAATGACTGAAGAGTTGAGGACGATGGCCGTTTGTGAGGGCATCTGATTCTATCATTCGGCCGGCGTGACGGTCAGCCCACTCTGTCAAAGGAATTACGCAAAGTGCCTCTTATTCCATAATAAAGAATGTCACATTGATGTTCCTTTCATTCAGAAAAGTCTGGCCCCATGCGTCGCACACCTTCGCTGCAAAGTCATCTTGTTTATCTGAAGCCAGGTGAGGAATCATTAACCTAGACGCCAGCATACAAGTGCAAGGCTGTACCAGTGCCGTGGGGCCTCTGTTGGAGTGAATGCAGCCTTTGTTACCTGACCTGTCCTTTATTACGCTATCTGCGGACACAGGCACACATCAATAAACTCATTTCCTCCTCTCCGACATAGCTGCTGCTCAGATGGAAAGAATAAATATCTAAACCTTCACGGGTTTAATATGCTTTTTTCTCTTTAGATGTATCCCTCTTTAGTGTGTGTGTGTGTGTGTGTGAGAGAGAGAAATCTTTAATCTTTGTGAGAAATCACTGCACAATAAGAAATCAAAGGCTATGGTGCAAAGTTGTTTATTTTTTATTAGTACACCTATGTCTTCATGAAGTGAATCATTCCATTCACTCATCCTGTTCTGGGTTTGAAAGGATTGAAATGAATTCTTCTAAACATTGAAACATTTAGTGCAATATGAACTACTTTTAAAGATAATATATTTTTAAATATGCAGTGTATGTCTAAAAGCAGGAAAATCTAGTGTTTCAGGAAGAAGAGATCTCTCAAGGGTTATGCCCGGCTCACTGTACGCATATTATTGTTGATACCATCAATTTATTAACGTTGACACTCCAAATACAACACACCTGATATTTATCATTGCGAGTGTAATTCCCTTGACTGTCCATTCATCACGATTGTATCTGAAATAACCCCGTATATGAAGCATTCAGGGTGAACGTCCACAGGCTGAGACGAATCTCATTCCTGGAAGCTCCGTTTGTGAGGTGCCGTCAGGCGAGGTCTGTACAGGTTGTGTCCTTAGAATCAGGAGACAAGACGTTTGATCAGCATGTCCAAAAAGTGGACGGACACATGGCGGTACTGTACCGCAGCGTCTGACATTGCCTACCCTTGGAAAGTCTGCCCTCCTCTCCCCGTGATCCAACATCTGAAGAACAGATAAAAACCCTCAGTTGCCTCAAAGCAGCTGCAAGGCTTAACATTGTCAAAAAGGGTATTATACCCCCCCCTTTTACCCACCGTGTATATTTTATTGAGCTGTTCTCATCCCAGAGAGGTGTAGTCCTGCCATAAGCTGTGTTCCAAATATACTTTTGAAGTCATTAACACAGAAGTGCATGCTTTGTACACACAGTGTGCCTTTTTCTTTTTTTAAGAAACTTTACGGGAAGGGGATATGATTGGGAAAGTGTTGAGCTGGTTTTCAGAAATGTATCGTTTACTGCTTATCGCCAACTTCTCTCTTAAAGGGAATATCTTGGTTATTAAACTGACTTATATTGTAGGGTGTAACATATGGGAACTCTATCTATTTTTTTGTCTGGGGGTTGTTCAAGGATTTTTATAGCAATAGCCAATTCCCCTAATGTGTGCCCTCCACCTATTCACACCCTCCCTTGTGATGACCTTGTTGCACTGAATATGGCAGGTATGCTTTTTTACTGAATGGATGTCCAGATTTTCTATGATCAGGAAGACAGTAAGACCATCAGCATCCTTATCCGTGTAGTTAACCAGCACAGCTGTGACCATCTCAGAGGATCTGTGGGCCGGTGGAACCAGGTTGCCTGGCCGTTGCCTTCTTGCAGCTATCGTCTTTTTGTATGTAATGCCTGCTGCGCTCTGTGAACCGTACTGGTACAGGTGATGGGTGGATAAGTGCCTTTCCATGTTTCTAAAAAAAAAAACCTCACCACGTGTTGTGCATTGTGGGCAGAACGTTCCATTTTATCAATTCTGCTCTTCCATTACATCATGCTTGATGTCCAGTACATTGCAGTCCTGAATATTATGAGGGCAACTGCATAGTAACAGATAACAGTGCTGAAGGTCACTTGTTTCAGGGTAGTGCTTGCAGGTACACGTTTTAAATAAGATCTATGCATGTTTGATTTCACTACTCTAATGGAAAAAAAAAAAATGGATCTTCTGATAGGGTTTTTTTTTATTTTGCTAATGTCCTTGAAAGAAGAGTTTGGTGCTGCTTTTATGTTCAAAGTACTTGATAAACTCTTCAATCTTAAATACCAAAGTCAGGAAGAAAAAAAAAAAAAAAAATACTTCAAAAACGGTAAGTGTTCCACACAGATGGACGAGATTCCACAATTATGATATGGGAAGGAGCACTTTGGCCCTTTGGCTTGTTGGGACATGAAATGGGAAGGCTATGAGAAGCTTGAGAGAGTGATGGTCTGTCCTCTGTAGCACTGGCTACCCCCCTGCTCTGTCACAGCTCGGGATGCGTTGCCAAAATCCACCTGTCAGTTTAAAGAGGGCCAGCAATGGGCTAAACCACAACTCGGATGGCTGTTTGCTAATGCAATACATTTTAATTAAAAACTCATTAACTCGTGGTTCTGTTGTTTGTACCGTCCTAATGGTGTGATTTTGCTTGTGTGTGCAGTGTCACGTTTGTGTCTGCTATAGAGATTGACCTTTTATGTTGAATCTTCCAATTAAGTTTCTGTCGTTAGAAAGATAATCTCTGCATTGATTTTAAAAATGCTTGAAAATTAAATGTACCTCCTTCAGTCCTTATGATCAACAAAAGCTATTGATTGGTTGACTAGTGAAGTTGCATTTTAATATGTTTGAAAGGTGAGTATGAATAGTACCCACCGTTCTGCGGTAAAATATGGACTCAGGAGTTTATTTGGGTTCCCAGGCTGTTGACCCACCGTTGTTGTTTTTTTTTAATGCAAAATTTGGTAAACTGTACAAACTTTGCACACGAGGCCCTCAAGCAAACATTTCTTTTAAACAAGTTCAATTGTTTTAAGTGGTGCAGCTGAATTTAAGATCCAAATCAAGTGCCTTTCTACTGTAATGGGCACTTTGATGTCATCCCCAATGTAAAGCAGTAAATGCTGGTTCCCATTTACCCCATTGTGAGATCGAAATCAGGGATATGTGAGGAATGCTGGTAACAGCAGGTGTTTCACAGGGAATTTTCAGTGTGGAATTATTATATTTTAACTTATTTTTTAACAGAGGAATAGAGCACCATGAGCGACATACTGCTAGTGTGTTATTTTTAACTATAATTTCCTTTGTTGATTTGAATGTAAGCAACACTCAATATGCATTTGCACCACAGATATGTCAGTTTTCTGTGGCTCTAGAACAGGAATTGTTTGAACCAAGAGACCCAAAACAGGGATACATTTAAAAACCAACTTAATTACGTTATCTTTTGTAGGTCTTCCATTTGTGTGACATTTTAATATTTTCCCCTTCAAGGCGGAGTAGGATACTTCCGTGCCTCGCCCTAGCGAAGTTATTCTACATATCAGCCGTTTCTTATTGGATCGTGTTAATCATGGCCGGTAGGACTCGGGGAAATATGGGGGCAAGTATCTGGGCTGTTCTGCACGCTCGCAGTACAGTTGTGAAGGCTGTGCTTCTCTTCGTCTGGTGCAGGCCAATCAGCATGCAGTGTGGAAAGGAAACGACTGGGATTGGAGAAGCCTGGTCCAACTTTCCCAACATCCCTGCACGCTTGTGTGGTGGTCATAGCGACAAGGCGTGATGTTGTTCAATGTATATATACATACATAATTAAATGTAATTATTCACCCCCAAATTTGGATTTTCCAATTGTTCAGATGAATCACAGCTTGTCAAAAAAACAATATATATTTTGTTTTTTTGGTGGGGGATCAGAGTCTTTAATACAAAATTTCATAACGGAAAACCGAAGTTTAAGTCAATGCGATTCGCAGTGCCTGAGAAGAAGAATTGTGAGCATTGCTTTCAAGTCCTAAAATTTGTCAATTTTAGGGTCAAAGTTCAACTACATGTATTTTCCACATTTTGTGAGAAAACGCTGCAAAATGTCCTATACATGTACAAAGTCCTATTGTCTTTCAGTCTGCTGAGTTAACATGTTAAAAAGTAACGTTATTTGTTTGGTGGGGATCTCAGCTGATAGGAACATTACTATTAGTAACCAAAAAGGGCAATCGACCTTTTTAGTTGCTAAAGCCTATCTGTCTAGTCCTGCTTGTATCAATGATCTAGCTCTGAAACATCTGCTTTAATATATTAATATTAGTTACACTTTAAATATTTCTACATACATTAAAAAGGGAAACTATAGGACTGAAAAACATAAAAAGTATCTATTGGGAACAACATTGCCCTCTATCCTCCACTCTCTCTAACATGACATCACAACCAGTGCATATCCCCCGGTTATAGAAAGGCAAAGCTTGAAATGTCGACACATAATATTGGCCACTGCAAAAAGAGAACGTGCATTGAAGCCCTTACATGGAATATAGACGAACTTATTTAGTGAAGTTTTAGCAACCCTTGGTTCCCCTGTCATGATACGTAGTTACACCACACATGGCGTCTTCTTCTATTATCCAACAATGGGGGGAAAAGGTGAGCAAAATTCATCAAATGGCCGTAGAAGTTTTTGAAAACTTTTCCCTCCAGAAAATGGAAAATATCTACAAAATTTTTCAAAACGTCTATTCTTGATGAAGAAGAAGAAACCCTAACAAAAACAGGTTTCCAGCAGCATCCCTGCTTTAACACTGATAATAATAAGTGGTGACTGACCCAAAACAATTAAAAGAAAATGTGTCGTTGTATAGAGACATCGATGCGTAGCATTTACACTAGGCTCAGGTCTAACTGAATCTAAAACTTTGATTCTCCCTGCGTGACTTAAAAACAGTTTGTATTCATACTGCGCAAACGTGCAACTTGAAAATAAAGATATATCAAGACGAACATGGCCAATATATTACAGATGGGGTTTGTTTTAGATTTTTTTTCCCCCCAATTGTTTGTTTGTGTACATTAAGTCTCTTACAGGATCAGAGGCTTCCCTGGGGTAATATCCTGTTTCCTTGAATCCGAGCAGAGTGTGGGCGTTGTTTAACACGGTAGCGCCGATGCATGCTGTGCGTGGCTGGCCGCTGTCACCAAGAGTGGGTCCAGGGGGGCTCCCGGGGGGGCGGGGGCGCTGACAGCATGCACGCAGAGGCGGGGTAGTGGGAGTGAGGCAGGCTGGCGGCTGTTCACCTCCATGAATTTGATCCCCGGCGGAACAGGTGTAATATAGTTCGTCAGGCCCTGTGGAGATGTGTGCATTTGTACGCCGGTCAGCAGGACACTGGAATCGCTGGGGAAGGCGTGTCTCTCTGCGCTGTGCCGTATGCCGTCTCCACCCCTGCCCATAACCCTCCTGGAAGATGAGCTCAGCCCATTAATTAATGAGCAGCATCAGTGGGATAGTGATAGCCAGCTGTCACTTCACTCCGCTCTCACTGGGCCCCGGCAGCGTCCCCCTCTCGCGTTAGTCTGATGGCCAGACTTCATTGGTGCCGTTCCAGAAGGCCGTTTCTCACTGACCTTTATTCCTACTTTTGGGACGCTGTTAGATGCAATCACAAAACATGACTACCATGCTTGTACAGACATTAACGTTCAAATGCTAAAGATTTTTTATTTTTTTTAAAGAAACAGGAGCTGAGCAGAACCTTAGCGAGTGGGTCCTTCCGTTTTATTTTGCTTCTGCAGTTTTATTTGTCTTTGTTCCACAAATTCCAATTTCAAGCACAATGAGAAAATAATACAACAGCAACCCGGAAGCAACCTGTTTCTTATGTGTGCGATAATTTGATCAAAAGACGCTGATTAAACGGCTGCTGGGAAGAACTTAGCTAGAAAAGGCAAGGTGCAGAGCCAATGTGGGCCTGTAGGGGCAGCATGGAGGCGACAGGAGCGGGGCAGGAGTGATGTTCACCGGCCGTGATGTCCAACCTGCGCATGGGGCAGGGCAAGAAGAGGAAAAAAAAACATACCTGTTCTTTACTGTGCATTGGGCTTCCACCTCTTTCAGGACATCGGTCATATTTCTTATCATTATTCATAGGCTGAGTGTATTCCCTAATGCATTAGCCAGACAGTAAAAAAGCAACCAATCATTCCTATTGGTGATGTGTTAACACTGTGTATCTAGTGTATTTATATTTATATATATATATTTATAAAATCCCAGAGCGTATTGACCACAGGGCCTGTATTTAGGGGGCATCTCATTTGATCAAAAAGCTTTGGAGGATGTGGGGTGGAGGGGGGGTGCGGAAAAATTCTCATTATGGTTTGGAGACATTTTTTTTTTCTATATGTGTATCCAATTAAGCTCTTTAAGTGCTTTTTGATAATTGTGCTTTGTACTTTTACAGCACTTCGGTCTATTCCCAGTTCAATTTTCTCTTTTATCCAACGTTTGAAATATTGATTTCTGACAGATAAAAGCAAACATTATAATCTCACCAGCACACGGTAAGTGAGAGAACAGCGCAAAAGGAATGCTTCAGGGAGAAAAAAACCCTCTTTGTTTTATTGCGTTTTCATCAACAGAATTTACTTACTGCTCTCAGATATTTATGTAAAGCACCTGCCCATTGATGCGCCTTTGATAAGGACAATTTCTGCCGTGCTCTACACCCCCACCCCCCCAACCCCTCACACCGCGATTTCAGAGGCGTGCCACAGAGACTGCTGGGACGCTTTCGATGATTGCCGCCGCTTAAACGACTGTCAGTGCCATTGAAATAACTGTGATTTATCTCCATAGCACTTTATGGATGTTTAGTGTTTTGTGTTAACCTGGACACTCAAAACCGCCTTGGCGCTGTCGCATTAACCTGAATCAATCTCGTCTTGATCTTTCTATTAAAAATAGTCAACTTTAAATGACGCCTCCCCGCCGCCTCGCTGGATACGTACAGTGTGGCATCATTTCCACTAAAGTCCCTTGGTCCTCTGTGTTTACCAGTGGCTAATGTCTAACTGAGAGACGCTCCCTGGGACTGGACCAGGGAGTAGTGGCTAATTTGCCGAGTAAGAAATATGAGGATTATTTGGAGAAAAAGATGCTGAACTCGCTAACCTGCAAGAGATGTGTATTTGGTGTCTTTTAATGCATTTACGAGCCCTGTGTCGCTCCTTCCTGAGCAACCGTTAGTTCTTTTAAGGGAAACTGCTGTTGAAAATGTTGCTGATGTCTTAAGGCTTAAAGCAGCCCTGCAGAGGGCATATCTGCAGTTTGTTCAGTCGAAAAGAGCTGCTGAAGAAGTTCCTGCCTGCAAACCAGCATTTCCTTTCAGTTTGTTTTTTGTTTTAGCTTTGCAGACACGTTTTAAGATTTACGGCAAACATTTGACCACACAGTCCACCAGTATTGACTGTGTGTGAGAAGTGTAATCCTTTTCTTCTTTCCAGTCACTTCCACTCAGCAATCAATCACAGCGTCAATGCCCCAAGACTGCTATGAAGAGTCTGCGCAATGTCTGATCATCGATAAGGGACCTTGTGGGTTCTCTCTATAATATAGGGATTGATTTATCTTAAGTGGCTTGGTGCATTTTTTTTTTAAGTTTGGGGGGGGGGGGGGTTCTTCCTTTTTTTTATTAGTGATTTTTATTAATCTTTTTATATAATCGAAAGTTTCATTTTGAAAAGATTACTGCGGTGGTTTGTGATTTAATGTACTTTAATGTCAGTTTTGTTAAATTTTGTGTGAGAAATGTCCCCTGACTGGTAAGTGTGATACCTGCACGTGTCTGTGCACGTGTCTGTACACGTGTCTGCACACATAT
>JAOYSI010000020.1:2136556-2147018 GCA_025775065.1 Hiodon alosoides | reverse complement strand
TCAGCACTGTGATCATGATGTATTTTAAGTGGTGATGCAGAAATATTCTAAAATATTATAAAGAGGTTAGCAGTGCATGCATCTATTGAACACTCGGGAAAAATGTCAAACCTGAAAGGGGTTGAAGCTTCCTCGCTTGGAGGTCTTTAGGGCTGATTTACACACCCAACCATGACAATGACTCTTTGGAGACCCTGTCCTTCTTCCGCATGAAATAAATTGTGAGCAAATAATGGGCTGACGAGAACAGCAGGCCAGAGACGGGCTACAGACAGAGATTACTTTCATAACAATTGTTTGAACTAAACCTACCCGGTTTATCAGAGCAGACTAATCAATTCCACCCTCCGCGGGCCAAAATTCCATAGTGTTTTCCACATTTTTCTTGAACATGCCTTATGATTGCCTTGTGGTTGAGTTATTAGTTATCAGGTCCCTGTGAGACAAGGGGTCGGTTGCATTGGTAAGATAAGCTGCAGCCTGGCAGAAACTGGACAACGAAGGGCTGCCAATGGATCGGCAACTTTCGTGTTGCCTTACATTGGTTTGACCACGCAGTCACTTGTGTTACTTGCTGCTGGGTTCTCTTTGAGCTCTTTAATTTGCGATGACTCATTTTTTAATATATTAATGGGTGCTTTTAATTGGCTTCTAATGAAATGCCAGATCAGAACTTTCCCTCGATAATTTAGCAATTTGAATTTGTGAATGATTAAAGTGAATTTGAATAATCAAATTAAATTAAGTTGCAGAGTTACATTATTTGTTATTATTTGTTATTATTAATTTGTATTTCTAAGTCAATCCACTTAAAACTGAAACAATTCAGGTTTAATAGCTAGAGTGGGATTTGCATTTGCATTTGCATTTGCATTGTTATAAGCTGGACATCTTAACCACTACACTAGCAGCTGCCCCTGATTCACTCACCTCTTGACCTTCCTGTGGACAAACTGAGCCCTGGTACCCAGGATACAAAAGGGTTGATAGTTTAGTGTAGGATCAATTATTGCCATTGTTTTGGGGTGCATGCTGAATCTTAGCATCAATAACAAGCCAAGGAACAAACACAATCTTATCACACTTCCGTGCTCCATGCTTCCCAGCATTTTCATACCAAATGTAGAGCAACCTGAGCGCCATGCACTGACACATATGAATTTCAAAGCACAGTCCCAAATCGCAATCCATCTCTCTCAAGTCCAGCACCTCCCGGCAGTCACTGCTGTCTTCATTAGCAATCCGGTCCCAGGAATACAGGTTGACGTTGCGGGGGGGTCAGACTGTACAGTCAGACTCGGCAATACATAATTTAACTTGAGATTAAAATGACAGGGTCATAACTGCTTGGGAGAGATAGTGCTCTGCTTCTTTTCACATTGTCGTCGTGATGACCATTCCGTAAACTTATATCTCTGCGTTTCTTACTCGCCTCCTTCAAAACCTTCAATTGTGCAACCATATCTGGGCCATTCCTGCTTTGCACAGAGGTCACAATAGCGATCCATGTCGGAGTAAAGGAGCTTCATTGTAAATCTGCTGGAAATTATGGGGGCTCCAGTCGTCAATGCTAACGCTATCTGTTCATTTAACCGGCTCCACACTCACCAGTATTCATCGATGTATCTTGCGGTGTTATGGCTGGAAGCCTGAAAGGCTGAGACCCGGTTGTTCTTGTGTGAGTTCTTATTCTTCTGCCATTTCTTCTATAATCTTCTTCCATTCAACGCTAATGGAAGCTATGGAACAGTAGTAACTCTGGGTCGCTTTGTGGAAATCACCTAAACCGTGTCATGTGCTTTGAGGCCATCACCCTGAAGACTTCGACTAATCACATCTTAGGGAATGATATACATGTCTTGAACTCCCTTCATTGCTGCTCACAGCTATATGTATTATTATTATTTTGTAATTTAGCTGATGCTCTTAGCCACAGGAACATATGTATGGAACAATTTTACACTTAAATCATTTACAAACAGACGTGAAACAATTCAAGATTCTAGGCCAAGAGTATTATAGCCTTGAGCTACTACAATAGGGACCCACCTGGGGTTTGAACCTGCAACTATCTGGTCACAAGTTAAGAATCGTAACCACTAGAAAACCTGCTGCCCATTTTAGAGCAATTGTAATTGATGGTTAACCTTTGCACCTCAGTGAAGTTCACAGGGATCTGTGACACCAAAAATCCGTGGGAAGCCCTGAATCTCACACCCTTCTGATGTATGTATGGGTCTTTCAGTTCAAAGGTCACAACCTAAACAAGTATTAATCTCACATTTTCACTACAAAGGAAAGAAACAGAACATCAAAATAGTGCAGAATACCCACACCTTGTAGTTTAGTGAATGGAAGTGAATGATCGCAGGGAAAAAAGAAGACAGTAATATGCCAATCCAATGAGAACGACCTATTTGGCAGCATTTTTACCAGGCAAGGACAAAATGAATTTAATCAGAGAATTGCAAGAGAGCATTTTTGCACACCAGGCTCTCACTTGGACTTGTGTCTATCAGGTTTTAATTGACAAGAAGATTAAAGTTCATATCTAAATGTTTCCAAGAACATGAGCATTTTTTCGTAACCCAAGAAGCAAGTCTCGTACCCAGTACTTTGTCGAGTTTGGGAGTGGAATTCAAGGTTAGCAGAAACCTCACCCACTGAGAGTGTGCTGTTAGATACGGGCTGCCTACTTGTTGGACATTCATTATCAAACTCTGTCTTCGCCTTTCATCTTCGGTCCTCTGCAGCACTCAACGTAAACTACACAGGCACCTTGCAGCTTGACATCTTTCCATTCATGCTGTACCTTAAACAGCATGCTGCCACATCAAAGAGGAAGAGCAGCCTTTGATCTTGCAGAAAGAACCCAATGATTTACTAAAACCAATGGAACTTTTTGGTCGCTTCCAGTTCCCTCTATCCCCTCTCTTTGAAAAAGATTTCCCCCCTTTCTCTTTCCGCCCCTCCTCCTCCACCTCCGTTCCCGGGATTTTGGCAACATCTTAGTCCTTCCTTTATTTATTGAAATCTATAAACAATGGAGAAGCTGTTGTATTCCCTGGCAGAGCGCGGAGAATGCTACTGTTCGCTCAGGGCCAGTGGGAGGACAAAGACAGGCAGCATGGCTGCAGGTCTGCTTCCCAAGCGCTGTGATGGTAGCCCATTGATCATTCATTGGTCTCCGTTATCATATTATCCCAAAGTCGCAGACCTCTGATACAAACGTATCATCATTTACTTATATAAAACCATGATGCCAGATAGACAGGACTACATTTTCCCTCCGTCATAAACACTAACTAAAGATAGATACGATTTCTTAGATCTAACTGGAGAACACACACACACACACACACACACACACATATATATATATATATATATATATATATATATATATATATATCATTCTGCATTTCATTTGCATTTTTAAGGAAACAGAACAGCATATGAAATGTCAGAAAGTCACACAAAAACGCAAAGCAAGTTTTGAGAAATGACAAATGTTATTCCCTTTAACAATTAAAACCAGGCTGCAGTTAAAGATGTGTAGCACAGTGGGCATGTCCTCTTCTATGCCGCACCCGTGGACTTACAAACATGTAAGAGAAAACTTCAAGGAATAGGACCCCCCCAATAAAAATAAAATAAAAAGATTGTGACCTTCAATAAGAATAACATTTATTTATTTATTTATTTATTTATCAAGTAATGCTGTCTGCTGGAGACCAAGTATCAAAGACAGGAATCCACAATCCCGTCATCACATAATTTAGTAGATACTAATAGTAGTACATGGACTAATACATTATATCTGCCTTCAAATAAACTTCACAAGACTGAAGTTGGTTAAGCACATTGGCTGACAGATATTAACTCATAATTAATGTTTAAAGGGATGGATTTCATTTTATATAGCCTATTGCAAACATCCAAAATTCAAACTTCTTCTGTTTTAACTTTCTGTGAGTAACTGTCAAAAAAAGATGACATCGCACATAACAGTGTTTAAAAGCAAAGAGAAACGGCAAATACATCTCAGTAACACCGTCACTGCTGTGTACCGCTGTCTGTGTGATTGACAACCAAGCACAATCTCCACACTAACTTCTCCCAGCAGCCAGACTCAGCCAGGCGCAGACAGACGCAGCCAGAGATGAGGCTGCCCTGACACATGCCTGCTTTCCACTAACATAAAGGATGGTTATTCCAGCCAATTGCCTTCAAAGACAACATCAGACTCCCAAATATATCAGTGATGAAAAACCACTGGCCAGGGCTGCAAAATGTATTCTTAGTATCCCACAAGTTTTTGTGTTTTTCTTTATGTTTAAAAAGTTCTTGCGTAATTATAATTTCACCTATCCTTTCACGCATAAAAGTCTGCCACACCAATTAGCTCCCCCAATGATGCCTATGATTCAGCTGGAACTGGATAGGCTATTTCTATCGTTTATATTTTACAGTGAATCCTCTTTGAAGTTCTACGATAGTGTAAGAAAAAAGGGTCCACTTAGCAACACATAGGAAAAAGAATGTTCAAAGCTTATAAATACCATGGAACAAAAATCGTTGGATATTGCTTTTGTCTCTTTGCTTTATTGGTAATAGAGTACCCCATGTCCCAGTCATTCTTAGCATTTAGCACCTAGACTGAAGCTAGCTCCACACTGTGCCAGTCCATACTTCAAAGCTCTCTCCCTAGCTGCAAGAAACAAAGCAAAAATATCTGGTGGTTTTTCACCACACATATAATTCAGTATCATTAATTCTCTTTGGCTGGAAACAAAACAAGGTTAAATTTTGTCTCCTTAAATTTCACATGGCAGGAAAAACAGGTCTGTGTGTGTATGCGTGCATGCGTGTGAGTGAGCATGCGGGTGCATGAGTGAGCGTGCGTGCGTGCGTGAGTGAGTGGGTGAGTGTGTGTGTGTGTGTGTGTGTGCGTGAGTGATTGAGTGTCTCTCCATGCTTTCATCGGCAATGTTATTTTGTACCAGCAAATAGACGGAAGGAAACATTAATCCTGCTAATTGTCTTCACTTCTAACATGTGTGAAGCAAACCTCCTTTCAAGATTTCCGAGTAACCGCTGTGAGTTGGCTGATGGCCATATTACAGTGACCCTCAGTTCGTTATCCGGGGAAACACATATTTACATGACTATGAAGGTCTCGTCGAGGTTAACACGCACATTTTTAACTTTCCAGGACTCAGCTAAAGTAACACATATATTTATGATGGTGGTAGTCTTGTCTGGGGTATCGCACATTCCCAGAACTATGCAGGTCTTAACGGTACATGGTTCAGTCAATGTTTTGTATTTAACATATAATTTCGTTAAATTGGTGTAGTAATGGCCTTTTCAATCACTAAAAAGCCCAGTGCCTATTATAGCACAATCATTTTCGATTGACTTACACAAAAGAAGAGTCAGACATATTAAATCGTGTCTGCATAACAGTTCTCACATCGTCCAGCAGTGTAACGCGTCTGCAAATAATCGGGATTCCTCAGCTTAGGTAAAGCCTAAATCTCCACAGGACAACGACGCTGCCAGGAGCCCCGCCTTTCATTCCTGTACCAGCCTCCTCCAGCCTGTATCCGCACACAGTACTGGGGTGAGCCTGGAACCAGCTAACATTTTCCATATGTTCACCTTTCAGCTCCAACATTCTGCCCACCTCTCTTTCCATCTGAGCCACGCCATAACAGCAGATGGCAACTCACAACCGAATCAACTTCTGCCTTGCGCATCATGGGATGTCCTCAGCATAATGTCTGCATCACACACACACACACACACACACACACACAACGCACACAAATTCCAGGGCCACGCTTATATCATGGCCTTTGATGGATTCTGGCCAAGGCTGTGACAGATACATGTGATTGACGCATGCTGAGCCTTGGCAGGAAAGCCTTTCAACAAGGCCCTCCCTCTAACGCACAGCCCGACACAGTAACCAGGCTGGCGCCTCAATAATTAGCGCGCAGTTCTGATACTCATCAACATTGACGCGTCTCTCCCATGCAGAGATTTTCAGACATCATTATTAGACTTAGTTACGCTGACAGAAGAGGACGTCCACCGTTAGTGAGCACAAGTTTTTCCCCTTTAAATAGGAAGTGAGATAATGATGTGGCACAGTACAGAGGAATGGAAAAGCACAGATTATTAAGATTTTCTTAATAACACTCACTGAAATAAGCAGGACATTTTGCTGAAAGGTAAGCGTGCCTAGGGAATAAAAATCTATTCGAATCAATGTCTTTAGCTATGAACCAGTGTTTAAGCGCAACGTTGGAATTAATGGTGCTTAAAGGGTGTCCGGGTTGGGAAGACTCTATGGGATGGTAACCACTGTCGTATTTCCCATGCCTGGTCCCTGTAGCCACTCCTCAGAGACCTCCATCAAAGCACTGATACGCAAGAAGGAGGACGAGGAGGGGAGTGGACAAGCCCAAAGACGCCCCACGTTAACAAGCTCGCCGCCACTCTGCAGAGACAGGCATTGGGTGGCCGAGCGAAAACGCTGGCAGCTGAAGATTCACACTGCTTTGAAGACTATATGGTCAGTAGCCACCACTGTAGTCTACTTCTGAATCGGGATTCAACATTTCATGCAAAGGCAAGTGGGACCAGAAAAGACACTGTGTTTAGTATCACGTACGTGGGACACATCGCTATTCCCACAGCTCTGGACTCAAGAGAGAGGGCTGATCAGTCTGGGCGCTACATTTCCTGCACTGGGAAGAAAATCAAGAAAGCAAACAACTTTTAAGGAACTAGTTAGAAATTTAATGAACTGGGATTTCTCTTGGCACAGCTCTGCTATTAAATAAATAAAGCATTTAATCGAAACCATCTATATATGCTAAATAATGAAAGAAAAACATTGATGAACAGTTAAAAAAAAAAAAAAAAAACAGTACACGATACCGCACTGTTGTTTTGATGACGAAAAACGAACAAGTGCAGGACATTTTCAATTCACAACGTACATTAGGAAGTGAAACGTGTTAAAGACCAGACTGCTCTTTCCTGCCAATACCAGCTAGAACAGCAAATGCAGGTTAAACAGTGATACATGCATATGTGACGACTGTGCAGATATACATTGATCACTTTATTAATATAAATAAGCTCATTCCTTCTAAAAAAGATGCTTGTATAACCTTTCTGCAGTCCATACAACATTTACACACAATTTAAAAGGTAGATGAAAAGCATGTTATTAATATAACTTAGTGGCGGCATACACAAAGGCGTTTAGGCTCACTTTAAATACTCAAAATTCTAGAAATCTTAGCAAAGTACAGAACAACATCTTTAGTACATTAAAACACAAGCCTTCACTTTATCCCTTTAAAGATACTGAAGCTGAAGTGGTTGAAGTTTGCGTTGTCTTTGTCATATTGTGATGTCTATGGGACAAGCGATCGGTTTTACCCCTGCTCACGATGGGGGTAAACATTTACAGGAGTTTAGTCTTATGAGGAACTGGTGCAACTCCAGAAATCGGCATCAAATCGGGGGGCACAGGACCACTGAATGGCCGACCGCTACCAGCAACGTACAGTGGGCGGTGGGTTTCTTAGAAGTGTTTGGTAGCGCAGTGTTTGGCTGCTCCGCTGTCCTCAACAGACACAAACAAGGTGGAACAGAATAGACCCACGTGGCACTGTGGCTCTGAAACATACCTGGCCAAATACCTGGCTTTGAGATGGGATGGTCCACTGAACCACTCACAGCACAGTCCAAGAGAAGGCAGACCACATGAGTAGCAATCGACCAGCAATTCTGGCACTGCAATGAAGTACGAGGAACAACTCAGTGCAGACAGCCACCCAGTCCTTGCAAGTAGGCCTGCAGAAGACTGCAGGCCCAGCCTGGTAGCAACCAACACCAGTGAAATTCAGACAGCTGAGTTTGCCCATCCTGGCATGTGATGAACGGTGACAATAAGTTGCATTGTTAGATGCTGTGACCCTACTCGCTGAAGCAGTGCAGAGGATAGGGAAATGCAAACCAGACACTGGGCAAAGCGACCGACTCCCAGAACACCTTGGGTCCCCTTCCCTGGTTAGGATGGCCTGCTTCTCCAAACTTCAGGCAGGTGGAGAAGCAGGGCCTGCGCGGGGCAGCTTCATAATCTCCTTCCACACTGAGCGGTCAGTGACGGAAGGGTATCCACAGGCACCGGAGGGCAAACGACCTCTCTGGTCCACAGCATCCCAAAGACATCCAGGGTCCTGTCTGGTCAGAGACTACTGTCTCACAGACAGTAGAAAAGAACACCTGGTACCTGGTACTGGCCCCACAGGCAGCTTTGTGTACAATTCCTAAATTATACAGCATAATTACTACAAAAGCAAAGAAAAAAAAACAAGATAAATGTACCTGAGAGTGTGTGTACTTGCCAACATTCTCTGCAACATTCAGAGCTACAACTCTGGCCACAATAGCCCCCATTATGGAACAGGCACCACCAGGATAACTATTAGCTGTTGGTTGCAGTCCATTACAGTCATTTTCAGTATAAACTTATTGAGATAACTAGATTTAAGGGGCGAGCATACACAGAAATGGAAAAAAAGAGGTTTGGAGAGGACTTAAAACACATCAGGAAAGCTGGTACTGTTGACAAGTACAGTAAATGTCGAATGTTACATCTTCACACAAAAAAAATGCATAGGAAAGCCTATGCCACATGACTGCAGACGGAAGGAGAAGTGGGGAAAAAAATTTCAAAAATAAAAACCAACAACTCACGTGGCATATTAAAACCGAGAAAAATAACATCTGAATAATAACAACAATCAATAACAATCAGTCATAATACAAGAGGTAGCAGCTGTTCGGTTTTTCAATCCTTAGTCAAATGTCTTTTTTAAAAGAGTCTTCATTTCCTTCAAGTGTCCAGTATTGCTTATAGGAGTCTGGATATGACCTCAATAGCAAATGTCTAGCGACTGACAGCAAATGCGTTCATATAGCAACTGCACCTGGAAGTGCTTTTAAATGATCTTAAAGGGCTTCATGGTGGATGGGATCCCCAGGCCCTGAGGGACTGGGTGGGAGTTGATTCTCTCATACAAACAAACTTGGGAAAAGTGGGAACCGTGGGATTAAACCCACTCCAACGCCTTCATATACTATGTCTAAATGATGGATTATGGTCAGTCACCCCCCCTTAAAGTTCACAACTAGAATAGCAGAAAAGGCTGAGTCAGGGCATGACTTCAGAGGGTCAGCTGACCGGGGAGGGTTTTAGAGGGCCAGAGAGAAGTCAGTGTGGTGCCCATGGGAATTGAGCATCATAGCCCTTTCTCAGACTTGTCATCTCTCTGGCTAACTCCCCACTCCAACTGGAGCTGACCGTTCCCAAAAAGTCCTCCAAAGCATTGCATGTCCGGCTCAAAGCCCTCCACTAACGTAGCCTATTTTAGGCTAACACGAAGCCTTTGAAGATGCAGGCATAGTGGGAGAGGTGCCAGGGTTGATGGGAAGTGAGTGTGACTGGGGGGGGGGCTCATGACTGGTAGAAGTGGTGGTAGTGGTGGTGGTGCTCGTGGTGGTGGTGGTGCTGGTGCCTCTGCACTACGTGGGCCAGGCCGCCTTCGTGAAGCAACATGCTGGGCAGGTCCTGTACGTGCTCCTTCTCCAGCACAGTTCCTGGCACACCGTGGGAAGCCGAGGCCCTGTGCACCGCCTGACCCTCCTTGGGTCGTTGCTTGTGCCTCCTGTAGGGCCCGGAGGACTGATGGGCAGCATTGTGGCTGAGCAGCGCTGGAGGGGGAGGGGCTCCCCTGGTCCTCATGGCCCGACTGGCAGAGTGGGAGGGCAGAGTCCGGCCATGGGCCTTGGGGGAGCGCAGGACATGCTTACCCCAGGCCTCATCATGAGATCGGGGGCAGAGGGCATCCAGGGTCGGGGGACAGTGGCCGACGATATCAATGGCCTGCGAGCGGCGGTGATGGTAGGTGTGGCCATTCTCTGGCTCATGGGAGCGAGATCTGGCTTGGTTCACTGCCCGAATCTGATGTTCTGCTTTTACGGGCTCTGCGGTGGTCCCTACAGTGAAAAACAATGCATGTTAAGGAAGTAACATCAATTTCCTTAGCTATATCACTATGACCACCATTGCCATTCAGTGTTTTAAATATATAAAACGCCAAAATGAAACACTTCTGCGCTAATAAACCTAATTTGAATCAAAGATTCTGAGCTTGGTACTACTGATTGAGTCTGTCTCGCTACTTTTTTTGAAAGGTTCTTTTTCAGACATGCCTGATCCGAAGCGCGAGGTGTAGTTCTCCACGCCTGCCAGGTCCAGGTAATGGTTTCTGCGCTCCAGGTTCTCGTCCACACAGTGGCGCTGGCAACCCTGCTGAGTATGGTGATCATTGTAGTGACGCCTGGGAAGCAAGAGGGAACGTTCAACGGATCA
>JAOYSI010000020.1:2119859-2136456 GCA_025775065.1 Hiodon alosoides | reverse complement strand
GCAGCCCCTGAAGAAAGGAACCTTTGTTCAAAGGCTTTTACTTTGAAGATTTAGAAAAGAGAGGGGTGGGAGGGGGGACAGAAACAATACTTCATTTATTCAATTTTCAACTTTGGTGCTCACACAAATGGCTTGCATAAAAACAAAACAGTGCCAAGCTAATGAACGAGAAGAGGGGCTAACATGGTTAAAAACAAGCCCACTGACAACACTGTCATTCCGTTATTGTGAATTCCATGACTGGTCAAAAACAGCCATCATAACAGGAAGTATGAAACCAAGAAAACGTTTCTCTGGATACGCCCAGTAGTGGCTTAGCAATTGCTAAAGTGAAAAAGTTTGTCTGGGGCGAAGACAAATAACTTTTCCTCACTGGCTTTGTAACAGGCCATCAGAAACAACCTCTGCAGTCATCATTAGGGACACGTTAGCGGTTATCGCACACAAGACCAGGAGTGGAGGGCAGGTGTGGGCACTGGCTTTCAGCGCTGTTGATGCTCTGATCATCCCAAACGGACATGACTGTAACTAAGAAATCCCAGACCGAGGACCCGGACATACCTGAACCCAGGGCGGCCTGAGAACAGACCGACCGTTTGGTTGTAATGACTCCGAGAGGGCCCCCTACCTGCAGCGCTCTGCAGAGATGTCCTCCAGTGGTTGGAATCTGCAGCTACCGAGAGCTTGACTCGCAGGGTCTTACTGGTGCTGGGGGAGTGGTTAACAGAAGCATCCACCACCTCATAGATGGTGTGCAGCAAGCTGGTGATGTCCTGCAGGGAATAGGAGCTTTAGCATTCCACACGGTCGGCAGCCTGAAAACCAAGCAGTGCTTAACTTCTCAAAGGAGAATAGCCAAGTACACAAGGGAAGGACACAAAACATTGGTTGAATCTGGAACATCTCTGGAGAAATCCCGAATCAAAAGCCTGTTTAGGACCAGCATGGAATCAACCTACGTCATATAAAATAATCCACATTTCCCCCTCTACCTTCCCCCCTTCAGAGAAATCTAAAGGATTTATAGAGATCCACAGAGATCCAGGCTTCAGTCTCTGTACATTTAAAACTCACTCCCGCAAAGAGACGCTTTATGATTTCAGTCTCAGATAATTCAGCAACCCGGTGCCATGGAGGGGGAGATGAAAAATGGATTAAACTTGCTCTATTTGTATATTAACACATTTGAGATGGCGGAGATTCATTTGACTACTGCATCTGAGCGGATGTGCGAATGCTCAAATGCTTGTCAAGGAAAGGCTGTGACGGAGCTTGTGAGCGTGCATGCACGCTTATGCATGTGTGACTGGGGGTGCGTCCGAGGGCAGCCGCTTCACCTCTCGGGTGACCTTGCCGTTGTTGTCAAAGTCGTACAGAGTGAAGGTCCACTCCTGCCTGTTGTCTTCCTCCACAGAGACAGCACACTCCAGCTCCTGAAAAAGTAGACAGGACTCACTCAATGTGGACACCTATAATGCCGTGTACAGAGTATTCCTGTGTGTGTTTGGACCAACTAGCGGTTTCCTGCATGTACACACATGTCATTTTGGAAATGGAAGCACTGGTTTGTTACGCTACAGAGCAAGAGTGAACGGCAACAATGTGCAGGCTATGCGAATGCGACGCAGTATATCCACAGTTACAGAACAACCGAGTGTGCCGGAGTGCTGATGAAGACACCAGTTCCCTATCACAATAACCTCCTCTGTTGTTTCTTTAACTGCTTCGGTTTCCCCTTTCGGGCGGGATGCTAATAAACAGACCTCCTTGGCCCTCCACTCACTTCAAACTTGAGCTGTTTCTGTGCCACCCCAGGCGCCTGGCTCTCTCGCTCTTGCATCTTGCTCTCGGCACAGCAGCTGTCCGTCTTTTCTGGGGGCAGAGCCACTGTGGGAGGGGGACACAGTCGCTTTAATCAAGGCGGGGGGGTGGAGGCATGTGTTTCACAGGGTGTTGGGGGTGGGTGGTGAAAAAAAAAAACGCCCATGCCCCACCCCATGTCTCCCAGAATACCAGATGAAAAAACGCAAACTGAGAATGAGGGAACAATTCATTGGAATAATATTGAGTGTTGTACCCCAACTCGCTCAGCTGAAGGAGATGGAAAAGAAACGCTCAAGTTAAGCCCGTGACTGCACATCAAAGGCCCAAAGAGGGAGCTGTCACCATGATGGGCGACACCATGGAACCTCTGCTCAAGGCCAGAATGACGTGGATTAGGATGGTGAGGGTCCTTTCAGCAGTCAAAGAGGAGCCTGATTAGAGTTAGGTCCACTCCTTGACTACCATCGAACACTTGCTTTTCAAAGCTACCACTACCACAACCCTGCTGTATTCTAAATTCCTTTTTACTGACTGAGTCCAATAAAAATTAACACATAACGATCAATTCAACGTGAAAATGGGGAGGTAAAAAAACAACGTAAGGGAAAGTTTATGCAAAATAAACATCAGTCCTTTGGTCCATTAGTCATACTTATTTTCTGTCTCAAAGGCTCCATGTTTGTTTGTGAATTTGTCCGTCAGATTGAAAATGTAGATGTTTAAATGCTAAAGATCAGTATCAGTTCTGAAGAGTTACAAAATTGGCTCTCCCATTGGTGCGGGTGGCAGATTAAATGTGTTCCTTTTCACTGCTGCACTTTGAAGTTCTATACTCAAGCTCCGAAATGCCTTTTGGAAGAAGATCAGACAGCTTTAAAACAGAATTACTAATTAATTAAGCAAAGTTAAAAATTTAAACACTTTGTTGTGTTAGCCAAAAGGCCAAACACTAGAGCCCTCCTTCTTCCTCCTGTTCCTAATAGATCAAAGAGGATCTGTCCCTTCCCACTGCTGAAAATGAGAGACTAAAAAAATAATCTAGGGGCACGTCACCAAACCGAGGCACATAATCAGTCCTATTCCTTGATCAGCAGAGGCACAGAAAGGCCGCATTGTGCACGGGCAAGCTTTATATCACAGAGATGGTAATCTCAAAAGAAATGAAAAACTCAATTAAGGAACATTTTTACCTGGCGATTATTGGAGAAATGAACCCCCCTTTTTAATAAGAGCGCCATCACGGGACCTGCACTGTGTTCGTCAGTGGAAATCCAGTACAGACTATGACTGACCTAGAGTCGAGCCCAGAAAGGGAGGGAATCTCAAACATAACCCCCGCCCCAACCACCAACGCACCTGAGTCTTAAACAAGTTCGACAAATGTCCTGCACCATCCCATTAACAGGAATAACTCCGGGGCCATTAGACATTCTATCCCTTTTCTCCAGGGCCAAACAAGTGAATACATACATACAGCCGCTGACTTGGGTCCAGAGTTCAAAGCTACACCAGTAACACTTATTATCATACTAATAGAATGAATCATGCAGAAATACCCAGTAATTAGTCCACAGACTGGGGTCGGGGGGTTACACACAACTGGGTCAACATTCATTTCAATTAAATTACATTAAACGTTACATAAAAATTTATTACATAAAAAATGTTTTATTTGTGTGACAGGGAAGGATGGTATTCCGGTTGGGGTAGGAATATGCAGAATGGAAACTGAGGTATGCTTTGTACAGAGACAAATTTACAGTATAATCCCCCCAAAAAGAGACAAAAAAAAACATAATTCCAAAATGCTGGAAGGGGTTGAATACTATTTCACTGTATAACCTTGCTTGGCCGTACCTAAAAATGTAAGCTTGTTGCTTTAAAGTCGTGACAGGGGCCGTATGAACGGCACGCACCCACTCACCCTCACTCTCAGTCTTCCACGCACCTCAGAAACTAAACCTGAGCCACCCTCCACCTCGGTTGTCTCCCTGCACCAGGCACACTCAATATTTCCACCTCTCCAGCTGAGAGGTTTTTTCATTTTTTTATGAAGAACAGACGTTCAAGTCTGCCTGCTCAGTTTAACAAAGGGCACTTGTCCCACTACCTCAAGGACTAGAAAAAACACTGTGGAGGTTTCCTAGTCGTCAAGAAGCTGTGCGTCTGCCCCAAACGGCTCTTCTGTAAGGAGGGTGGGATGGGCACTACACAGTACACAAATAAGGCATTCTAAAGAATAAATCAGTAGAGCAGTGTTTTGACTAACTGCAGCGCTAAATGCAGCTATTCAACATAATAGCATTACATTTTTACTATTACTATTATCATTTATTATTAAAAACACCGGATCTATTTCCAGCCCAACAGTAAGGTCTGGTAACTCCACTCATCTCATGCTAACTAAGTCTAGGGCATTTAATCCCCAACAGAAGCCTGATACAGCTCCCTGGAAAGAGCAGGGACACTAGTGTGCAGGGCTGAGGGCTCCTAAAGCCTTCAGCATCCAGTCAAGGATTTAAAGGGGCGATGGGGGTGGGAAGAGAGGAGGCCAGTGGAAGTGAGGGGGTAGTGTGACTCATTTAAGTCACGTCCCCTATTTAAAAACGTACGGGAGAGTTCACCACCCAAAAATCTTTATGAGGGACCGGGGGCCGTTCAGCCTACCTTCTAGGCGGTAGTGTTCATCGCTGAACCCTTCTCCACACACTTCATTTGAGGAGTCCTGGAGAAATAGGAGACAAGAGGTCAAAAGTTTAGAGGGTCAGAGGGTATCCATGTTTACTGAACTAGTAAGTAGTACATTTACTACACTTACAGGTAGTAGGCACTGACGAGAGATTAGGAAAAAATGCACAATTTAATACTCAAAAATGACATCCAATAATTCCTTAATAGTACAAAAATAAAGGAAACCCTTTGGATGCAGCTCTATGTTCCAGACCTGAGAAAAGAACAGCCCTGTGAGGACACTCATTTTAAGCATGTGGGAAAAGGGAATAGGTTAGGAAAAGTTTCTCTTATATGTCCTGGAACGGTATTATTGAAAGCATCAGCAGAAGGCTTTCTTTTGACGGCTGACTGGAAACACAAGCCGTCATCATACATCAGCCGTGGCCTACGAACGCATGCGAGGGGGCTTACTACTACATGTACACAAGGGAAACATTGACAGGTCCTGGATCAGATATCCAGACCACCCCTCCCCCCCTTTCATACAGAAACCTGCAAGTCCCTGACTGGATGTACTAGAACCAATTATATTTCCCTTCAAGCTGCTGGCCTCTTGATGCGTCACCCTCCCCCATCCACAATCAGCCCAACACTAGACCTGAACTTTTTCAGCTTCCTTCAAGTGGCACCAAAAACAGCTCCACTTTCATCACTAAGGGTCCACCTTGATTAAGACCTTCTGTCTGCGATTGAAACCTTAGAACTGAAGAGCCAACATGATGGTCTTAACTAAAAAAGGAGGTCTAGAGAAGAGACACCGGGATCTCACTTTACTCTGTTGACTTAAAATGGTTTCTCGCTGACAGTCCGGACACTTTTCTGCACTTGCTCATAAAACGAATGCTGCTGTTTTGTTTTAACACGTAGTATGAGCTACAAGAAAAAGACTTTCTTTCTGTCTAGAAATCTACATAGGTATTCAATTTCTGTAAAGTACACATTGCAAACACTCTCCTCGCATTCCAAAACGGCATAACGAATACATAAATTAGGAACTGCGTTTCCTGCAGAGACATTTTCCATTTGGTTTGGCAGGGAGATGAAAGTTGTGGGGGAGACGAATATTCCTTGTCAGAGGGCTCACAGTACCCTCTCCCTCTGTACCTCCACAAGAGACCTGCATACCGGCCATCACAAAACAGCTCCACGTTCCTTGACCAACCTTGCCTTGGCTCCAGTCTATTTAAATAGCACACAGTAGAAGGCATAGGTACATGAAAGTACCAGTGGCCGTCCAGGCCCCTGATTCCCCTCCACCCTCAATCCCCAATCCTGTTTTTATATCCACCCCATCAGTTTAGAAATATGTTTCTTGTTTTGTTAAGTATAGGAAGACAATCAGAGGTTGCCATAACATAAAACTGGGATGAGACCATTTATAACCAGGGCCACCTAATAACTGAAAACACTCGAGCATTTCATGAGGTTCAGCCAACCACAATGAACTTTTGTTTTGTACTTGCATCACAAATTTAGGGAACTACGTACACAAAGAGATAGAAATCTAGCTAAAGCTAATCCACAACCCCTGTTCCATCAGTCCTCCAATCGCAGCGAACAGATCACATTCCCTCCAGCAAAGGACCAAACCTCTCAAACAGAGATTAGAAAGTCTATCAAGGAATTCTCTTTAATCCGGAGAAGTCATGGTCAGCTCTTATTAGATTCTCACAGCTCCGTCTAGTCTCCGCTAGGTCTACCACATGGTGGGTGGCCCCAACAGGAAAAGCACACAACACAGCGTTAAAACATTAGGCAGGATCTCCTAGGTAAGCTGAAACCTTATGAGTCGGCTATTTAAACTTTGCCTGAACCCTTCCAATATGGTCATGCAGAAAAAAGCACCGGGGGAAATGAAAATCAGATACTGTACTGATAGGGGCACACAGCAGTTTGTTGTTTTTCTGTTGCAATGGCCAGAGCACGTCCACATGGCATCGATTATACCTGACCTTCTCACAGGATACCCCTCCAACTCACAGTGATGGAATTACAGGAGAGCCATGCTGGCGGCTTGGAGTTGGATCTGGAGACTAAAACAATTTAAAGTCCAAGTCACAGCAAAATACCCAACTACATGGGCCTTCGTTCCTCTCACTGGAATTTTTCAATGGCTGGTCTCAACAGAAGGTAAGGAGCTCAATGGGCTGACAGAAGCAAAGATGTAGTATCTGTGCGGTGGCCATAAGGGAGGACATACACCTGCGTGACGTAAGTTGGACTTCTGAACCTTGAGCGGTATCCAAGATAATTAATTCAGCTGTAATTCATCAAACGGCAAGGTAACTAACCTTTAGAACAGGAAAGCACAGTGCTACACAGGGACGCAGCCCTGAGCACACCCCTTCTTTTTGTCTATGGGGGACGTTTATAAACCCTAATTAATGACGCATGTTTCCATGGCACTGCATGAGAGCTCATGTCCGTTTCCACCGCTCTGCAGGCAATCCATCCCTTCAGTCTCATCACTGTTTGCACCAAATGCATAACGTCACCATGGCCCTGTGAATCACCGAGTAAGCGTCTACTAAAAGAATGAATCTAAAGACTAGCTGCAGTAAAGCCTCAAACGACCCCGCTGATCCCTACGAAATCTCAACCCTTATTTAAAATTCCTCTCCACTCCCACAGGATAGTTGGGGCTTCACTTTGTATCAGTGGGATGGGATGGACTTTTATAACATTTTATCACATACACCTGAGTGTACCTTTTGAGCTTTCTTTACGAGGAATATGCTGATGTTGGGTCTCATATTTTCTAACATGGCAATTAATGAAATAAATGTCATGGTACACAGCTCTCAGTGGTCCCAAGCCTTGGTAAACAGAAACACATGGACTGAATAGCCATCCAAACCTGGACTAGACACCAAAGGATTAGCACTGGGGGAAAGCAGATCAATAATGTAAAACCAAAACGCCATGGTGACATACGTTCCTTTGCACAGGATACAGAGAGACTTCCCAAGGCCTTTGCACCTGAGCACGTTGCATTTCCAGTGTCCCACTTTCTTGTGCAGCCTGGTTGGGACTTTCTCTGAACATAAACACCCGGCGGGTGATGCAGTCCAAAGTAAATGACATCCTTCTAAAGTCAAAATCCTTCACAACTCATGTATTACTCTGAAGAACTTTTTTTTTTAGGCCTGCTCTGTGAGAGAAGGTATGAATGCTTGGCTTCAGCTGTAGACTTTAATGTGTCATGAAAGGCAATTCACACATAAACAGTTGCCTACTTCAACAACAGGGAACAAAAAATAAAAAATAAAAAAATATATTATTTTGTTTCCAAGACATTTTTTTTTTGTTCTTTGGCAACCCAAGTAGAAAGCATTTCAGTTTCAGTAGATGCCAGAATCTTCAGAGCCTCTTCAGTTCTTGGAGGACCAGGATTGTAAGCCCCTTGTGTATATTAAAGTCATAAAGGACTCTTCACAAACAAAGAGATTTATTTCTAAAGCTTACTTAGGAGTGTGGTGTGCAGCATTATGGCGGCACAGCGAAACCTCTGGAGAAGATCCCAGGCATCAAAAGTCAACAACATGAAAAGTGCAAATAAAAGCATGAAAAGACACTTTCCACCAAACAAATAAAACCCCAAACAAGGGTAAGGAGTCAACTCTCAGGGATTTACATGTGAGCACAAGGAGCTGGCACACAGCTGACCACACAGAGGATGGACACATTAGCACCAGGAGCTAAAAATCACAGTTCCAGGCAAACGACCCCGAGAGGAAGCTCCTTCTTGTCTCGGAGAAGACAGAGTGGACTGGGTTTGTTTGTGTAAGCGTGTGTGTGTGTGTGTGTGTGTGTGTTTAATATGTGTGTGTGTGTGTGTGTGTGTGTATGTGTATGTGTGTGCGTGTTTGTGTGTGTGTGTGTGTGTGTGTGTGTGCGAGGAGACCCACAAGGCTGCAAAGACTGCACAGCCTGCCTGCTATGCCACACAGATGGAAGATTTAAGCGACCAACAACAGTTTGCACCGATCCTGCAACAGGGCTCGCTGGAGACAGACCTCTCTCTATTTTAGCGGAGACACAGCTGGCGCACTAAAACACTACAAAAACAAAATGAGGGCGTGCCGGGTCCCTTGCGCCTTCCCTGAATACTGTGGAAAACACCTTCAGGTTTGATTTAAGCAAAAGAGCTGGCATGAACATGAACTGGGATGATGAGGAAATTCATGCCAGAGAGAGCGAGAAGACAAACAAAAAGAGCAAAATAAAGTAAAGGATCGCACATCGTGGGCGAGACAGAGCCATTCCCTCCCAGGCTCACTGCTTATCTCCGCCACCTGGACCTTCTTCACAGAGCTGACGGCTTCTATTCTTCAAACGAAGGACGCGATACAGACGCATTAGGACTTGGAGAGGTCAGCACACATCAGCTCCACACTCGGATAGCTACAAAATCTGAGTGGGATTGCTCACAGCAGGTCATGGGGATGGGGGTGATTTTAGAGACATCAGGCTGTTGAAATCCACTTGTTTGACCGAAAACAGGGGCATGATTGGTCCGGGTGCATTCATCCATAAATTGAAATGGCTTGGAGGTTATGGTTTCAAACCATACAAAAACATTTTGCAGAAACACACCACAATTTTTTTTATCTGCCCTTGGCACTGCAAAATGTTGGAATATCCCACTTAATTAGCTTAACTTAAGTCCAAGGAAGATCAAATGCCTGATGAGTGTGCAGACAAAGGAGCCTTTAATGTGAAAAGTCCCATTTCGTATTTCCCCCTCTCTGAACATCATTGCCAAAATCTCTGTCTCCTAACTCCTTAAACCCCTGCCTTATTTCCACTCCGTCGGCATTCCCCACCGCTGACCTCTCACTGGTCTTCAGCACCATAAAAGTACACTGCATCAGTTTCCATGCCTGCCTGTAGTGTTTCATACCTAGATGATGAAACGGGGGCCGAGCATGACCAGGCACAGCTTTAGTTATTCATTTCAATAGATCAAATGAAACAGTAATTATCGCAGCCAACAATAAACCATTTTTAGCACTTTATTTACGAAGCATGACTCCCGGGGATTATCTCAAGCTTAAAACGTCTTGAAGTGAAGCCTGCATGGCTTCAAAAGTCGATAATTCAGGAGACCAGAAATTAATATCCAAGACAACTATTTCCCAAAAAGTACATCTAAGTTCAGGGTAGTAATTTGATAGGATTTCAGTTGAGCAACATTTCTATATTGAAGGCCTTCAACCTTCACCCCAAAAGTTCCTGCTGGGATGTCAAATGTGTGAAAATTCTCATTCCCAAATTCTACCAACACCAGATGTTCTTTGTTGTTGTTGATGTTTTTAACCACACGTTCCCTGTCAGAACCAGTGCGATAGATTTAACACGTAACGCAATTGCAAGCCGTTCAGCAACTCATAGGAGATTTTCATCAATGTTAATACTTCTACATAACGAAATGAAACCAGACCAGCTCTCCAAGCAGTGCTCAGTGGGAGGTTTGAAAGTAGCCATGGAAATGATGGATGGTTTACTTAGCCAAACAGATAGCACCAACCCAGGACAGATTAATAGTTTTCCACATCTCTATTGCAGTTCAGTTGAAAACAGGGACACCACATAATTTGTAGGTAGTGGATGAAAGGACACCTTTCTGCAGACCTCAGCAGACTTGTCGGCCCCATCCAAGATGCCCCTCAATCACAATCCACCCACGGGCCGTCCTCCGTGGCCTTAAATTATAACCTAAATTGGTGTCCATGCAGTCAAACCCAAGGAGGCAGCAGATAATTAAGGAACCCAAACTTCAGAGGCTCTGCTGGGTCAGCACATCTTTTCCCCCCTCACAGGACCTACACATGACAATAGGCTTACCCCCTTTGTCTCAGAACAGAGGACATCGACAGAGCCAGGAATGTTCGCATTCATGCAGCGACCCTCCAGAATGCAGAAAAGCAATGCAGAATTCAGTCACTTGACGTGTAGCAAAAAGTACCTTATTAGGGGGAAAGAAACATTTCATGTTTTCATGATCTGAGGCAACTGTGTGGTTAATTCACAATTTAAAAATCTTACTCACATACATAAATAATGACTTACTGTCATTAAATGTCTGCGTCATCCTATGTGACATATCATAAGAATTATAAGCATTCCTATTTTTTTCCCCAGTTGTATATTATGTGTATTATGTGAATACTGTGGATTAAAATGGTAAGAATTACATGTCTATATGTTACAATGTCTATATTCTACTAATATGTGACAATGGTCAGACACAACTCATATCAGAATCCTTGCTGTTCTGCCCTCATGCATTTGCACGTGTGTGTAATTTATGGACTCACAAAACACAGTAACCTGTCATATATTTAAAACGGTTAACATGCCTTATACCATTACCTCATTCATTTAACTAATTCATGAAAACATCAGTGGAATACCAGGCTGTTTAATACATATTTCTGCCGATTCGATCTTATTAAGATTCAATCTTATTTTTTTGCACCAATGCCTCTGTGACCCCAAATTATATATATATATATATAGGATAATCTTTACAATTCAAAAATCCTCTCTCTCCACCTCAGTTTCTTAATGCATCTTAATGCTTATTTTGTTAAACCAATGCAAAAAGGGTTCAGTGGTTTTATAGTAAAGCTTTAAAAACACATTTGGTGACATAAAATGAATGCTCTTAGATGACTGAGGTTCACCCTGTCATAAAACTGGTCACTAGCAGACAAAAAGGGCCAAAAAGAAGCAGGACCTACCCTCAGACCTTTTTTTTTTTTTTGCGTCTCCACCAGTCAATAAATTTAGTTCAGGGCCCGCTTTCCCTCCAGGATATGGGTACTGGAAAGGAATGGAGCCTTTCTGTCATTTAAGTATGATTTACAGGGTACGCAGTTTGCCAAGTGCAACAAATCACAGCATTATTGCCCTTTTAATGCTAGTGAAGTTCACTGCAGAAGAATGGAGGAAGGAGTCACAAGTAGAGGGACATCTTACTGGATCATTACTGCTGCAATCAAGCAACGCACCCCTAAAACCAGAAGATTTAAGGCATATGTCCCCTATTACAGCAAAAAGTGAAAGCAGCGCTTCAAGGGGGCATTAGAGGAGAGCAGGTTGTATCCGCAGCACAGCATCCTAAGAGGATAAGTGGTCCTTGAGAGACCCGCATGGGTTCATCCGGCTACCGCAAAAAGGGAAATGAGGAACACGGGGGTGAAGTGCTGTGTCAAGAGTTCTCACAGATAAGGGCAACAGGTTCGCCTACTTAACCGAATCCCGGGGAATTTGCAAATGCCGTTCCAAAGCTTTGCTTGTACCGCTGCTCGCTTAAGCACTGACTTCCCACGCTGCCCCTGTCTATATTGAAGGTCACGGCAGATGGATTCAAAATCCCAGCCTTGCTGCAAGCTCACAAAGAATCAGTGATTTGGGATCCACCAGTGAGTTTGTACTCTGCTTGGATTCATTTGCAGTCTGACACCCCAACAATGCTCAATCCAGGCTAAATCAGGAGATTTAGCAGTATTGAATTTGAGTTCCATACTGTGCTATCCAGCTATACAACCAGACTCTTGCCAGTTTAAGGACAGACAGTTTACAGAGAAGACCTTCAATTCAACTTCAAAAATCACTTTCTAAACATAGGTAAACCATTGCACCAGTTTCCAGAAGCTGGCCAGACAGCCTAGCCTAATTCCAGATCTGTCTGGCTTGACAAACAGGGAGAGAAGGGATTTCTTACTGGGATATTCAGAGAGGAGGGGTCAACCATTCATCGATTTAAACCAAACTAAAGCAAAACCCCAAAACTATATACTTTGCGTAACAGCCAAGATAAACGCCATGTGCTTCTTTCAAACCCACAGAATTCCTCCACAGTCTTTTCACGGGGGAAAGGTTTCCTGCACCAGTGCAGTAATAAACACTGCTCTCTTTGAGTACCTGCAACCTCTTCCAGTGTACGCCTTGCCATTGAGACAGGGAATCACACAGAGTAGACTTGTAGCAGGAAATGGAACTCAGCAAGAAACTTCCAAAGTTCCAACTTTAACCAACTTCTGCAGGAAGCTCACGCCCCTAGCGGCACTTCCTGCAAAAGGCCCAAAACGGCAAATGTTTAGATGGCATGTATCAAAAGGAATTGGCATGCATAAGTTACTGGTAACCATTGTCAATGCAGACTTTCCTCCAGAAGTCCTATTTCCTTGTTATTTCACAGCACAATCCCCTCGGTAAAGACATGCCTACGCGTCATTTTCTGACTGCAGGTCTTTATTTAGAGCTGGCCAGTAACGGCGGTCACCGTAATGAACTTCAGAGAATCTATTTATTCAGGCTTCTGCCGATGAATTCCCCACCACAGACCACAGCACACCTCTGTTTAACAGTGCTTACAGTAAGAATAAAGTCGCTCGGCGGTCTGCCCTGAGCTAAACGCGGAGCACCTGTTAAACTGAAACAAACGATGGCTGGATATGCAGGACGCTTCATATGCAACAGAGTGCCATTTTAATTGGCCTACTGCCAGGAACCTTTTACTTTTTCAGTTGTAACGATTGCCAGGACTTTATAGTATGGTCTTTAAAATAGGACTAATAATTAAGTGTATTAAATCAAATTTAAATATATAATAGCAATGGTACCAGAAAAGAGGCCGTTTTGAAACACTAAATGCATGTCAGTACCTAAAGTTTGTCACAACCTTGAAGGACCTTGAACTGAAACTCCATTTTATTCTCCTATAACACGTGCAACATTTCAGCCCACCTCATGCGATCTCATTCTTACCACTTTAGGTCATAGAATTATTTATTTTTTTTACGTGTTAAAGAACCAAATAACACAAGCAGCTCAGGCTCTTAACCTACGTGAAACATGAAACGTAGGAACTCATGAAACATGAAACTCTTAACTCTGTTTTCACAGATGACTAATGACAAACACAGAACATACAGTCAGCAACGAATATTCTGTAGCTGAGAAACCATATTGTCTGTATCTGCTTCATTGCGAGACTTCAGAGAAGTTCCAAAGTCATGCTCAATGGTGATCATTTATAAATAACCATTCGGAAAACCCCCTTTAATGAAAACAGCTTTTTCGCTCATAGAGTTATCGTTTTAATCCCATTTAAAGATGAAAAGATGGATTATTTTGAACATTGAGCAACTTGCATTAGTCTTCACTCACCCTAAACATTTGACTTGGAATACACAGCCTTCAATCAGAAGCCCCTCTCACCCTTTCTGAGGCTGTGTTTAAGCCTTCAGAGTTTTCATTTGGGCTCCCATGTGAGCACTAACCTCCGCCCCCCTCATAGTAGGTCATAATTAGAAGCAATAAACAGCCAGCTACACTTAGTCTGTTTACATCCCCACCCTGCATGATGTAAGCCTAATTTTAGCCCATAAAATGAAAGCAGTCCACAATGAATATTCATACAGGCGAGCATTCTTAATTAAAAGGATGAGTACGTACGCACAGATTCGATTGTTTACCCCTTTATCCACATACAGTGCTCGTAAGGAAGTCATTGCAGAAGGTCCTTTAACCATAATTGCCACAAAGGGACTTGACCACTTGAATTATGAACATTTAGGGCATAGATATTTTCTGCAAACCTAAAAAAATGTACGTTTATTTTAAAAGCCGATTATAGTGCTTACTTTTAGTGTCGCATTTTTTTAGGAACACAGGAAGCCCTATTCACGTTTTGGCATATTCACAGCTGTCATTGTCGCGTCAGGCCAAGAACACTGGGCACTTGGAAAAGAGTGAAGTCCAGTAAATAAAACACTTAAATGGTCATTTTGTGTAGTACCAATTTGGCTCCCTCTGCAGAAGCATGTTGGTTAATGCAGGACAATGACTGGCGTTCCCTGCGCAGAACAAACTTCCCAGAAACAGGATTGACGGCGGCACGTTTTCAGGATCAGAAATCAAACATAATATATAATGCATATACCGTTGAGTCACCAACAAAAATACACAAAGTGTAGACTTTAGAAGAACGGTAACGAGGCATACATTTCTTATTTAGCAATCTGATCTTCATCTGTTCTTTCTCCCACATCGCCCTAAACTCCGTCGCCCTAATTTTATTCACGTTCACCAGCATTAAATATGCTTGTCCAGTGTAGTCAGTTTCCATCCCACCACAGATTTTGCCATTCATCCCAAGACTAAAGTACCAGTACAGCTATTTCTCTTCCCTTGTATTAAAAATATTCAGTCACAGGGTGTTAGCGAATGTCCGGCATTAAACTGACCTGGCCATTGTTTTCACGACAGGGGAGATTGACAAGCCGTGGAGCGGAGTGTAAATATTAGGAGACACGGTTCTTATTTTCAGCCCAACAGCTCCCATGTTTGGGCTGCCCAAACTAAAATATCCATTTTTAAATAATCAGGCCTCTAAGGCTTGCTAAGGCACCAGAGACAAAGCACAAGCAAACATTTCTGGGGAAACAAAACGTTTCCAGACCGCAGTTTATTCAGCTCCCCTTCCTCTTCTCAATACCAGGTGACCACAGAGCCTCTGACATTGTGTCTGTTACGCGTCACGCCAACATAAAACAAATTCAAGCTCAGTTATTTTTTAAACTTCTTAACCCCCACGCTGGGAGATTTATTGATTGACTTACAAATGAAAACTGATAAGATCAACAAAAAAAAAAAAACGGATAGATGCAAGAGATGCTAACAGTCTGTTGGTTGTAAAATGGATATCGCATGAATTAAAGAAAACTTGGTGGCTACTGAAGGTGAAGTCGCTAATTTACAGGCAGATCCTGCCTAAATGCTCCGACAAATAGCATGCGCTAAAATCTTGGCCATCCGGGAAAGACAGTGAGCAAATTAGATAAATCTATGCCTGGCTTAAAGAGCCTCCCGCACCCGCATGAGCTGAGCTTTACGTGTTTGTTATTAAAATAAGGCCCAAATCTATGGGGCTGGGGGTGCGTAGCAAGAGAGCAGTTTAATGTCTATCCAGCTGAAGCCTTGCCGAGCAGGTCTCAGTACCAAAGGCTAATCCCCCACAGCGTCCTTGTGAACTCAGAAAGGAACAGCTCTGAAAAACCCTCTGGCTTTCCCAAGGAATTCTATATTTTATAGAAAATAAATATTACAAAAGGAGTGATACACAAATTTAGATTCATAATGCATCCAACGTACATAATTACTTTCGGTGATTGACGTACTTATAACTACTTAACATGTGTGCATTTATAGTCAGCCATCTTTTATGAAAAATATTTGGCACCCACTTAACAATAATGCAAAACCATATCCGTTAACTGAGTGTATATACTATCTATCCCAGTGTATATACTATATATCCATCTATCCCAGATGCTGAAGGCTCATTTCAATTTCATTAGCACTCAAAGGCCGTAATAGTGAAATTAAGTCACTTCTAAATCACACGCCAAAAAAACAACAAATCCTTTCAAATCTGGTGCAAAGAGAGAGAGAGAAGAAAAACCCCTTTAAAAATATAGAGTCTGCTTTAAGATGCAAAATCTCTACTAACCCCTAGGGATTCTGCACCATTTCCTAGGACGACTTTGATCTAGGGAGAGCATTGAGAGAGCCAAGCCCAGACGCATGGCACTCGCACTCAGTGCTGCCCCACTTCACACTCCTGAACTTCAGACACTCTCAAAGGCAGCCTGGGAGGTGAAAAAAGGCCACAACCACCTGCGCTTCACGTTACACGTAAGTTGGTAACAGACCAGCGAACATACATACCACACATACATTAAACACGTAACAGACCAGCGAACATACATACCACACATACATTAAACAAGCCAACAAATGATTATACACATACGTGCAGCGGATCATGTCAATAGTACACAGAGCAGTCGCAATAAAACATTTTTTTAAAGTACAGAGTCATATCTACACAATATTTGCATTACGGAGTAGTAAAGGAATGCCTGCACAACCTAGTGGGGGGGGGGGGGGCGGCCGGCCGGGGGGCGGGGCGGGCGGGCGCGGGGGCGGCGGGGGGGGGCCGCCCCCCCCGCGCCCCGGGGCCCCC
>JAOYSI010000020.1:2093661-2119759 GCA_025775065.1 Hiodon alosoides | reverse complement strand
ACAGTAGGGCTGTATCTGGATTGGCCGGCCGGCTCTCTGTCCTTCTATAGCGGCTCCTATCCCACACACACCCTCCTGTACAGGGTCTGCTCCACATTCACTCATCCCCTCTGTCCTGGCTTTGGGCTTTACTGGGATAGCGATTCAGTCTCCTGGAGGAACACCGGAGTGTTCAGGTTCACTCTTTCACAACTCTGTGTTTTAACACTGTTAGTGTTAATCTTTTAGCCGTTTATTGTACTGTACAACCGCAGCTTTTACCAACCTGCCCGCCGAGCCTGCCCGCTGCCCGCGGCACCTGTTGACTTGTTATTTAGCTAACCAGCTAGCACAAACAGTGAAATGGTTGTCTAAGTAGGTGGCGACATTTCTCAAATATCCGATATCAAAACGGAGTGGTTTAATAACGGAAAACTGGCTCAGTATAGAGCCCAACCGCGGGTCGAGTTTAATGTTTATCCCGTTTGGTGCCGGTTTAGTGTTTCTGAGCGTCGGTAATGCGGGGTTTCCCACTCGATGTCACTTTAGGTACAAACGGTGTGCAACACAGAAATACATTATTTAACTGGGTCTGTTAAATAATAAATGCCTCTGATCGTTAGAAATACCTTCTCCTTAACTAGTGTCAGATTAGTACGATTTACTACAGCTAGTTAGCTAGTAATGTCCGTTCAGTTTAATGTCGGAATGTAGACAAATAGACAAACAGTGCTTAAATGTGTCGGAATTGGCTGTCTGATCGTTAGCCACAGCCGCTAATGTTAACTTTCCCTCGGTTGGTTTGTTTTGACTTTTCCCTTTAATTTTTAACAGGGGTTCTTATATAAATTAAATCAAATTAGCCGATCTAACACAATCGATACAATTTGATGTAAAGTCTCCGAAGAAAACTTTAATATTTGTTTTGTGAATGCTCTTGGAATAAACGGACGGATACACTTTCTTGACCGTGTCTGATAGTTAGTTTTATTGACTCTTTGATAGCACACACGGTCCCTATGGGCTGAGACCATACCAAAACAACAAAACCCCATGTTTTAACAATGTCTCTCTTTAACTCTCCCGTTTCTTTCTTTCACTCACGATCTTTAGTTCATTCTCATTTCTTGTTGTCATGCACTACTCACTCACAACTCACTCCTCACTTTCTCCTACACTCCACGCACATGTCACGCCCCCCCATACATTCCGCTCACGTTACAATATATACTGGTTTGTTAGTAGCCAGTCATGGCCCTTTTAGTTCTATTACTTGGCTTCATATTTTAAAATAATTTAATATTTTAAACTTGGTATTTACTTGATTAAAAATGGTCGTTATCTATTTTAATAAAGTGTTAATAAGTAAGACGATATACACAGAATGCTATTTTTTAATTGTAATGCGACTGTTTAATTGTAATGGATTATATTAACAAATTGAGCTGTGTGTAACTGTTGTTATTAAGTAGAAATTAACTAATTATTTCCCTTTGTTGATTAGACCTATAAAAACTAATTTTATTTAATCTAAAATTGTATTCTTGTTATTTCTGCATATAAGGGTTTTTTTGTCACTCATTTACTCCTGCTATACAGTAATGCTTTACTACACTCTACACATTGTGTAAGAGTCAGGTATCTTTTTCTTTAAGCACAATGTAATGTGATTTACTTTATTGTTACTGTTCTGTACTTTTGCTATACACAAATTTTCAACACTAATACCCAATTATAACGTAAACTATATTTAAGAATTAAACTCTGAAATTATATTCACTGTTGTCTATTACTTTCAACTTGTCTTTTGTCTTCCAGCTGCATCCAGTAAAGTTATACTTATCTACCTAAAACACAGAATACCAAGCATTGGCTTATTAAATTTATATTCTCTGCAAAGACTTCCTTTATGTGTAATGTCTTTAAAATGTAATTACATTTTGCTACAGTTTCATAACCACTGCTGTGTACTGAAGAGCAAAGAATAAGGATTGTTGTGTGTATTGTGTTATCACACTCCTCGTTTCCTGTGTGTGTCTGTGTGTGTACACAATAAGGATCTCTGTGTGTGTTGTCTTTTCCACACTCCTCGTTTCCTGTGTGTGTCTGTGTGTGTACTCAATGCGTTGTCAGGCTGGTGGTGCCAACCTTGACCCTGGAGGTTTCGTAAGGGGAGGAAAAGATATTCAGGTGTTATAATGTGGGTTCCTGCCATTCCATTGGCTACAGACGTAACATGGACATAATGACTGGATTTCTGCTGTTCCCGTTCCTCATGCTCAGGAAGTCAAGCCCATGTGCCTGTGTGTTTGAGGGAGTGAATCACTTATTTTGATTCGAATCAGTTATTTTATGTTGCTAAACCAGAAAGGCCTTAATCAGGTGGTATTTTTAAAAAGCTGCATTGAAAGCTAATCTATTTCAAACAAAGAGCATCACAAACATTTTTGTAAAAATGTAAAATGGTTGTATGAAGACCAACCATTAAACCAATAATTATGCCTTCACTATTCTGAAACCCTAAAACAATACAAATATATATATATAACGAAACTCTATCGGTAACTAAAAAATATTTTATTTGACATATTTACACCCTATACACCCTTTATGGTATAAAAATAAAATATATAAGAACCAGTTTTAAAAAAAAAGTCAAATTGAGAGTAATGCTAACAACAATCAGAGAAGGGAAATATCCAGGCTGAAAAGCAGGAGGGAAACATGATTCTAACACAGAACAGAAGTGAGTACGTCCGTAATGACGGGAAAATCCATTCACTGTTATAGGCTTTTAGTTTTCAGTTATCTTTTCTTAAAAAAACAATAAGCTTCTCTACTGGAGAAATTATGCTAATGTTGTGAAAATTTTAAGATATGCTCTTCTTGCTTATTGGCTAAATGCAACTAAAAGTTTATTTTAATTATTTAATTATTTCACTTTTATAACCTTTAATCAACTGTTAATTATTTATAAATGTGTATTAAATATTGTTACACATTCTTTATTAATATATTGTTGATCAGTATTAATGTACACACAGTTAGTGATACTTTTATTGATTATATTTACATGTATACATGTATAGGATATTATTTTATCTAAAAAAACAATAAGTACTATTTTTTATGAACTTACGTTAATTTTTATTAATATTTTTAACACCTATGTTTTTACACTTCATTTATCCATTGTCTATTTTCAGTCATTGTATCTTAATATTTAGAAATTTTAGGTTTCTGATGTGTTACTGTTGGTGAACCCTGAAGTGATGTGTTGTAGAGAAATTCCCAGACAGAACACGATTGTTTGTAATCTCCAAAAATAGAGATATTGAATGCATAATTAAATCGCTTGTAACTTTGAAAGAAAAAAAAAAAAACAATAATGAAATCTGTCTAGGGACAGAGTCATACTCTTGAAAAGTACCTTTTAATAAATGTTATGTTATGATTAGTGTAATATCTATTTTTCACTTGTATGAAATGTATGAACGTTGCGAAGAAGCATTCAGTCAGAACTACCTCATTAGGAGGGGACACTTCAGATGATCACTCTGAGAATATACACCCAGCACAACAGCTGTAATTTGTGTCTGTCACATCTGTCAGACAAATATCACAATCTTTAATGTTTCAATTAAATCAACCAAATGAATCATATTTCTTGTACTTTTCTTGAAACACTGTGTTTTCTGTTGGGGAAGTCTTTTACGATGTTTTCATCGACTCTGTCTCAGCATATACCTCCAAGTGCATCGATGATGTCATCCCGAGGGTTAATGGTAATGTCTGTGCTATGCTCCAAGCACGGCCCTCTGCCTATAGCTCTGGGGATCTGGAGGCTTTGAGGAGATCCAGATATGACCTACGGAAAGCTATCAGAGATGGAAAAAGAGACTACAGGGATAAGTTGGAGTCTAACTATCACAGCTTTAACCCCAAACGCATGTGGTGTGGCCTGCGACGCATCACAGACTACAAAGGGATGAATAGCAGTGATGCTCGTCCCGCCGCCATCTTACATGCACGGTTCGAGGCGACCAACACAATTCCTTCGGTGAGGCTTGCTGAGGACCAGGACGACTGCACTCTGTCCCTAGCCACGGCTGACATGAGGAGAGCTTTTAAAAGAGTGAACCCTCAGAAGTCACCAGGGCCAGATGGCCTTCCAGGCTGTGTCCTCAGGGGGTGCGCCGACCAGCTAGTGGAGGTTTTCACCTCTATATTCAACCTCTCCCTGACTCAGTCAGCAGTCCTCACCTGCTTCAAGCAGATAACCATTGTTCCGGTACCGAAGAAACCTTCCATCACCTGCCTGAATGACTATCGCCCTGTACCACTGACCTCCACTATCATGAAGTGCTTCAAGCGGCCGGTCAGAACTCACATCTACTCCACCCTTCTTTCCTCTACCTTGGACCCCTACCTTGGAGGCTCTGACCATGATGTAAATGGGTACGGTACCACAGTGAGGCTCAGGCCATCTTGTAAATGCGTACGGTACCACAGTGAGGCTCAGGCCATGTTGTAAATACATACAGTACCATACTGAGGCTCTGGCCATGTTGTAAATACGTACGGTACCACAGTGAGGCTCTGCCCATGTTGTAAATACGTACGGTACCACAGTGAGGCTCTGGCCATGTTGTAAATACCTACGGGACCATAGTGAGGCTCAGGCCATGTTGTAAATACGTACGGGACCACAGTGAGGCTCTGGTCATGACGTAAATAGGTATGGTTCCACAGTGAGGCTCTGCCCATGATGCAAATACATGCAGTACCACAGTGAGGCTCTGGCCATGTTGAAAAATAACTGTGGTTAGGTTTTAAATAATTGAGTGTAATTTTTAAATGATACTGTAATTGATTTAAAAATAGTACATAATGTTTTATTTTATTATTCGACCATTTTAGACCTTCATTTTATAATTGCTTCATTAAGAGACATTTTAGAGGAAATATAATTAGGATGGAAGTATTTCCATACCGGTTCTCACATTATGAAGATAATTATTTGTAATTGTAATTTCTGTAAGAACTAACTAAGTAAGATTTACAGATGTATGATACGTTTAGCAAATCAGCCATGACATTATGACCACCTGCCTAATATTGTGTAGGTCCACTAGACCTCTGAAGGTGTGCTTTGGTATCTGGCACCAAGACAGCAGATCCTTTAAGTCCTGTAAGTTGCGAGGTAGGGCCTCCATGGATCGGACTTGTTTGTCCAACACATCCCAAAGATGCTCGATTGGATTGAGATCTGGGAAATTTAGAGGCCAAGTCAACACCTTGAACTCGTTGTGTTGCTCAAACCATTCCTGAACCATTTTTCCTTTATGGCAGGGCGCAATATTCTGCTGAAAGAGGTCAATGCTATCAGGGAATACCGTTGCCATGAAAGGGTGTACATGGTTTGCAACAATGCTTAGGTTGGTGGTACGTTTCAAAGTAACATCCACATGAATGGCAGGACCCAAGGTTTCCCAGCAGAACATTGCCCAAAACATCACACTGCCTCCGTGTGGCTTGCCTTCTTCCCATAGTGCATCCTGGTGCCATGTGTTCTCCTGTTAAGCGACGCACACGTACCTGGCCATCCATGTGACATAAAAGAAACCGTGATTCATCAGACCAGGCCACCTACTTCCATTGCTCCGTGGTACAATTCTGATGCTCACGTGCCCATTACGCAACAAACTGCGATGCACTGTGTGTTCTGACACCTTTCTATCAGAACCAGCATTAACTTTTTCAGCAATTTGAGCTACAGTAGCTTGTCTGTTGGATTAGACCACACTGGCCAGCCTTTGCTCTCCACGTGCATCAATGAGCCTTGGCCGCCAATGACCATGTCTCCGGTTCACCACTTTTCCTTCCTTGGACCACTTTTGATAGGTACTGACCACTGCAGACTGGGAACACCCTACAAGAGCTGAAGTTTTGGAGATGCTCTTACCCAGTCGTCTAGCCATCACAATTTGGCCCTTGTCAAAGTCGCTCAGATCCTCAGCCCATTTTTCCTGCTTCTAACACATCACTTTGAGGACAAAATGTTCACTTCCTGTCTAATATATCCCACCCACTGACAGGTGCCATGATAACGAGATTATCAGTGTTATTCACTTCACCTGCCAGTGGCCACAATGTTATGGCTGATCTGTGTATGTTTTTAAAAAATTTACGCTTATGAGCACATTCACCAGCAGATGGCAGCTCAAGCCAAAATACTCTCTACATAAAGATATTAACTTTTTTTTCAGAGCACGTAAAAAGGCGTTGCAGAAAGATGGGGTGAAATTTGCATTAATCCTAGGGTGGGGGTGGATTAAGCATTTTTTTTAACTGGAGGAAACAATTATGGTAATGGTGATAATACTAATAATTATGGTAATGATGATAAAAGTTAAATCTTGTTCTTTGTTGTGGTTAAACAGATTTGCTTTGTTTGATTATGTTGACAGTGACTGCATTTTTTTGAAAATATGCTTATGTTGGTTGCATGTGAGATGTGGGCATTCCTATTCAGAGCTGGTTATTGTAATTGTGAATTTCCTAATGTGAATTGCTGTTAGTAATGACTTAATAAATAATGTAGTTGTAACATATTCAGATATTTTCAATTCCCCTCATCACTGGGTGCCCCTCAGGTGGTGGCAGGAGGCTATGTGTTTTACAGCCAGTGGGGCTGTGTGGTCCTTCCCTAGGAGCAAAGCTATTTTTTCTGGGTCTGCCATGGATGGGTAGTTGCTATTTTATTCAAGAATAGTACCTTTGTATGGTCTTTATTTTTTTTTTTTTTTTGCAGTGTAGGGGAAAGTGCATCACTGTCTTACCCTCACCTGTCATACAGTGACCACACAGCCTGGGCCTGTGTATGCCTTTCTCTATAGCTGTCAAGATTGTATCTCAAATCAGTGGAGAGATACTCTGCTATGGTTTGGTTTATTTTACAACACTTAATTTGGGATCTTGAAGCTATGAGCTTCAGGGCCAGCACACTTAGGGAATGTTTTATTGGGTTTGGAGGGCCTCACAATCCCCCTATAAAAATCTGGCTGAAACAATTTGAAAGTGTCATACAATTCTCTTTCATGGCTTTGACATCTGGAACCACATTAAAATTAAAAATAAAAATTCTACATGTATACGAAATTAGACTAAAACTGTATTGAAACTTCTTGCTTTAATTCTGAAAGTACATCGAACTCCCCAAACAGGTCTGTGTATAGGTTTGAATTACTACTGCTTATTGTTAAGAGTCTTCAAATTCTGGTACCATTTCAAAAGGATAGATCTAAAATCCTACCATTAAAAATCTTTCCATCAAAATACTCTCAAAGATTGGTTCATTTCCACAGCTACCTGACCATGACAAAATAAGAGTCTTGCTAGGCGAAGAGGCATGCATAATTACACTGCAAGCTCAGTATGTTATGGCCTATCACAAAAGGAATGACTGGGAGCATTTTAGGCATGGAACACAATATGGCGGAAACACAATGCTAGAGAGATGTGTTCTGCATGAGGACAGCTTGAACACTCCTTCCTCTCTGACAAGAGCACTCCACCATTATGTTGCCACTACAGTCAGTAGAGTAAAGACAACTTTGCAATGAGGTGAATGCTGAGAGCTGTCTGTTTGTCCTGGGTGAATCAGCGCTGCCGCAGTACTGGGTAGCTCCCGCCTTCTGCTGTTCTTATCCTCACTGTAGTTGGCGGCAGGATTTTGGTTGACCTCACTTGCCAGTTATTTAATAATAGTTGTTTTTTTTTAATTAATGGCTACTTATTTTACATTATTATATTTTAGGGATGTGCATTTTGCTTATATTTAACAGACGCTTTAGCACAAATAGGTTGAACCATGTTATCAAACATTTTTAAATGCAGACCACAAACTCTTTTTGTTGCATTTTTTGCAACAATGATGCAATGTTTTCTTAATGTTGCTTCCAAGGTCCTATTGAACTTTATTTCAGATACACAAGTAGATTTTTAAAGCACACATTTTATAGTTGATCAGCCAACTAAATGGGATTTCCATCCAACCATCAGGTTTCTGAATCCGCTTATCCACTTCTGGGTCACAGCTTACTCAGCAGGGCATAATGCCTGAGGCAGAGAACACACCGCCAGACAGACACACAGACAACCACTCACACGGGGAAAATTTTGTTTACTGTATGTACCATGTTTTATAAGTACTATAATATTGGACTGTGAAAAACATCTTGTGAGCTAAAATACGAGAGATTCACAGGGCAATGTGGATGAGATAGAAATAAACTCTCAGCAACAAACTTTGGAAAGTTTTCTCCTAATGTGCTCTGGTCATATTTATACAAAACACATCTTAAATGTGTGACAAGACTAGGGGAACAACTAGCATATTGTTAAATGTTGTATATTGTTCATGTTTAATGCTGTAGTGGGGGATGGGCGTCCCCGCCTCTGCACGAATGCCAGCAACACCAGTAGGGGTCACCTGCCCTCACCTCACTCCTATTGACATTACATACAAATTAGGGCAATACTAACTGTAGCAAGGCTCTCATCTGAATTTGTGAATTAATATGATGTGACTGACCTTGCTTTCCTTCGTATCGACTTTGGATAGTCAGCAGTCCAATGTCTGAGGTCTACTGTCAGTGAGGAGGTTTTGATTTTTACAAAAATTTTTTATAGTTGTTATACATTGTTGGCCCTAACCCCGTGGAATTCCCTATGAAACAATCTTTGTATTAATTTACAGACAACCTAAAGCAGAACAAAATCTAGAATCAAAAAGTACCCACTACTATGCTTGTCATCTCTGTTACATTCTTCAAGCTGCCCCCCGTGGTGCATTTTGGACTGGTTTTGTTCTAGAAAGCAGATTTAGTACTTGTTTGTCTGCAGTCTTCCCATCATCTAGATTCTCAAAGTAAAGGAGAAAATCGCTCTCAGCTTATAGCCGGTCCTGCACCAGATTATAAAAAAATGTGTCCAATAACTTTACAGTTATGCTTTGGTGTAGTTATGGTTTAATAAATGTTGGTTAAGCCTGATTGTACTCTGGGGTATAGGGACTGGGGTGGTGTTTTATTAATTGCAGTATACATCTCATCGAGCGACAGACAATTTGTATTGCATGTGCCTGTTTGTCAACAAAATCATTTTAAAATAATGTTGACGATTTTTTGGAGAATACTAAATCAGACTCTCAGTAGCTCCTCAAATCTCGTTACCCGGGTGGGGAGTCAGGAAGTCCAGGCCCTCTAGGATTCAGGGAGAGCCGATCCATACTTGGCTTTACACTAGCGGCCTAATTTGACAATGTGGTCGTCCATGCTAACTCCTGGGCTGACCACCTGGAAAAGGAATGCCAGGTCTTGGAAGCCACATTGATGAGACCTTCATCCTCCACATGGAAGCTAGGGGGCAGGCTACTACACGAATGGTGGTTCACTACAGTAGAGAAGGAAGGCCTAGCGGTGAAGTGGATGATCTCCAGCCTTCTGCTACTATCTCACCGGCCACTTTACCCAAGTCACCAACTGGTGTCCAGTAGATGGCACAAGCTAAGGATACCTACCCGAGTCATCCGCTGGTACCACTCTCTCCAACCATATTCCTTCAGTGTGACATCGGCCCGGGTCTGCACTTGTATGTTGTGCTGGACACAGCTGTTGTCATGACAACATTGCTCCACAGACACAAAGCCCCTGAAAGAAGCCAGTAAAGCAGCATGTTGAAGTGCATGTGCATTCAGCCTCGCAGGCAGCAACCTCGCAGGCAGCAACCCCGCAGACAGCGATCTCACAGATGGTTTAAGTCCACTTGTCCCCATAGAGAGAAGGGTCAATGCAAATCATTACAAAGATGAGCCATTGCAGTCACTAGATCTCAACCCAAGTGAACACATATGTGGACACTGCTCTCCACCACTATCATCAATACACCAAATGAGGGAATATATTAGAAGGATGGTGTTCCATCCCTCCTGTAGGATCTATGCTAAGGCGCATTGAAGCTGTTCTAACATCTTGTGGTGGCCGATACTTTACTGAGACGCTTCATGTAGTTTTTTTCCTTTCATTTGTCATCTGTATATACTAAAATTTATGAATTTTAAGTGTACCTTGCTCAAGGGTGCAGCTGCGGTGAAAATTATTTCAATTATTTTCATAAACCTTAGCAACTGTGCAACTTGCTGCCCGTATGATAAAGTGGATTCCCCTGAACGGGGCCGCGAATGAGCAACCAATATGGCAGAGACCAGTCAAAGTGTTTTGTGAATGGAGGCAAGAAACTAACAGAGAGAAAGTTTGGCTACATGCTTTCACACCCAGACTTAGAAGCAGGAGTACCTAAAGCACTAGGTGCTGTGGAGATTGCTGTAACAAAGATACTGCTGTAACAACGAGACTGCTGTAACATCAATGCAAGGTCAATACTGCAACAATATTTGTATTAAAAACCTTTTCTCTACAAATATATGTCCTCCCTGACTTTTGTGCTGTGATCCAACAGTAACATCTGATGAAAACAAATTAAGGTTATCCTTAACAACTTACATGAAAGTCTTAAAAGGAAAAAAAAAATGTAATCCTTCAGTGGTTAAAGTTGAAAGGCAGCCAGTGTGGGTTTGACTCCAATTCAGTCTGGGCAGCCAAAATTAGTCAATAAATGAAAGAGGGGAAAGAGATTAATATTTTACATTTTAGTTGATTGGCAGACGATTTTTATCCAAAGCGACACACACAGCTTAGAATTTTTAAATTCTTCCACTTATACAATTTAGATGTCTGTTTATGCATTCATGTTAGACCTATAGGAAGTATTGGTCTTCCTGATTGATGATCTGATAAAAAAAAGTCCTAACAACACTGCAGCTAGATAACTGCAGCTGTAAACTTGTGAATTTTGCCACTGATTGTAATGTAGGACTGCAAGTTTTCAAATGCTACCAGTTCATGTTGTCTCAGGATTATGCATTAAATTGATTTTCTGTGCCCTTTATTTGGTCAACTCAACAGACTGTAGGACTTATTCTCATCCTCCAACACTGTTTTCCTAGGAAGCTCCCAGTTCAGTAGACTATGATTACAGTTTTTTACAATCATTTTGGCACTAATTTCAGAACCTTGATGTCCTTTTTCAAAACTCTATTCATTACCGAAGATCAAAATGCACATTTTTCAAAACACTTTTTCCAATTGCTTAGATACAATACACATAAACCTAAGATATTTTGTTAATTGAACAAAAATCACCTTCAAAATGACACAACTTAACATCAAAGAATTACCATTTCAAAATGTTATTCACACATTACATTTGAGATGACTGTCTATTCATTCAATTACAATGAATGTCAATCTAACTATCAATTGATACAACAGCCCAAAATGATAAGTAACTGTTGCATTACTCTTAATGCATAGTTTTATGGAAACTGATAAACAATATTCCATGTTCAGATCATGAAAGTTTCAGGATAACGAGGTCCATTGACACGAATTACTGTGGAATGTGAAGCAATTGGACAAAATGATCTATGGATGTAATATTTCATCATTCTTTATCAGACACTGTGTCTATGGTCCCATGTACCACTTTTCCAGACCATGTTTTGACAAAACTCTATGTATCCAGGCACTTGTAATTTCTTTCCCAATTCCATCAGCTCGTTACTGATGATTTCACATTCTGGTACAATTATATATTGAAGTGGTATAAGTAATATCCACCTACAACAACAAAGCGATACAGTTTTTCCTCATTTGCTAAGACACGCTTAATGAAACTGAGATCCACTTGATCTTCATCACCTTCTTAGCACAGCAGAAGTTTTCTCTTGCAAATTTCTTAACACTGTTTCACTCATTTTTCACAACCTTTGTCAAAACAGTTACCACAGATCTCATTGAAAGACCCCAAACTCTATTGGATTAACTGTGTTGAACAAAAGGAAAACATCTATTCACAGCTGATAGAAAGTGCTTGCATAATTATGAATCTATAATGCACCTGTGTTTACACAACTCTTCAATCAGCAATCAGTCCTCATCCATCTCTAAAAGATGCCACCTCTGTGTTGCTATTTGCAAGCATGGGTCAAAGAGGCCATGGCAGAGGGGCCCGAGGAAGAGGAGTTTGCACGCACGCACGCACCCACGCACGGCAAGAAGAGAAAGTAGAGGTCAAGTTTCAAATGAAATTCGGGCAACAAATATTGACCCTGTCATCAATCATGGCTTGTCCTTTAGAGAGGCTGGACAAAGGGTTCAGCCCATTCTGAGTCGGAGCACTATGGCATCAGGCTTTATCGGAATGAGAACAGGTAAGTCACAATGTTACTGTATACCACTGTGTATTTTACCTTCACTGTCTTGCCCTGTTGGCAGACCTAACTGTGTCTACAGTAATGCAGATGTTTCATCAGTCCCATTTATGTGACTGTCGTAATGTCAATTTTGACATGCTTTTTACTTTAAAGAATCCACACACTTCCACATCTTCTGGTCGTGGCAAACAATGCAATCAGACTGCGTGAAATCCTGGCAGATCAGGGAGCATTTAGAAATATCAACGGTGTGAGTTTGGCAACTATTGATAGAGTCCTTAAATAGAACCATGTCAGAATGAAGCAGCTGTACAGAGTTCCATTCCAAAGAAACTCTGACATCGTGAAAGATTCCAGTATGTGCAGGTACGGATTTGTTATTGTAATGCCTTGTTATACCATACAGTTACATGCAACTGGATTAATTTGCTTTTTTTCTTGGAGAGTAATGGAGCTTGAAGCTGAAGGGGCACATCACAATTTAATTTATGTGGATGAAGCTGGCTTCAACCTCTAAAGTGAGGAGACGTGAGAGGAACATCATTGGGCAGAGGGCCACTGTTACAGTGCCAGGTCAGAGGGGCGCCAATATCACCAAGTGTGCTGCCATTATGGTGTCCTTTGCCACATACCAACTTTCGGCCCATACAATCTTATCACATTTCTTGATGCACTGAATGAAAGATTGGTTCCACCCGAAGAGAGAGGGCTGTTGAGGCCTGGCATGACTCTGTATGTCATCATTTGGGACAAGGTTGCCTTCCACCACTCTCGCCTTGTGAATGAATGGTTTGCAACATAGCCCCATATGATGATACAATTCCTCCCTGCATACTCCTTTTCTGGACCCAATTGAGGAGTTCTTTGCTTGGAGATGGAAGGTATATGATCACCGGCCATATGAGCAGATGTCCCTCCTGGAGACAATGAATGCTGGTTGCCTGGCAACAGGTGCAAAAGACTTCCAGAGATGGATATGCCATGCAAGGAGGTATTTCCCGTGGGTGCATTGCAAGGGAAAACGCCCAATGCGATGTTGATGAGAACCTGTGGTATAATCATCAGGAACAAATGGACTAAAAGTTCTGAGTTTTTCAAAACTATTTTGTTTTTATTTACTCTATTTCCACCCATTTCCTTTGGTTGCTTTTTTTTTTTTTTTTTTTTTACAGTATTCAGCATTTGAAAAGTATCATATTACACATTGATATCTGTATTTCGTGGTCGATTTTGTAACGACTGATGGGAAAAAAATATATTAAAAAATAATTATCAATAAAAAATATATTAATTAATTAATAATTAATTAATAAATTAATTTAAATTTGGTGTTTGATGGAAATATTTGCTTCTGTTGCATGTTTTTAATGTTTCGTGAGTGTTGGAGCATTTTGCAAACAGAACTTGTCATTTTAGCCAGTGTGTTAACTGTTTTGAAAATGTGATGTCAGAGTGGAAAAAATGTGTCTAAGCAATCGAGAAAAACTGTAACATGGAGCGGGCAGGTGATCCAGGTCACAATAGAGCTCAAGCAGTGGGAGGAGGAAGACGAGGAAGACATGGTGGTCAAAGGAATGGCAGGGAACAAGCACTCCCTCTGAGAGGTGGTCGTGAGCCTCGTTTTAGAGAGATGTGGGGGAATGTGGTAGAGGACAAGGCCTTGGACCAAGACAGCGGCAGCAACAGCAAAAGGTGTCCAATGAAATCCGAGCGATTAGTTGTAGACCATGTCGTGAATCATGGCATGACAATGACTGAGGCAGCTACAATGATTCAACCAAACCTCAGAAAATCAACCGTGGCCTCAATCATCAGAATTGATTGAGCCAGAAATTATATTCGCCTTACAGACATTCGGCAGCAAATCTTGGATAATGATGACATGTTCAACAATGTGGAAGCCATTCGTTTGCTGACTATTGCACGCATGCTGAAAAGGCATCAGGTGTCTCTAAAATGGCTGTACCATGTGCCTTTTGAAAGAAATGCAGACAGAGTGAAGCAACTGAGGACTGAATATGTTCAGTTTCAAAATGCCTGTTGTGAAAAATTCCCCCCAAAATTCTTCATTCATTGTAATCAGTCATTTTCTTTCCAAAATGTATTTTTCGAGGGTGATAGAGCTGGATGCTGACGAAAACCATCACAAATTTATCTTTTTGGATGATCAAGGCTTCAACTTGGCCACAACAAGGAGGAGAGGTCAGAATTTCATTGGCTAGCGGGCAACCATCCAAGTGGGACAACGTGGGGCCAACATCACCATGTGTGTGGCTATATCGGAAGAAAGTGTGGTGGGATGCACACCTCCTATTGGATCGTAAAATGCAGCTCTCCTTGTAACTTTCCTTGATGAGCTAAATTGGGTGTAGAGCTGATGGTGTGACCTATGACATTGTGTAGGATAATGTCAGGTTCCTCCATGCTCAAATGGTGCAAGCATGGTTTCAGGCCCATCCACAATTTACCACCCTGTACCTACCCCCATACTCTCCTTTCCTTAACCCGATTGAGGGATGGGATTTTTCTCCATGTGGAAGTGAAAGGTATATGATGATATCACGAGCAAGTCACCCTTCTCCAGGCCATGTCATATTTTGTTCAATGATTTTACTGAGTCTGTAATAATCTCTATACTAGTTCTTTCATAGTGATGTATTTACATGTAGTACCAAAATTCAACATGAATCACATAATTTGTTCTACAATATTTAATGATTGTACGAATAACTACACAGTGAAACTATGATGAAGTAGTTTAGATGGCTATTAAGTGCCTTTGATAATTTACTCATAAAAATCTTGAGGAATTGATCATAGTAATGCCCTATTTTTAGGCAGCCCAAAGGTTGTGACAAAACGCCGTGACTAGAATCTTAGCCTAAGTCGAAATATATGTCTACATCACACCAAGCTTGGCATTACTTCTCTGGTTACTAAAGGGGCAATGCTGACTTCAAGATATTACTTCTCACTTCTCTTCACTCTTCAGGTGTAAAGAGCTTTCCTCACTGTTACTTTTACATTAGCAGGCCTGTCCCCTTAGGTCAGGCTCGGAAAGGAGTCCAATCACCTTCATGGCTATGTGACCTATGCATCTGACCATATTTGTGTTTTTTTGCCTTTCTATGTTGCTGAGGCTACACATTGACACTCAATACTAAAATAAAACCATGCCATTTCATTACTATAATGTAACTTTCTGCAACATTTCAGATGGTCAAAATGAATCCGTTACCTGCCATATTTCCAAACAGCGCATGATGTTCCTGTCTTTGTGTTAGTGGACAGACAACACACAGTCCCCACAGAAAAGTCTCTGCACCACAGTCATTGCACCTCCAGAACCCTGTCGCTTAAGGCTCAATCCCACTCACTGAATAATGCAATTCCAATGGAGGCGCTTTGTTCTCCACAGGAGCAAGGTGGAGGTGCTCTCTTAGCTCGCTCTATGCTGAAACTGTATCCTCTTTCCTCAATGGCTGTGGGTGGGCAGGAGAAGGTTCCAGGCTCATGAAGTATGGAGGATGGCTAATGGAGGTAGTGGCCTCGAAAGAATCATAAGCAGAAGTTGATTGTGAGTGACATCTGGAGAAATGATGCTTGCTGGGCCTCTGACTTCTCCCCTTTAAATGGAATCATGCTTTCTGTCACAAAGACTTTTGTTTTCCCCGACAGGATTCTGCAAAATGAGATGCAGAAAAATCTAAAAGTGAGATTTATAAAGAGGGGGCCGGGATCTCCTAAGATCTCATCTTCATCCGGTTAGTTGTGTATACAGTTGATATGAGTAGCATGTCCTTTACTGCTTGTGCAATTATTTCCACAAATTAAATGTAATATAATATATTATTAACATTGTATGACTTCATATGTATTTAATAAAAAGGCTTATTAAACTGTAGTCGTTCTGATAAATATTTTGGGGGCTGGGCTTCCATTGTGGACCTGTGCACAACACCCTTATTCTAAAAATGTTATGAATCAGCATTAAAAGGCGCCCTTTACCCTCTGCGTGGTGCGTTAGGCACCATTTGAAATGCATTATTCGCAAAACCTTTTGAACCATTTAATGGGATGATTTCGGTTTGATCGAAATTCTCCAGAATAGTTCCATTTAGTTTGTTATCCATATGAGAGTGAAACTGCAGGTAAGGAGTGCTCACGTGCAGGACCACATGTTGAAGGCTGAGCAAAGTGCTGGTGTGCTGAGGGGAGTGCTTTGATCCTGTCAAAGTGCTTGTGATGCTGAGGGGAGCGAGCAAAGCATTTGCCTTATTCTGTGTGTCCACTATTATGCTATTCTCCAGGAGTTCTCTCAACTACCTGTGAGGTCAGGGAATAATTTTCAAATTTTTCCACATTGGCACTGGGTTTTCTGTTTTTTTTTTTTAATTCCCTCTGGAAAACGCAACCTGTTAAGCACTTGGTGACAAATTCTGTTTGTAAAAATGCGCTATAACAAATACAATTTTATTGATTGATTGAACACAGTAGTAGATAACATTATCTAGCCAAAGGCTACAATTCAAGGACTTTCATTTTGGATTTGCTGGTCAGCTTTAAAATTAAGGGGTAAGCCAACAACCACAGCTCAACACACATACTAAACAGGCTTCATCCGAGGAATTACACAAAGGAAGATCACTTCAGCAATATTGTGTCACTGCACACCTTCTTTGATCACACACACGTGGTCACACCAGGAACTGGAGGATTTCTCCCGTTAAATACTAAGAATACAACATCAAATAAAAGTTATTCCTCAGAAACAGTCAACTCCCACAAGCTGTAACATGCAAGCCCCTTAGGAAGAGTTTTTTTACAACTATTATGAAATAAAAATACTTCCTATTTTATCTCACTCGTACAAAGTTGCAGCGATGAGCCTTAAGCGCCCAACACCCTGTCGCCGGTTTGTGGTTTGTCCCTCCTCAAAAGATATTCAAGATTCAAAAGATATTTCAGGCCATGATAAATATATAAATACATTGACAGCATAAAGAGCAATATAGTTATCCATATCTCAAAGTATCTGAATACCTGTTACGTCACAACACAACACAATTCAACACAAACACAACACAACACAACAAACCCACATTACATTGCTGGTTTTAGGCTCTGCAATCCTGTGAGGGACCAGGGTGGAATTGTTTAATTTTTACTATTTTTGCGTTTGCCGCGAATAAAAAAAAACCTACTGCTAATTAAACTGTAGCACGCCTGGGTGCGCCTGGTTTGGAGGTGGTCAGGTATCAGGTAAGCAGGGGTTTCTAGGACGCCTTTTATTTGGCATTTCAATAACACTAATTTTTAAAACAGGAAACTCAACGAAAGCAATTACCCTATTTGGGGAAAAACAAAATAAAACAGCATTTCAACTAGTGCAGTTACTAGGCTTCACAACGCTGTGCCGATGCTTCCGAACCGCAATGTATCGATTCAATGTATCTGTCAGTGTCAACTGGTTTTGAATACGTAGCAGTTTTCCAATCTCCTATTATGCTTAACAGATGCCTGAAGCGCCTCAGATTCGAGGGTTATAGAGAGAAGACGCTAGATAATATTGAGAGAGAGCCAGAGAGCAATAGAGATAGAAAATAGCGAATTAAATACAGATTTAGAGAGTAATACAGTTATACATATTCTTTTTTCAGTAAAAATCTTCAAATTACACACTCCTACACTTTTGCCTCTTCAACACTATTCAAAACTATTCTTGTTTATTCAAGCACATCCGGTTCCCAAACTCGGTTGTTCTTTTGTCCTCTGTTATATACACTTTCCCAGTTGCACAAGCATATCTTGCTGATAAAAAAAAATTGTAGGTTATAGGCTATATCAGCACCACTTGGATCATAACACAACCACATCCCTAGATATATATAGGAAATACATTTAAATGTGGACCATATCTAGGCTTATATAAATTGTAGAATACATTTAAAATTGCATTTCATTGACATCTAAGACAATCATCACGTAAAAACGACTGCCGAATTCAAAATTCAACATCCAGTGTGTGGTCTCATCCTTGGAGGCGGGAGCAAGAGTGATGTCATCCTGGGAGGCTGGAATTCTCTGGGAGGGAGTTCCGACCTGCACACAATATATGGCACATCACACAAAACAAACAACTTCCCATCCCAGAGCCAGTGGGTTGTAACAGTGACAATTATTAACAAACAGTGTTATTTTAAACACTGATAAGATTTAATGTATTAAAAACAAAATTGCATACTCTAGTTCCATGTTCTGAATTTTTTTAGTGAGTAATCCTGGTAAATAAATGACAATCAAACCAATTAGGATGAGCTAAACAAAAGGGTATTTATGCTTTGGACAGGGGTGAAAGGTGCATTGGTCTTCATTATTTGTCTTAATTCACTTCTTCAGGCACATTTTCTTGCACAGAGAGCCGCTCCAATCAGACCGTCGGTCATGTTGAAAATAAGGTCTTGCTTCTGAAAGGGAACAGCAGCCATTGGTTCTTATGTAACCTTACCCTTACTACACCTATATGTAGATTACTAGTTTAAGCTAAACCTTTTAACAGTTTCGTTTGCATTACCTCCACCGTAATGGAGCACGAAAATCGCAATCCTTGCTTGGCCATGCCTCAACACATGAACTCATCTGAAAGAAGAACATAAATACATTTGATGATGGCAGATATAGAAAATGGTAAGATATTTGATTGAAAACAACAACCATTTTTACTACTATCTAAAAAATAGCATATGTAGCATTTGGCTGCAGTGTTGTGAATTAAAATGAGTTATTTTTGACAACAACTTTTTGATATGCTTGAATCAGGTCAAACTTGCATTTGTGTAAAAATTTCTAGCAAACCAGATAGGATATTCTTCTATTTAATATGCCGTATAGCAGCTATATAATGACAAACCAAACACCATTTGGTTTAATCCAAATATATAACAATTCAGTCAGTCAAGACCACAGCACATTATTCCTTTGAACAAGATAATACTTCACTGGAACATAGATGCTGTTTTTGAAAGTGAGCACGTAGTAGGATGTAAAAGCTATAAGGTTTTCGGCGTCTACAACCTCTGTGGCCTGGGTGAGGTAAGGGACAGGAACTTCATATGCCTGAAAATCCCTATTTCTACCCAAGTTGTCATAGGGTTGATATTCAATTAAATAGTAAGAAGAGTATACTACTAGAATGTCCTTAATCAGTGCAATGCTGCTGAATTAATACTTTCAGCCTTGGGATGTGTTGTGGAATTCTGTTGTAATAAATTCTTCGTTCAGGTTTCAGGCCTGAATTAAAGTAAAGGCCGTAGTTGGAGCAGAATTTAATTTGCCTTTATTTCATGCAGGACGGTAAGATGTACCCTGGCAGTCCGATTACACTTGGCTAAGTGTCAATATTTATATGGGTTAGAAACCTTAAATCAAGGACCAATCGCATAACCACACCTTAAGCAGTTCTGAACAGATAATGAGTCGTGGAAATCACACTTGATCCCATTCTACCTTATTTGTAAGAACACACAACAATCCCGTAAAACAATCCAATAGGAACCAAATGATAACTTATAAACATATTTCATTGTAGTTGGGTACATGAAGAGAGTGTAAATCCAGTGTGCCATGGTTGTTTTCATACAGCCCTAGAATATGATGTTCACACACCTACACACATTTTTTCTGTGGCATGGGCTCTGGTGCCAGAGGGGAGGGGGAACCGTAGGCCTACCTACCAAGACTGGCAGCAGGGAGTCTTCCACTCGCTTCTCTGCTGCCTGCCGTTGCTTGAAATGCCACAGCGGGCAGCAGTCTGGCTTGTGCCCGTGTCACAATCTCCCTTAAAAGCATTTTGGCAAAGTTTTGCACATTTGCATGTTTGTCAGGGAACACTTCAATCCATTTAGAAAACATGTCAACTAACACTAACACATATTAATATACAGTGAGGGAAAAAAGTCTTTGATTTCCCTCAAATACTTTTTGATGAATAATAGACAGAAGTCCTCCTTCTCCAAACACGGCGAGTTGAGTTGATGCAAAAGAGCTCGATTTTGGTCTCATCTGACCACAACACTTTCACTTAGTTCTCTTCTGAATCATTCAGATGTTCATTGGCCAACTTCAGACAGGCCCGTACATGTGCTTTCTTGAGCAGGGGGACCTTGCGGGCGCTGTAGGATTTCAGTCCTTCACGGCGTAGTGTGTTGCCAATTGTTTTCTTGGTGACTATGGTCCCAGCTGCCTTGAGATCATTGACAAGATCCTCCCATGTAGTTCTGGGCTGATTCCTCACCGTTCTCATGATCATTGCAACTCCAAGAGGTGAGATCTTGCATGGAGCCCCAGGCCGAGGGAGATTGATAGTTTTCTTTTCACCAATTTGCTTGGCAATGGTCTTGTAGCCCATTCCAGCCTTGTGTAGGTCTACAATCTTGTCCCTGACATCCTTATACAGCTCTTTGGAGTTGGCCATGGTGGAGAGTTTGATCTGAGATTGATTGCTTTTGTGGACAGGTGTCTTTTATACAGGTAACAAACTGAGATTAGGAGCACTTCCTAATCTTAGCTTGTTACCTGTATAAAAGACAGCTGGGAGCCAGAAATCTTTGTGATTGAGTGGGGATGAAATACTTATTTCACTCATTAAAATGCAAATCAGTTTATAACATGCGTTTGTCTGGATTTTTTTGTTGTTATTTTGTCTCGCGTTGTTCAAATAAACCTACCATTAAAATTATACACTGATCATTTCTTTGTCAGTGGGCAAATGTACAAAAACAAGCAGAGGACTTTTTTCCCTCACTGTACTATTTCTAGACACAGTTTCTTAAAATGGGTCAAAAATCCAAAACTTGAAATAAGAGAGTTACTATACTTTCAAGCATATCTGCCTCTCAGTTGCTTGTATCTGCCTGAATTTCTTTGTTTTTAATCCCTTTTAAAAACAATTTGTTTGGTCTGAACAACTATATTTTACATTCTTACATTCTTATTTCAAGAAATCTCAACAAGTGATTTTCCTTATTTCAAGAAATTTCATGCAATTATAATATTTATTTTCTTAATTGTTGATTATGGATATTTTCCAGAGTTTAAAAGGCCTCATTACTATATTATGATATTAATCAAACATAGTAATTGCTTCCAGTCTAAGCTTGAAGTATGATACTAGTTAGCTTTAAAACAGTAAACCATTTTTATCACAGTATTTAGAATAAGCTGCATAACCAAGAAAAAAATAAAAAAAAACATTTTGCATTTGGCAGCAGTTTGTATTTAGGAAATACAGTCTGTGGCTTCTATATGATTAATGATGGCATGGTATCTTCTCTCCCTGGCAGCCCCATTCCATCATATGACTAGTGACGTCCCTTCATGGTCCTTGCATAATGTATGTACAGCCCAGCTTGGGGGATAAGACAGATTCTCCTCTTTTGCATTGCTTTCACGGATGTTCACCTGCACCGAACAAGGAAAACACTATTAAAGCATTTTGAACGACCCGCCAGGGTCACTTTGCATTCTCGGGAAACCGGTGAATGGCCTGGCCCCTCTGACATCCTCTCCTAGGACCGACGGACATTGAACCAAACAAACACAGCTAATGGAGCAAACTCACTGTCTGATTCCAACCGAGAGGAAATTGCTAATAAAGGCAGAATTACTCACGCCATGCTCTGTGAAAAAGAGCCGCTGCAGAAGTAGTTTGTGAAAAGCTGATTATCCACCAGACCCCAGAGGCTTTAAGATGTGATTGCTTGTGTCAGAGGACAGTTCAATGTAGATCAGCTCCTAATAAGTTGATTTGCATTGAGCCGAGGTAAACCATTTATAGTAAATCTTGGAAAAGCAAAAGCAATTGCTATCTTCTTCTCTCATTTATTAGGGTTTGTTTCTATAAGGCGGTAGGAGCGGCAGGCAATTTATATCCTGAATTTTGTCTGAAAAAAACATCATCACAGACTTACTATAAACCTTAACTAGGAGGTTTTGCTGGTTTGATCTGTTTTTCTCTTCACAGAAGAAAGCCTTGGGAAGCACTACAATCCCCATGATAAGGTTAATTTTGTTAAGGTACATGTTATCAATAATATTGGTCTAGTATTGTTTCATGAGGATAACTGAATCCGAAACAAACTATATCTATCAAATTCAGTAACATTTAATATATGTTTGTGCGCTAATAAAAAAGATCACAGCAAGAGAGAAATCTGCCGGGCTACTTCTCATTAATGTCATATACAATACTGGGTGTGCCTCTCATTGGTTAAGCAAACAAACAAGGCCTGCTGTCCTGTATTCAGTGTGTACCTTTCACATGAATTGATAGGTTAGCTAGCTATTTTACTCAGTCAATACTGTAATAATGAAAAACAAACAGACAAAAACTGTAACATTGTTGGCTGTCATCAGTAGTTGATTATTACTTGTCCAATACACAATGTGGCCATAGCAGGCCTAAGATGCCCAGCTCATGATGTACCTAAACGATACATGTTTTACTCTCCTAAAGGTCAGTTCCAATGAATATTCTGGTCCCAGCATCCCTGTTACCTATACCATGCAGACTGGCCTTCAACATTGTAACTAGCCTACTCGCATATGCAAAAGAGAGCGTTTCAAGGTCCTTCTGAGAACAGGCAAACAGACTAGCATCCAACAAGCAGAGAACACAAACCTAACTAAAGTTCAAGGTTTGGTGACACTAGTACATTTGTTATCATTGGTTAAAAAACAGTGGGCTACCTTGAAAAAGTATTTAGACCCTTGACCAATTCTCTCATTTTACTGAATTACACATGATACATTGATATTTTGTTCCATTTGATAACTTATTTTAAGACATCGAAACTAAAAATCAATTGACACTAGTTTTATGTTGGAAAATATTTGTATGACAAATAAAAACAGAAATATATTGCTTGCATAAGTATTCAACCCCCACACCTTTCGTTGAAATAACAAGTCTTTGGCAATTTCAGGACTTCGACTTAGCTGTAGGACATTCACCTTTTTGTTTTTGAGCCACTCCAATGTTGTTTTGGCCTTAAGTTTTGGCCAAAAAAAGCTCCACCTTGTTCTCATCTGACCACAAAATCTTTTCCCACATCCCAGCTATCATGTTTTCTGGAAAACTCCAGCTTGCTTTCAGATGGTATGTTTTGAGTAACATCTTTCTACCCTACCATTCAGGCAAGTGTTATGCAGAGCTTGTTAGGGCAATGTCATTCATCTGTGTATACTGGGAGCGTCCGCAGCACAGGGGTTGACTACTTATATAAGCCACATATTTCAGTTTTCTATTTGTCATACAGATATTACTAAACAGAAAGCCAATGTCAACTTACATTCATAGATCTTGAGTTTCAGTATTAAAATAAAACATCAAACAGAACAAAATATGAATGTATCACTTTTAATTAGTCAGAAAAAGAACATTCACATTCAATGTTTAGAACACAATTCTACCCAGTTATGCTATAGTCTTACTTGGTAGTACCATGAGAGATATACAATTCTGAAGTTTTTTTTGTGGGGACAAGGATTTGTTCAAACTTTTTAAACAAACAGTTATCCTGATGCTGTCAAGTTTATTTTTTGGCTCCTTGAATCTGACACTCTCCCTGTTGGATAAAATATTCACTTTATTAGGTCGCTCATGTCTCTGGCTTGTTGCCAGCAGAAGAGGATCTGCTTTCTTCTTGAGCAGTACCTGGTATACGCCTTAGGACATATACATCTTATAAACAAATATTTGCCAAAAAATGCAGGTAAACAGAAGAGTTCCGGTCGTCTTGCTTCCTGTTTTTAAAATAGGCCTAACTGAGCCCACCAATTGATCATAGCCGATCATATCCTGGATCATAGGCAATTGCTCTGTCTCTTTCAAATCAGGAAGGGCTATTAAAATTTTTGCATATTTCAAAAGCCACTGTCCTAAGTTCAACACTTAGGAGAACAGTTTCTTGTAACAAACACACAGGTTTGGTCACAGATGTAATCACACCTTAATCACACTCCTAAATCACATGAGCTGATAATTACAAACAATGCTTTATCATACCCCTTCACCTCAGGTTCATACTTAAAAACTAGCGACTGAGGTGTTTCTTATCGTATTAAATCAGAACCACAAATAGAATGAATGTTTTAAAGTAATTTCAATAAATTGTTCATACACATATTAAAACATCCAGGAACAATACAACACATTACTGCATTTCAACTGCAAACCTTTGGAACACAGCATTAAAACAGAATGCAATAACACAATGTAAGGCACAAACCCAGCAAAAATGTTCAAAAATGATCAGCGCTTATTTTAAAATTAATTTAATTTTTCAACTCTTTAGTGTATGGAATTGGAAAGCTCTCATTCAGATATTTTAGGCCATTTAAACAAACAGCTGGTGTTGACAAGGTCAAATAAAAGTAAAATAATAAAAGTGTTTTGTAAATAAAAAACTTGCCAGCCAAATTTGAGAACATTTTTATATTTTACCAAAGTTACTATGAGTTTGGTGTGTTTCTGTTATCCAATAATGTGTTCATTACGCTCCCGTGTAAGTATCATGCAAGTGCACAGTAGTTATACACTGGAGCAGTATGCAAATATTCAAGTTTAATTTACTGTATAATTACAACAGTGTGAAATTACACTGTAAATATGGTCTGGTTTTAAATTCATGATATCTGTGATCTTAAAGGGCATTCTTCAAAAGCAGCCATTAGGAGGCATCTGGAGCAGCAATGTGGCTTAGATTATTCGTCAGTTTCACACTCACCTTGAAGGTCCTCTAGGCTCTAATTAATTACTCTTTCCCTGTGCGTTATGCTTTTTAACTATAAGTTTACTACTGATGTATCTCCACTTCTCCAGCACAGAAAGTAGAGATACCTTCAGAAGCCAGGAACAAAGACACCACATTTCCACTCCCTGCTTCCGTTTTGACTTGCCTCTCACTTCTCTCATCCACCCTCATTAAATCTACTCTCTGGGGTTCCCTCTGCATCTTCAGACAAGCGGAACAGTACACACAGGTATCAGCTGCCAACAGCTGCTGTACTCTGGGCTTTGTATGTGTCGTATGTATCTAGTGTCCCATGGTGGGGAGCAGGAACAAAATTGTTTTTATTCCCATTTAATTTTTACAGGGCCTCACCACCGTTTTCCCGGCACTTTAAGCATGTACATGCATCGATCTTGACCGCAAAGCGCCAATTTCTCTAATGGAAACAGCAATGGCTGAAGGCATGAGTGAGAATGTCTTGCTGAAAGTCATCTATCAACAATTAGGGAACGTTACAATCGAAGCTTTGTTTGCAAGGTCTTTCTGGGATTTGTCTTGCCTTGTGGAGAAGGTGTGGAGAGAGAGCGAAAGCAGGAGCATGCTACCCAGAAATGGTAAACGGTTACCACTAATAAAGACACTACCGCTGATAACTGTGGCCCGCTGCCTGGCCCTCGAGCCATGGGGACACGCCCATGGCCACCCTGATGGACAGCCTAGCTGTGGGGCCTCACCTAAAGCCTACATTTTTACACATATTTACCTATATTACTGTTGGAAAAATAATAGTTAAACCTAATGTCTGTTGCTAAGTGTTACAAAAATATGATTATGCTCAAATACTATTTAACAATTGCAGATGGTAAAGTAATGTTGTGTGCAAGCACTAACCCTGCAACAATAAGATAATTTTTGGGTATGCACCTGTGTGACAAATATACAAGCTATCTTGCAAAGCAGGAAGAAGGAAATAGGGAGTAGTTGAGCAAAC
>JAOYSI010000020.1:2076587-2093561 GCA_025775065.1 Hiodon alosoides | reverse complement strand
GAGAGAGAGAGAGAGAGAGAGAGAGAGAGAGAGAGAGAGAGAGAGAGAGAGAGAGAGAGAGAGAGAGAGAGAGACTCACTAGTTTCTCTTCATTGTGATCAAGGCCACACCAGCAGAACCTCTTGTACTTTTCTGAACAGAAGCAGAAAAGGTTGCAAACTGGACGTATTAGCAAGGACCTCACGTTCTTAGCTGGGGTGGGCCCTAGCAAAGAAAGAACAATGTAAATCCTGTACTACGGATGCAGATTTTTACCTGTAAGTGTGTTGTGAGCTTTCAAATTAGTTGATTACTCTTCAGTGTTTCTATGGCATAAACATACCTGTTAGTAAAGTAATCAAAAGTCCACAGATGACTGTGCCAAGGTATCCCACAGCACTATAGTACAGATATGACATTGAGTACCAGGAATCTGCCAGGGACGACCTGTTGAGAAAATGTGCAGCATACTTGTACTTACTGGACTGTCTCATAAACACTTGTTAGGTTGAGCTTTATTACCAGAAGCTTAAATATTTTTATGAGAAAGGTTAGTGCCAGCAAGATGTTCGACAACCCTGGTATTCAACATTGAAAGTTTTTAAATGACGCATTGACATTAAATAGACATTTGTTTTTTTAATTGCTATGACAGAACCATTAAAACAAATACGGATACTGATTTCTGTTTTACTTCAAAGAAATATAATGAAGTAGTACAGCTGGTCTCTCTTAGAACCAGTGAAAGTGAAATGGGTTCGAATGCCCTGTCAAGGCGCAACACAGCTGCTGTAAGGTACAAGAAAGGTACAAATCAATCGAATCAAACCTATGTATGAATGTATGAATAAATGTGGGGACCCGGGTTGTGAAGTATGAAGAGACATTGGCCTTGCTGGTTTCTGGGCACCATCTCCAGGTGTTGCATTTGCATAGCTGCACAGAGCACCGACTGGCTGTGCCAACATTGTGATTGTGCCTACCTGATTGGGGAAGGCAGAACTGTAGTTAAGAATGTGGCCTCCGTGCTGCCACCGAAAGAGATGTTTGATGTCGAGCATCCCTTGGTGCTGAGAGGCAGAGGTCTTGTCTTGTCTGCTGGAGCCGGATAGATAAAGGCCCCCACACCAGCCCAGAAGGACAGTACTATACCCAGGATTAAACCCCCTGCTGCCCCCTGGACAGATAAACCACAGTAGGGGGGCTGTGTTAAATAGAGAATAGATAATGTCACTAACCAATGGGTTGTGACATCACGGTCGACCGTGGTCTACCATTCAACACTTGTAGTTCTGTGGTTTGAAAGCCACGCTCTGATGGTAAGGTCACCTTGGAGTTGGTCCAGGGCAGCAGGATTCCCAGAGAGAAGAGCCCCAGCATGGGACCCCCACACATCCCATGGATGCTCAGTGCTGCCTGTGGAGTGAGGGCGTGGCAGGGTTAGACAGGCTCACTGGCGGTGTAAGGACAGACAGCCGTCTCCTGGTACTTACCTGCACAATTCCACCCATGTAGGACGCGGTGACGGCAATGGTGGTGCAGACCACTCCGTACACAACACCTGGCGGAGCAGGAAAACACAGTGTTCATCCCACACGTGTGTCTTTTCCCACTGGCTTTTCATCATTTAAGCCCTTTCACTGCTGCTGGTTTAACTGCAGTGGCTTACAAGGCTAAGCAAGATGTCCAGCCAGCTGCTCCGTGGTCTGGCGGTCATTTGCTATTTTCTGAGCTAACGACTGGGGGAAAATCAGTGATGTTTCTCACATAGTCCTTTGCTGATCCAGGTGGAGGCTCTGTCTGAGAGGTTGGTGAAGCATTGCCGGACAAAGTCTTCATAGGTGACTGTAGCCAGAGCATTAATGCTGGCAGCCACAGTGCTGTATGGTTAAAAAATACTCGAATTTGATTCAGAGGAAATTATAAAGCACAGTGTTTTGTAAATAAAGTGAAGTACTTGCAAAACGTCTATAAAGCTATAAAGATTTAGAAGTATTTATAAGTATTTTAAGAAGTATTTTGTGTCTGATTTTTTCCCGCTAAAAGACAGTTTAAGTATTTTCCCAACAATAAACTTGATGTTTAAAATACCAGCAATACAACAGTTATTTGGTGACATGGACTACAGAAAGATTTAAGACGCCCAATGTGCAGGCTTATCGGGGTGGGGGATGTTTGTCGTACCCACCTCAATGTCCCGCTGAAGGCACAGGCCACGAACAACCCCGGCAACCCCGGCAGTTCGCCAAGAATTTCCATCACAAAGTATGGCATGAGCTGCAGACGTAAGGGAGGGGAATGCTTTTACTTTGGAGCGGAAGGCTCCCCTCATTGGGGTATAACTCTAACAGCTGAAGGCAAAGGTGTCAACGGTGATTACTCAACCAACACTGAGTGTTGTACACTAGAGACAGAATAACTGCTATTGTTACTCTTTCCTAGTGTAAGGACCGTACAAATACAATGCCCTGTCTGTGCGAGAATGAACTCTCCAGAGAGTTGTAAATGGACTTCTTGGTGTGACACCATGGGAGAAAATGTTTTAAATATTATGAGTGATGTATCAACTGCAAACCTGATTGTTCGCAGAATGTAGTACACTATTGAATTGTCTACTTCCCAATTTTGATTAATATTTGACTGAGGTGAGGTTTTATTCTTTTATATTCAACCTCTACAGACTGTAGGAATGTGCTTGTCCTTAGTATTCTGAACCAAAGAGAGTTATCCCACCGGGCAGTGTGTCAGACAGCTCAAGCTGAAATTGATAGTTTCTGGCACTTCATTGTTTAAACCATAAGCAGATTGCTGCACATTTGAACATAACCTCAGAGCCACAGGGATCAGCATTTATTTAATTAATTTTGTGAGGTACCTGGTCTGGAGCTTTGACATATCCAGCAGTCCAAGGATCGCATTGGGAGTATAAAGCAAACATCATGAGCCCAGAGAAGACTGTACACATTAAAATCAAAAGCAGACCCAAGAGATTGAGATACAAAGCCCTGCAAATCAATGAGAAAAACAAAAGAGGTTGTGTTGCAACACCATTTTTACACAGGGTTTCAAGGCAGAGGAATGAGGCTGCGGCAGCATCTCTGATCAGCCGAGAGGGGCTCAAGGCCGGGCTTCAGTGGGGCACCGGAAGGGCTGAGACCATCATGCAAACATCTGCTTCTTTCGTGCCAGTCAGGGATTCTGGGGTTATGTCTATTGTTTGAATCACAACTCATATGTTTATTTGTTGTTTCTTCTATGGTCTCTTCTCACGTGTACATTTTAAAAGCAAGCAGACTGTCAAAGAGGGTCCAGGAATTAAATCCCAGTTGTCCCATACGACCATATTTAACCATGTCGGGGCAACCACTACCATCCTCACTAAACCACAGCCCAATGGAATTTAACTAGGATGCAATGCTTCTGTGAGGTACCGGCTTTAAAAACGGGGAAGTACTTGCATCTTTGCATGTCCCTCGGTCTTGCAGGAGATACACCTCTGGATGGTGGACTGGTTCACCCCATAAATCCCCAGCCAAGTGAAGGTGCCACCCACAGTGATAGTCCAGAAGGTATGACGCCTCAGAGGGTCAGGGTCAAAGCTGTGTGCAACAACTGTCAGTGGCAGATTTACTACATACATCAACTTTATATTAAAAAAAAATCAAATTCAAATAAATAGAACATCATTATTTCATCAGATAAAACTATAATGTAAACATATAGACTGGGGCCCGAATCATAGAAAAATTCATCGTTTTTGTGCTCCTAAGGCAAACTCAAGGGCCCTGCAAAGTGTGGACATAATCTCATCACTTGGCCCTGACTTACTCCAAAATGTCCAGCCTGGAACCCGCATGGGCCTTCTCCAACACTACAGCAATGCCCCCATTCTTCAAGGACCCTTGGATCAGCACCGTCAGAAAGCCCACCACCATCACCACCATCTGAAAGGCGTCTGTCCACACCACCGCTTTCAAGCCCCCCTGGCAGAGGAAAACAATCGGCCATGCGGCCCGCTCGGTGGAGCACTTACTCACGGTAATGAATCAAGTACATACAACATTACCTTGTTTGTTTATTAAAGACAAGAGTCCGCTAGAAAAACATGCTTGTAAATACGTTCTTAAAAATCAGGTTTAGCGCTGGTCTCGACAGGACTTACACAAGGATATTGAAAACTGTGTCAGCAGTGTGCAACTGTATTTGAATTATTTGGGGACATGATGAATATCATAGGGATTTGTACTCACCAGTGTGCAGTAGAAGGTGCAGACAATTCCTGTAGCAAATATGGAGCCCCACAGGTTGAAACCTGTAACTACACACAATAAAATAGGGGTGTAAGCCACCAAGCAAATCCATCAAATAAAACATAAATAATCATTTTTAAAAACTCTGTTATTCAGTTATAATTTTATTTGAAATGTCACAGTATAATTACATATCGTTGCATCTATATAAAAATGATTTGATATAACACGTATTTGAAAACTATTTTCCGAAACTATTTGTTGTGCAGTCAAACTACTAAATTGCAACGACACAAAAACAGTAGATAATTTCCAATATGAATTTGGCTGCTTTGTTGGAAACCGATATGTTTATCATTCACTGTAATTTGTTGTGCTGTCTGAAAGAATGAGCTGCCTTTTACGGGGTGTTGGAGTAGCATACCTTGGTTTAGGGCAAGAGCCGGAGCATAGACCACTACCCCTGTGTACAGGATCTGAAAAATCCAGAACAGGGAAAGTCAGACCTTATCAGCATGTATTTTTGGTTGTGAAGCCCCGGATTTTGTGGATTTCAGTCGCTTACCGTCTGTAAAATGTAGATGAGTGTGGCAGCTCTGCGGACCGTCTTACAGAACCTCAATTGCAAATACTGGGAGAAACACAAGACAACACAGCCTAGTCACAGGACAGCACAAAGGACCCCATAACATAAACAGTGCGACATATTACCCTGCACCTCAAACTGATTCAAAAAGTCAACGTTTCAAATGTCCACCAGCAGAGCGTTTCATGCATTTTGATTTTTGCAACAAAAAAAAAATACCTCATACGTGCTGGTGATCCCAGACCTGTAGAAAACGGGCACGAAGATTTCGGCCGTCAATATCACCACAAAGGTGTAGGCAATGCTGAAGATGAAGAAGGAGCCGCCAAAGCGGTACACGTCCGAGGGGGTCCCCAGGACCGTCACTGCCGACATGAAGCTGGCGGTGAGAGAGAGGGCCACGGGGACGCAAGTCATCCCCCTGCCCCCGACCAGGAACTCCCTGGAGGAGGCCGTTTTTCTCTGCTTGACCGCAAAAAAGACCCCGATCCCAGAGGAGATGACGAACAGGCCGGCAAACACCACATAGTCCAACGTCTGGAAGGTTCTTATGACAGTGTCCATGATGGTATGATGAATCCGTTTGCCTGGCCAGGTTTTCTAACCCCCATCCACTTCCGAGTCTTACAGCAATGTGTATTCAGCTAAAAGGACCTATTAATATATTGCCAATGTAACTGTATAGGGGGTTGAAACCGTTCCAGTGGAAAATCCTTGATGCTGTCCGTTATAATATAATTCACACAAGATAATTAGGATCAGTCAGCTTTTCAACTGATGACTTTTGTTTTCGATAGGCGTGTGCAAGTAACCTCCCTTTTTCTTCAATGGGTTACCTGTTAAATATTATTTGTATTGGTTGAGTAAAAATAACTATAAACAATACCATTGCAACTGCTGATGGGTTTTGCAGATGTAAAGGCATTATTCATGATCGTATCTAATACTCTTTGAATAAATTATAATAACGGCAGCTGCAGGAATGTCATATTTTGAATTGATGTAAAGGTCTGAAGAGTGCATTAGTATTTTAGCCTTGAAAAGTCAGAGTAAATTATTAATAATTTTGGCTGGGAATCTGCTGAAGTAGCTTTTAACTACTTGGTTAACCAAAGCATTACTTTTCGGTTATTAATTAACAACTCCAGAAATAAAGTGACTATCAGCCCTATGTAGTGGGTTTTGAAGAAAAACCATGTGGTATCATTATTAGAAAGATGGTCATTAGAGAGTGTCATGTGGAAACGGGCAGATTTTCCATGTGACAGAACGTTCTGGTACTGCGGCATCAGTTTGGAGCTGCAGACAGGAGTTTACTGGCTGCAGAAGCAGGCAGGGGAGTGTGATATGCACAGCAGACAGTAGGGGTGTTTTAGTTATTCACCGTCAGGTTTTTTCCAGTACAATCTGAGGTGTGCTGTTTGTGTGTTCTGCCCACGTGCAAGCAAATTAAAAATCACTCGCTGCAGTCAATGAACTGAGTTAAGCTTCGGTCCATGCAATGCTGAGAGGTTTGTTGTTAGAATTGCCATATCGCCCCGACCCCGATGAGAAACCAACAAATAGACCACCGCATCTGTATCTTACCCACTATGTCACTTTACAAATTCAGTTTTAAGGCAAACGGACCATTAAGGTCTCAAAACTGTATTTCCTTCCCATATATTCACAGTTAACCAATGCCACTGTCATTCCTTGTCCCTGGCAAGGACTATTCATTTTCAACAAAATTTGTTTCTGAAGCATCCGCCCTACCTAGCTTGCCATTGAGATAAATTAGATCTTTATAAGTGGTTATGGTGCGTAGTCATATACTTTTGTGTTATAGAGCATAACAAAATACTATATCGTCCATGCTGGTGTCATCAAACAGTAATGGAAATAAAGTCCAGGATAAGAGAGAGTACACATTAACTGGGATTGTCTGCTTGAGAGAGTCTTTAGCTTTATGAAATTAATTATTCAAGTTAAAAGGTGCAAAGTTTACACAGGAAGTGTAAGCACAGCATTTTGATGCCAATTGAGACACTTTTCCAAATATAACAGCCACATGATTTAACAGATTAAGACAGATAAATAACACCAAAAAAATGGTTTAAATGCAAAGTGTTACTGTTGTCGCAAAGCCTTCACAACACAACACCCAGTCAACACCATTGTCAAGATGGCGAATCTTGTCAGGTTGAAAGTAAAATGGATGGAGCAAAGTTTAAACAAATCCTAGGGTAAAAAAAAAAAATGCATCAGTGTGCTAAACCCCAAAACTGAGACAAAAATATCACTTTCAGTAGAACAACGACCTAGAGCAAAAGGCTGAAGAACACTGGAGAGATTTAAGAATACAATGAGTGGCCCAGCCAAAGACTTGAATCCTATTGAGAACAAATGGCGAGACTCCTGTCTGTAAGCGATGACAACCATGCAGAGAGAACATGGTCAGAAATTACTCCAAGCCGGTGTGAAAAGTTGGCAGAGACTTATCTAAGAACACAAACAGCTATAATTGCGGCCAAAGGAGCTAACACCTTTATATTGACTACGGGGATGCATAGTTGTACAATCAACATATTTAGATTTAGATGCTGGAATTTCTGTGTCTTCACATTCTGCAACTGCATTGACTAGTTCGGAAAAAGCAACAAGTTCCCTTTCTTCCACTCTGAATCCACTCTCCCTGGACCTTGATCTGCAAAATGGGATAGTTTATTGTCACAGTTTTGTTTGATGGGTGGAATGAAAACCAGCAAACACCGTGGCCCTCAGTGACTTATCTAATAAGCTAGCTACATTTAACACCAACCTGAGCTCCACAATATTGTTTTTACTCTGCTTTCTGTAAAATTTCAAATATTTATTTGTTATGTTTTCAATTGTTAGTGTTTTTTTTATTATTTGATAGTTTTGGGTAGTTCAGAAATGGGACATAATGCAATATATATGCAAATTTCTTTCACTTTTTATCTCGCAAAATGTGAAATGTATGTAGTTGAACTTTGACTGTAAAATTGACATTGTAGGAATCTAAAGCACTAATCAAATTGGCTGTCCAGCATGAAACTTCATCTACATGAAAAAAAATGTAGCAATCTGATTGGTCGAAAATTTGGACCAATGAGATAGCCCGAAAATTTCGACCAATAAGCTCGGGTGAAATTTTAGATAATAAGATAATACTGATGTCAAGGTGTTAATTTTTATCTGCATTTGGTTTTAAACCATTTGGGTACATAACTTAACATTCGCTTCGGCAGCGCCATGTTCGTATCCCAGTTGAAATCTTGAAATTTGTAATAAAAGAATGTAGTAAGTTTGTTTAAACTTAAAAATAATTGAAGCGATCTGATTGGTTGAAAAAATGGAGCGATATGATTGGTCAAAATTTGGAGTGAACTAAGTGAAATAAATGGAGCAATCTGGTAGGTCAATCAGTTCACTCCAAATTTTGACCAATCAGATAGCTCAATTTTTTTCATTTTCAAGTGATCTGATTTTGATCTTTTGATCTTCCTTGCCAAGTGAAAACATGCAACACGAAACTGCAACATTCATTCAGAAGACAAGAATGAGATGTTGATTATATTTGCAGTATTTTGTTCCACAAATGCAAACATGAATTGATTAAAATACGAGAGGAAAACTGGTTTTATACAGGCATACAGGCATTTTTATTACAGAATAGAATACAAGGTATTTTCATATTTACCATATCAGCCATTATTAATGGTACAGTACAATGCCAACAACCTTACATTATAACTGACAGCTATAGTTTACAATAGACTAACCACATTGGGCTGAGAATTGGCAATTTTAATCTTTTAATTTCTAGTTTTACCTCTTGATGTTTGCCATTTTCTTTTTCCTTCTTTCATGGCCCATGAAAACAGCACAACTCCCTGCAAAGATGAGGTAACTAGAACGTTCTGAAAACTTAAAAAATCAGGGTATACGTGCACTCAAATAATAGTTGCATAAAAGCCTAATAAAAACTTAACCGGTACTGAAAGTTCTGAAAAAAAATCATAAAGTGTTCAAAATACAGTAGGTTGTCAGTTGAAATAATTTATTATTTTTCCCAAAATGTTCTTCACAAATGTTCAGATTATGCATAAATAAAACCCCATAACATATTTAACAGTTTCTTTTAAATCCTTATAAAATTTTAAAGACAAAAATGTTTTTTTTAAATAAAATCTCGTTAAAAGTGGTATTACTACATTGGTATCCCCCCGGTGTATGCTGGTTTTTGTACCAACCAAGCTTTTCTCATTCCAATCAATCTGTAAACTGAATAATTTAATCATTTTGACTGTAAACTTTAGTTGTTGTTGGACTTGTGAGTTCGCCAGAAAAAAAGATAAAGTAATGGCATTTATTGAACAGATTGATTGTCATTGTTTCTCAAGGTACAAAAATATACAGGGAGTTTCCTTTCTTTGCACACCTATAACAATTCACAACCCCCCCCCTGATAATAAAAAGCAGATAATGTTGAGGCCAGTTCAATCAAAAACTTATTCAAAATAATGAAATATATTTTTAAATAGGTTGGTACAAAAACAAGCATTTACAGGGACCAGGATGAAATATCACTGATTTACAACCAGATCCAATGAACTAACCTAAATAAACCAGAACAAGACTAAATTGAATGTCAATCTAATGTCAAGCTCTCCAGCTGAAAAAGAAATACTTGAAGTGACATACATTTTTGTGTGGTTAATGTACATCTGAAATCGGATGGTAATTATACATTGGCCTGGTCTAAATATTCTGGCTTCATTTCTGCATGTACTCAGACGTGGCAGACGCTTTTCAATGGCAGCGTAAGTAGCGTAATAGTAAACGTCAGCAACATCCCATCAAACAGATGCCATTTTGATCGGCTAACGTGTTGGCCAAATACAGCCCTTGGTGTTTGTGAGACTGACTTATCGACGTATCCATTAGGGATTTATATATCATGTTTCTAAAGTTAAAGGAAATGTAATAAGATTCTGCACAGTGTTGTTTAACTGTCTGCCATTTACATCCTACAGCACAGTAAACCACAGAATTTGTCTTAGACCAATTTGTTCTCAACAAATAAACAACGAATCTAAAAAGCACTTCTAATTATTAAAAAATAATCTGGTATGCCCCTTTAGAAAAAAGTCACAAATGAAAACTTGGGTAGCAGAATGTTAGACCTAGCAAGGATATATTGTATTATTCCAAACTATGTATCACAAGTTCCTCAGCCAGTCAACAAGTTTTAAATAATTTTACATAAGTAATAATCCGTATAAAAAAAAACATACAGCTGCTCACTGTAACCAAGCAATTATTAGTTAAATAAAAAAACGGTCCAGGCCAAGTTTAACACTACATCAGAAAATGTCCCAGTGGCTAAGATCACAGAGTTTCAATATTAACAATGGACATTAAATATTGCATTTACAGAAGATCCACCAGAAAGATTGACTCTGCGGTCTTGTGTCTAGGCGATCCCTACCTGAATGATCTTAGCGCAACGGCAGCTCCTTCCAAAGAGTCAAGTTCTGGTCTTAGCCAAGACATAAAGAAAAGATCTCAGGATGTCAGATACATTTCCACTTCCAGTCTGAATGGTTTATCATGAGAAAACAAACACACAAAGACCTTGCACATTTTTCAGCAGCCGTAAGAAACAGAGGAGGGAATGTCATTTCATGCCGCTTCAGCCATTAATCTCCCTCCAGCAGGGAAGTTTTGCCAGATCGGTGGGCTTCTCTGGAGACCAGCCTTGGTCACGTCTCCAGTGCCTACCAGGCGTCGTCCCCTAACCCCCAAACAGAGGCGTATTCACCAAGAGTTTCACCATGGGTTGGAGGCGCTGCTGTGCCTACGGCAGGGTTTTTAGCAATGCTGGCGCACTGCGAGTGGGCATCCCCTCACACAAAGCCTGGCTTCACAGAGGACCGTCGACACTTCGGACAGCCCTTCGTCCCATTAGACTGCAGGCACCTGGACAGAAATTAGGTGTACCCTAATAGCATACAATATTCTCGAAAGCAAATATGCAAAAATATTCCTCAGTATCTCACATTGGGAAAAGCCTTTGGTGTAACTTGCTTTGAATTGTATGTAAAAAAAAAAACAACAGAAACAATTCACACACAAACTGGAGTCGGTTGTACTTCATGAAATGTGGCGGGCCCACCTCAGGTGAAAGATGTGAGAGCAGGGCAGGGCCTGCAGCTGCTGGTTCTTCTCCCCGATGGACTCGCCACACATGCCACAGTAGAGCTCCAGCTCCTCCACGCACTGCAGGAACTTCACCACCTGTTCCCGAAGCTCCTCCTGCTGCTCCCTGCCGCGGAAGATGGCCTCGCTGAGGCAGTGCACCTTCAGGGAGAGGAGCTGCCAGAGAGCGGGAGTCAGTGAGAGGAACCCGCCTCAGCGTGGCGCCACCCACCGCACCGCGGAAGATGGCCTCGCTGAGGCAGTGCACCTTCAGGGAGAGGAGCTGCCAGAGAGCGGGAGTCAGCGAGAGGAACCCGCCCCAGCGTGGCGCCACCCACCGCACCAGCCTGGCGCCACGCACCGCGCCCCAGGCTGGCGCCACGCACCGCTCCAGCCTGGCGCCACGCACCGCTCCAGCCTGGCGCCACGCACCGCCCCAGCCTGGCGCCACGCAGCACACCGCGGGCAGACACCCAAGTGCACAGCACACCTCAGAGGTGTAGTGAACACAAAACAAGAAAACAGATACCTTGTTTCCTACTCCCTCTGCCAGCTCTTGTGCTCGTTGAATAGACTCCAAGGCCTGTGAATGGAAAGCAGTTCTATTGTCAACAGCATCCAAAGTGTGCCATACATGCATTGACACCAGTGGTAAAAACTAGTAACTGAACTGTTCATATATATGTTCATATATATACCATGAGAATATCGGTAGTTAAATTGTATTGGAATTTTTTACCTGGAGTCAAGGAAAGAGGGTTTGTTTGATTATTGCAGTCCAGAATACAGAATAAACCAAGGATGTACAACAAACTAAACTAAGTACATACAAGAAAGGCCTAACACTGTTTGTCCATTATAGCTTTCTTCAATTTCCTGTCAGCGCCGCCTCATGGACATGCCTTAAGCAATCTGGTCCATAGCTAGTTTGGGTATCAAAAGCACAGGTCGTGTGTTTGCTGGGCCATGATGGTGAGACCTTGTCCAATTCCTTCTGCTGTAGCCAGCACTTCCCCACACCCAGGTAGATGGACGCCTGCCCAAGACGGTCGCCAATCTCCGTCATGATGCACATCGCGGACTCGTAGCGAGGGAATGCTTTCTGGACAACAGAAAATATTTTACATTTACATTACTTATAGTCTTACTGAAATAAAAAATAAAACAAAATAGAAAATGTGACTGAAAGGGGACAATAAACCCAGTGCTATACCTGAGGGATACCTGAAGTGTACGCAAAAGCAAATCCTAAGTGTGAAAAACAAGGCATTGTGACGGGCAGCATAGCGACTACTCATTGGTTTCAGGCATAATTTGTAAAGGGGCCTGACTAGTGAAGGGGGTTGACTCCGTACATCTACGTCCTTCCGGCAGCGGTGGATGTCAGCGAAGTTAAGAAGGCACAGGGCCTGCAGGGGGCGATCTCCGTGCTGAAGAGCAATCTTCATGGACTCCTGAAGGAGGACAGAAAATGATGTTTCATAGTGATGGTATTGACCGCAATTAAGCGTAATGTAAAACACAGTTTTAAGATCCTGCATAGGGAAAGGTACAAAAAGAGGAGCATTCATTTCAATGGGTAAGACCATCGTAAACATTCATAATTTAACTCATGCATTTGCAACACAAAACTATAGACTAGCTCCTACGGTTAAATACTCATAGTTTGATGGACCAGATTATAGGGTATGATCCTAATTTCTGTTCCCTGGTTAGCCATCGGATGTCAGTACTAAATAAGTCTGCATCTTGTGGTATGGCGTTAAGATTACCATGGTTGTTAAACTGAAATATATACATTTACAGTACTGTGCAAAAGTCTTAGGCACATGTAAAATAAAACGGGAGGGAATATTTATTGTGACCACCCTTTGCCTTTTAAACTGCATCAATTCTCTGAGGTACACTACTCTGCAGTCTTACTAGACAATCGATCGGCAACTAGATTTTTCCGAGCATCTTGGAGAACTTGCCAGAGTACTACAACATAGCTCTTATAAATAGATTTTCTTAATATGAAATGTTATTAAAGAATAAAAAGGTTGCTAAATACAAATGTAATAAATAAAATGAATCTGAATCTGGATTTAGGTTGGAAAGAAACCTCAGAGGTAAACAGACAATTTAGCTCACATACACACGGGATAATATGAGCATTCCCATCATTCCCAGGCAGAACTGTATAGATGGAAGCCAACCAAAATATCCCTAGCATAATTATATGGCTGGATATTTACTGAAGAAGTTCACTGACATGTCACACACCAATCTATTTAAACTCCTGTGTACTGCAGCCCAGCACAGCGGGGGAAACAGAGCTACGGCAGCCATTAGTCCCCCTTTAAGGGCCCGCACATGCACAGTCGGACCCCGGGTGCAGGGACAGGAAGAGGAATTACTATCGTAATTGTAACTGGTATAAATAAATAAAAAATGCCTATGAACCTTTCCCCTGCAAAACACACCCACAATCTAGGTTGTGATGGCACAGAGAGAGATGTACAAATACTTGACATGATGTTACCGGGGTCTTCTTAAGCAATCCATACGTAAACTGTACGTAATACATGTGTAACCGTACGTAATCCATGCGTAACCGTACGTAATCCATGTGTAAAAAAGGGCTTAGATGATCTGGTTTTCCGTTTACAGCATTACTCTGCAAATTCATTCAGCTTTTTCTTGAGAAAGTTAAACCAGAAATCTGCCTGACAACGCCCTTGCTCAGGCTTGCCCAATACGTCAGTTTGCCTCTTCTGTAAAGCAATTCACAGAGGCAGGAATGACATTGACCATTGGAAGCCTCCACCTCACCCTTGCCTTCCTCTCACATGCGAAATTTAATGTGGCTGCCTCATACATCTGCCCTCCATAATAAAGGCCCACTACGACTGACCAATGCAACCACCTAATTCATAGTCCCTGTTATTATAGGGGGATTAGGACTGAGCCCCTTGCTTTATTGACTCTGCCCTCCCTCCGGCACCTGTGCGACCGAGAGGCCCAGAGCCAGTCGGAGGTCCATCCGAAGGAGTATTTTTATCTGCCCTCGGGACACAGCCCATTAGAAAGAGGGTTGGGTCTCAGGGATGGTACATCAGTAAATGTACAGCTGCTTCTGTCCATGTCTGCCTCCTCTACGGAGACGCAAGGTTATACCAAGGTGGCTGGGAAGCATGATTAACGCAGTGCTGCCTCCTGAATATCAAGCTCCGGGTTCGAGACAAACGGTGTCTTCATGGGACTGGTACGCTGTCCTGATCCCTCATAACTGCAGCCAGGTGGGGGGGGTCTAACCTCAAGCAGGGGAAATCCTAGTACTTTTGGCATCTGTTTATAGGTGGATCATTTAAGTTCAGAATCAAAATGATCTGAGTGTAAGAGATTGCAACATTTTGATGGTAACTTCACCTAAATTGTCTCCATACAGTTGTTGACTTTAGTGAGCTTCAAGGTGTTATTTTTTGTGAGAGGTTTGAAAATGAAAACAAAACATGCACGCTAGTTCCATTGCTACCCATCACGGTCCTTACAATCTTTGTTGGTGTTTGAGAGAGAGATTCTACAGGCAGGGATACGGAGAATACATACTGGCAACACGATCAGAATTTTTCTGGTGGAAACTGCTATAAAGAAATATTGCTCTTCATGATAGCATTGTGTATTTAAAATGTTAATTACTGTAAAAAAATGGCGTGTAATTCTAGGCAATAATCTGAAAAAATGTTCGAATAGATGTTCCATGGTAGTTGCATGTAGACGAGAGTCAAAGTAGAATAGTAACAACTAGCTCACAATAGTCCTGTTGGGTGGGCATCGCTTGTGTTAAGAGTATTACCTCACAGCACTCCATGGCATCAGGCAGGCGGTCCAGTTTCCTGTAAGCTACCGCCATGTGGTACTGGCTCATGGCTCGGTACTTCAGGCTCCAACCCTTTCCGTAGTCATTCACCAGCTCCGTCGCCTTGCAGGGGAAGAACAGGGCCTTCTCATAATCCTGCCGGGGTCCATAACAACAGACGTTAGGGATCACATGAATTCACATCCCACGCCGATACTCCAGAACAGACTTATTCTTTTTTTAATCATATGAATCCTGGTTTTGTTTCTTTTCCTTCTCTGACAAGAGAACAATACTAAAAAGCTTTAAGATGGTCACGCAGAGATGCATATGTCGTAATTAACTGACGTTAAGTTTTAATAAGCATTTGGAATGAAACCCAGGAATATTCCTTGGCCAGCACCTCAAGCACATGCCCATTTAAAATCCTAAACTTTTTTGCACATTATTCGCACACAACACTCTTTGTTACAAAATATCGGTCCTCATAAGTACATTATCCTCTAAGAATAGTCAAACATGCCCCCACTTACTAACTACAAACAACTATTGGGATTGATCTTCACCTGATTATGTAGGTTTGCAGAAATACAGCAGTACCACTTTGTCCTGTAACCCTCTCGCTCAAACTGGAGAGCCTGGCCTGAATCCACTTTTCTCTTGCCACTTTTTTGCATATAAATCTGAGATGGATTTTTTTCTGTAGTTCTCCCGGTTGGAACCAGCAGTACCATATTAATGATAGCACTTCTCTTTCTGTCGCAGTTTTTCTTGTTTCTTGTACATACAATGAAATTTCCCATTTGAATACATGTAATGTGCACATGGAGGCCAAGTTTAAGGCTCAGAGTTTTACATTTCACCCATTTATACACTGGGTTTTCTAGAAGAAATTCAGGTTAAGGGATACAACAGCTGAAAAGGGACCAGAAATCGTACACATCAACTGCTACGCCACACGGCTGCAAGTTTTCGGTGGCAATCCAAGGCTGTATTACTGAGAGCCAAGAAGACAGATCAGGTCTCACTTAAACCCTGGAGAGTTCTCAAACTGTAATTTTTGTGAGCCATGTGGTCTGCTGGTTTTCGAGCTACCTTTCCATCAGCTGATATTCACCTGAAACACCCAGGTCCCACATTATGCCTCCGACAAAACAATTATGGGGGAAATAAAAGGCATAGCATGCAATGCTTAACAGAAGCATCTGTTCTGTGAATTATAAGAGTCCTGTGCAGAGTGCAAAATGATTGGCGGGCTGCAATAGTTTGTCAGTGACAGGAGAGTTAAAGGGTAAACCGGGAAATACTTGTTAAAGGAGAATATAACTCTCTGACCTAGTCACCCTAGCAAAAGCAGCCGAAGTTGGATTCACAGGTTTGGTGGGAAGTCACAGTCTCTTTCGTAAACCTTTTGTTTGCCAAGTCAATGCAAGAAAAAAGTTCAAGAAGCTGAGCTACTTTCTATAGGTAGGTTTCATGTTAAATCCAAAAATATGAATTTACGTTACCCCTAAGAGTCTATTCAGTCGATGAGAATCATGTCCAGATCAATATCAGTTCCTGTGTAACATCTGCGCCCTATTAAACATTCATGATGTAGTAACGTCTCACAGCTGGACCAGGATGTTGCCCCAAGAAAACCCAAGCCTCTGACGCTCCTGCTGACAGTACCTTGAGATGAACGTAGAAGCTACCTAGGCTGCAGCAGACACGACACTCCAGCATTTTGTCGTCATTGTTGTGGGCGTAGCGGAGCGCCTTCTCGTAGTTCTCCAAAGCCTTCTGAAAGACACTGAGGCCGAGGAAGGCGTTGCCCATGCTCAGGCACACCTGTCCATTAAGCTGCATGCTGACGGTGGTGCCCTGCATGTTCAGACAGGTCTTGCAGTAGGAGACGGTCTTCTGGAAGTCACAGAGCTTCTCATTGCTGCGGGCAAGGTTCAGGTAGCCCTCAGTCAGGCAGTCTGGGTCCTCCATCTCCCGGGCTGTGTCAATCTGAGCCAGAGCAAACTGAGGGACAACACAGGCAGGAGGGTTGTGATAGGGACAACACAGGCAGGAGGGTTGTGATAGGGACAACACAGGCAGGAGGGTTGTGATAGGGACAACACAGG